>ML778395.1:699562-715848 GCA_009831015.1 Picea engelmannii
CCACCACTTCTAAGTGCATATTGATGTGACCATGGCACTGATTTTATGTTTAACCAACTTAATTTAAGAATATTAAGGTGCGACAAGAAGCCTAAAATAAAGAATATTATTTTATATTATTATTTCATACCATAATTTATTTATGGCAATGAAATGTGAGAATATTAAGACTATTCTATTCTTTAAATTTAGGCTTAAAATATTTGGTTGTAATTATTTTTATTTTTGGAGGTTGTAAAATGTATTATAAGGATGTTGTTAATTATAATTTATTATAATTTAATTGTTAATGGGTAGTGAGGATAATTATTATTGATTCTGATCTATGAAGACTAACTCATTATTGTTATTCAAGGAAAATTATGTCACTTAAAGTAGTGTGTTGATAATTTATAATGGGGTAGACTTTCACTCTTACAAGATGCCTCTAGATTTTGGATCATCATTATATTTCCTTATGTGTGAGGAAAATGATTTATTAACCAATCAAAATGAGTTATTTTTACTATTACGACTATGGCTAGATACCTAATGTATAAGAACAAGTTAAACATCATGGAAGACAAGAGGCTTGCTAAAATTGCTTCAAACTCTAGCCATAACCACCTTCGACTCAAGCGGGGATGGAATAAAGATGCTCAGTCTTGGCTAAGTTGTTGGGGAAACATGTAAGAGACCATTTTGCATAATAAAGATTCTATTCAAAATATTATTAAATCAAAATTTAAGGAGAAAATGTGGTGTGATAAAGAGCTAGAGGAAAAAAGAAAATTAAGGTAATATAAGGAGGTAATCAACCATGGTCTAGAAGATCAAAATTATCTCTATGTTTTGACAAGTGTAAAGAAAAAAAAAATAACCATTGTTAAAATAAGAACAAATTCTCATGAGCTCCATAGTGAAATACGTTGATCAATTCCTAAAATGCCATGGGACAAAAGAGTATGCCACCTTTGTGACACTAAGAAGGGTAAAGATGAAAATCACTTTCTCTTATATTTTTTATTTCAATATAAAAGGAAAATTACATTTCCAATCTACTATTCATCTCCAACATTTAGATTTTCTATTTCAATATGGAAGGAAAATTACATTTCCAAATATCTCTGTAGCCCTCCTCCATAAAATCTAGATTGAAATTCCAAACAGTAATAAAAAGCCCATATACATCATAATTGGTTTTAATATATATTTGGTATTTTCCACAATAATATAACAAAAGTTTTGAGATTATTTTATTAATTAGTATTTATACAGTTTTTTTTTATTATTAAAGTCGTGTTATAACCAATAAGGTTATAACAAATCAATAATTTAGTGGATTGTAAGTGGTATATGGAAAGCTACCCCTTTTCTTTTGAATACATGGGTTGTGGAATCTTCATACAAAACTCAACGGATCACTTTATAATGTATTTTTTTAAATTTATCTACGAATTAATGTTATTTTTGTGGATTTTATGTATCAAGAAAATAGGTTATTGTTTTTTTTCTTGCTATATATTATAATTTTAATATTTTAATTTATTGTTATATTATTTTAGATTTATTTTAATCCTACATTTATTTAAGGTTGATAAAGATTAATTTTAAACTTTTTGAGAGTGTAAAAATGATAAATTTGCAATATGATGGATTTGTTCCCTCTCAATATTTTGATAAATCTAATATTAAGATGGATTTAAGTTAGTTTTTTTTTTATATATATAAATTTATTATTATTATTATAATTATTATTATTTTATGACACAAGTTAAACATCCACATAAACACATAAACAATAAGAAGATTTTTCAATACAATTATTAAATGATATTTTTATTAAAGAAGAAGGTTTGTTCCCTTACTTTGCTTACTATTAAATTCAATCACATTTTATTTTCAGAATCTTGAAACAACTTGTAAAATAAACTTTTGATTGATTTGCAAAATAGCATGAACTCCACTATCTCCCATTTTAATAATGAAACACTCAATTTTAATATACATGAAAAAATAAAATTTACAATTTTTTATAAATAAATAAATCACTAAAATAATTAATATAAAATAATCCCAATCAAATTGAAAATAGTCACTAATAAAACAAAAAAATTACTCCATAATCACTAATGAAGTGGTTAATGTTACCCTTCATATATGTCTTGATGACCTCCAAATAGGAAATCACCACTCATCCCATATGACATTTCATACTTTTTCTTGGTATGATTCTCAAATCCCATATGACATTTCATACTTTTTCTTGGTATGATTCTAGTTATGTGATGCAATAATTAATCTCTTACTTTTTCTGGGTATGATTCTAGTTATGTGATGCAATAATTAATCACATAATGGCATATAATACTCTCTTTCAAAGTTATTTAGTTTTGTGTCATATCCATGTTAGGTAATAAGTACAAACAAAAAAAGTAAGTGCTTTCTACAATCTAAGAAGAGATTATATGGGTCACATGTATATGTAATATTAATAAAATAAAATTATATATTAAAAAATTTATTTATTAAAAATTTAATTACAATAAATTTAGAGTCTTTTTTAATAACAGATAATAATACAATATTATTTTAATTTGTTATTTATATATGTAATCATGTTTATAGTATAATTAGTGATTTTTATCACACATATGTTAATGAGAGTTTAGTTGGTTAGTAAAGTGAAGTGGTGATATTTTTCTCCCCAAATTGAAATGATTTTTATAGTAACATGTTCTCTTTTCTATTTTATTGGATCACTTCCTTCAATATCCTTGCATTCTCCTAAGTCATCCTTGAGACATTCCATGCCTTATCTACACACTACATGTTTCCAAATGTTTATTTTCTCATCTACATTATATACTTGATATCAAGTAACTACATGGTCCACGAGTGACACCATTGATGAAGACATTAGTTTCTTTATTTATGCACATTGTTGTCGGCACAATAATCTAAGGGCATACACGATGTAATCATTTCTCAACTTGTTATGATTCTTAATATATATATATATATATATATATATATATATATATATAAATTAAAATTAAAATTAAAAGAGAAAAAATAATCTCAACTTAGAAAGACTTTCAAATTGATTGAAGAAAATAGTGTAAAGAAGTATTAAAGTTGATTCTTAACTTATTGCATTGTATATATAAAAAAAAAAAAAAAATACTCCCAACTCCACTCGAGAAAATAGTAGAAAGACTTTCAAATTGATTGAAGTGAATAGTGTAAAAAAATATTAAATTTAAAAAGTTATCACACAGTTAAAATTCAACCAATGTTTAGATCATCTTCAACACAAACTATAATTACTTGGAAAATCTTTTGTTTAGTTCACAAATATGATGTTTTAGGGTATCATGTGCTCAACCGAACTTTCATGTTTTAGAAAGATAAAAACTAACTAAATACAAAGAGATGGCATATAATTATTTATTACATGCAAACCCTATCTGAAAAATTCAAGTACCATGAACCAAGCCTTGTTTGGTAAATACACCTCACACATAACCAAATACGAATGGTCTTTATTTTCCTCAATCTTTTTTTCAAAATGGTTATATTTTATTGAGTCAAAAGTGGTAGCTATATTGGGTTAGCAAGATGTACACAGTTATAGAAAATTATACTTGTCATTATCATTCTTAACATTTCAATGGATCTACTTAAACAAAATAGTATCCATGACTTTTTTTTTCCAAAACTCTATTTCTATATTGCCTTATAAACTACCTTATGTGTAAAATATATCAATAATATATTGAAAAAAAAAAAAAGACAAAAAATGAAAATCACTGCCCATTCTAGTCACTAGAAGTTGATTCCATGTTAATGGAAAAACCTATATATGTTGCATTGTCTTCATGGGGGTCTAGAATGGGGTGAGCCAAGAGGATCATGATTTCGATCAAGAAGTTGACAAAGGAAGAGAAGTGCACAACAAATTCTTCAATTACATCGACACAAGCCTCTAAACTTCATATTTTACCTAAAGGATATAAATAGTTTCCTTTGCCTATATTTCCTAATTCATCATGTGGTTAATGTAGGCATGGATTTATTTTTGTTTGGTTGGGGGCCTCTTAGACCTAAAATTGCCATATTGTAATTATATTGGTTTTGTTTCCATGGGATAATATAGTCTCATGCAAATAAATGGAATGGGATGCCTTTATTGTGTGCTCGAAATGTTGATCCTTATTAAGGGCTTTCAATTCTTCTTGGACACAACAATGGCATAAAGAATGTGCCATGTTGAGACCAAAAGAAGAAGGAATGAAATTAGAGCAAGAGCCTTCTAATTCTAGAAACCCAAAATTACCAATTGAAACTAGAACTAAGATCATGTTACCTAGAAGTGTGTATCCTAAGAAATGGAAATAGAAAGAGACCTTAACCAAGAGAATTGACATATCACAAATTACTCCTTGTGGTCATCGTTTATTTCATCGTCCTCCATATAGAGAGTGGTTGATGAGTCATGTAACCAAGAAAATGTTGGGGAGAGGATTCACCAAGAGCCAATTTGTTAAATTATTAGAGATTTAGGATAGGGGCGAGGGAGCCTCTACATTCTTCTTTTTTTTTTCTTATGGAGGATTTCTTTTCTTTAAGGGGGATTGGAATCAAACTAGTGGGAAGAACCTCTCCTATGGGTAGTGAATGCTCTATGGGAATGTTAGTGGGAGTAGATGTCTCGCATGAAACAACATGTGATGCTAAGGTAGCAAGGAGGGACATGATTAGTGCACACAATGGTCCCCTCCTTTCCTATTACTTTCGCAATTCCTTCCTCCAATGTAGCTCCTTGTTTTACCACCTCATCTACTTTTAGATTGTTCAATTGAAGAGAGTAGAAGAGCGAGGAAAAATTGAATTCCTTTACTAGAGTTTAAAGCATGCCAAAAAAAATTCTAGATAAGGAGGTGATATTTCACCCTTGTTTCAAAGAGCATTAATGATTAGGATTGAATCACCTAGAAATGTTCTTTCTTCCAAAGTAGGTTGACTGAGGATCTTCAATCCTTGAAATTATTATTTGTTTCTAGTGTAATTCCCAAGGTGAATTGAGCTTCAATGTCCCTTTGGGGTCAAATATGACCTCTCCATCACCCCTCCCATCCCTTTTTGTATTCCTTAACCATCGATATTTCTTGGAGAACTTGGTTGCATGTCCTCACTGACACAATATATAGTAGTAGTGATTATGACAAAATACCCACTAAAATCATATGTGCTCAAAAAATTCATCATGGTCTTTGGTCTACATATTCCCAAAACTATCAAGGCTTTCTTTGCTCTCAAATATTTTACACCGGCATAATATTTGGAAAATGAATAAAAAATTAATAATGAATATAAAAAATTGAAGTCTTGAAGAAATGATATAGATAGAGAGGGATGTGTTTGTGTGTGTGTGTGTGTGTATTATAAGAAAAAATGTGTATTTATTATTTCAATTAGAAATATAAAGTATACATAGATATGTGCTCATAAGAACTAAAAATTACTCTTTCAAGATCCCTTATAGGAAAAAAATGAATATATATTTTTTTCCTTCGAAACAAATCCCGAGGAAACTTCTAAAAACTTCCCCCCATTTTGAAGATGATACCCAGTGTAAAGTGAGTGGCATAGATTTAGTGTACCTAACCCTATGGGAATCAAATCAAGGACATGCACAACATGTCAAGTTACTAACAATGATTACACCAATTAATTGAGTTAACTATTGGGGCTCTAATAGTCCTAATTAGAAAATCTCCCTCATAAAAGTAGACACAAAGAATTTACATATTTAAACCAATAAATAAAAACCAACACTTCTTTAGTGGCTTTTACATGAACCATTGTCATTTTATGGTTGTATTCCCTTGCAATGGAGAATATCTAATTATATATGGTTGTACTAATGGTTGTAGGTGGAGTCCCTTCCTCCTCTTCTTCTAACTTGAAAATACTTGGATGAAGAACAAGGGATTCTTCATAAAAATATTGTCATGTTAGGATCGTGTAGTAAGACGCTAAGAAATAAATGCATCACGACGGCATTGTCTGGAGTCATTACAACATTACTATAAATTCGTAAAAACGTTATGGTAGCATCACATTTGCATTGATAACTACACTTATTATAGTTATTAAAAATTAAAAATTATTATTATTATTAAAAAGAAAAATTATCATTACTACTATTATTATAATTTTAAAAATATTATTGTGATAATTATTAATAATCATAATTATAATTATTATTATTATTCAAATTACTATTATAATTATTATAATTATAATTTAGGGTTGTCATGAATGCGGGGAGTCATCAATGGTTATGAGGGGAACCAAGAAGTAAAATATGCTTGGGGGTTGAGACTACCACAAGTAATGAAGTTGAGGCATTGGTCTTATACAAATGCCTCTAGCTCCTTAAATTCCAAAGGATTCATGTGGCGAGAGTCACAAGGGATTCTATGGTCGCTCTAAGAGAAATTATAAAAAAAATCTATACCCAAGTGGAAAAACTATTTATACTCCAAGAACTTGGCAATTAATTCAAGGATGAAACAACCACTAGTTATGAAGAAATGATATTTCACTATTAAAATCCTTTTATCACTTGTGTGAATTGTAATTAGGTGCATGGTGTTACAATTTAGTGAGAAATATGGGTTAATAATGAGGGACAAATATATTTTATTGTGGCTCTTGGGGTTGTGGTCCTTCCTTGTTTTGGTTCAGGATGCTTCAACCATGTAGCAGAATGAAACTACATCCTCTATGATTTGTGTGAGTTCAAAAAAGGAGTGAGCTCAATGTTATGAGAAAAATCCCTCTTATGACCACTCAGTGAATGAAATATCGTCACAAAGACATGGACAAGTACTTCGACGACATCAATTTTTAAATATGATTTGATACTACCACCTACTAATTCATATCCCCTTGTTAGGTAAGTTAAAAGCACCAGACTCTCAAAACTAGTTTGGATACTCGTGATAGTTCTAAGTAGTCATCTGATCTCATAATGGAGAAAATGATATGTCATTAAAAAAATCTCAAGGTAAGCTACAGTATGGAAAATCTAAATTTTTATTCTAGTGCCCAGCAATATCAATTCTAAATTGTGAACCTCTGTCACCAAACTATTGCCCTGAAACTAGTTCTAAACTTGTAAAAGTTTGTTCGCAATAGTTGAGGGTCAAAACTAGGCATATGGTATACTATTGAAAAGGTCTATAACAATACTATATCACCAAGAGAAATTTTCTCTTTGGATCTAATTCCTAATACAATGTTATCAATCGAGTTATAATGACTATTAAATTTGTCACCCCAAAATACATGCAACTTGTACACTTTGTATATTAGGAATATGAACTCGAAATTAGGCAAATGAAGACTCGTTGGAACATTGTTCTAATCATTATAAGGTATATCCATTAGATTTTCTGGAAATATAACTTAATTCATTTTATATTTTTTGCAATACCTATCTCACATGGAGCTTGCCCATTCACAAGTTAAAGGGGTCAATGTTGGATTTTTTGTAAATTGTGGTCACATGTGACTAAATCTGACCAAATCAACTAACACATGTTCTTTTTTTATCTAGGAGGGGTTCAAAACTAAAAAATAACCCAAATATGGCCTCCCTAAACGCTAAAACATTAGGATCATGAAACAAGCCAAAAAGGTCAGATTTCTCAAATGTTATCCATCGACTATGTCAGTTCTAAAACCCTTCGAGATATCTCAATTTTGTTAAATTTGGCAGCATTGACAGTCATTCTCCAATGAGAGGCCATATGGGCCACCCTGAGGCTAGCCAGGGAGATTTAGAGAATCAACCAGTCTTGTGAGGTATTGACAAAAGTTAGGGGGAACGTACAACCTCTGTGAGTCAAACCAAAAGTCAGGACGAACGAGATGTTATGTGAGTCTAATGCAAAAGTCAAGGGGAATGTACAACCTCTGTGAGCATAGACAGTCTAGTGCAAAAGTCAGGGGGAACGTACAACCTCTGTGATCATAGACAGACTAGTGCAAAAGTCAGGGGGAACATACAACCTCTGTGAGCCTAGTCAAACCTTGTGAGCCATGAGCAAATGGCAAGGCATCTAGAAAAATTTAGGTTGAATATAAAATTTCTATGAGCTAGAAACAAATGATATTCCTAATATTGCAAATGATGTAATTGTATTGATCTAGTGCGTTGGCACGTGTAAACATTATCCACCATGAAGAGAATTTTGAATTGCCTTGTCAAGAGTTGTAACTAAAGTCTTGAGTCTAGTTCTATGTTAGAACTAAAGTGTAATGTTGAGTTGCAACTAAAGTCTTGAGTCTAGTTCTATTTTAGAACTAAAGTGTAATGTTGAGTTGCAACTAAAGTCTTAAGTCTAGTTCTAAGTTTGAACTAAAGCATGTCAATCTCAAGTCTAGTTCTAAGTTCGAACTAAAGTGTAAAGTTGAGTTGTAACCAATCTCAAGTTTAGTTCTAAGTTTGAACTAAAGCATGAAGTTGAGTTATGTTTAATGCATGCAATCAGGTTACTATTTCGAGCTTCCCATCTTCCCCTCTTAAGCCTATATAAGAAGAGGTTGAACCCTCTCTTTAACACAGTTCTGCAACACAGTTTTCATATGTGAGTTGAGGGTGAAGTAATAGAGGAGCACATCAGTGATAAAGAGGCAGCATATCAGAGGTGTATTTCAGCAAGGTCTTGTAAGTCTTTGTCAGGTCGAAGTCATCTTGGCAAGCTCTTTGAGAGCAAAACATTCATGGTGGGTATTTGTAAGAGATCTTACATTATTAATGCAATAAAGGAATATTGTTTTCTGGGGGTTTTCTCCCTGTACAAGGTTTCCCCAGGGTATATGTGTTGTTGATATGCATGTTTACTTATCTACATAATTATTTCTATTTGATTATGATTTGGAATTGTTGAAGTGTATTAAGCTGGAATCAAAGTATTGAAGAAAATAAATGAATTAATCCGCATAAGAAATCAAGCTCATAATTTAACAAATTTCACTATGAAATTTTACATGAATGCATAAGATACCATGTCATTGCTACAATAATGTGATTGATTCCTAATGAAGTATGTTCTAAATTTGAATTCTAGTTAGGATAAAAAGATATTTACGCATGAGTTGGATCACAAAAAAACTTAGATGGTTGCATCCATCTATGGTTTTAATGCAATAAATCATGTTGAATTTCCTTCATGTCATCAGAAAAGTGGTGTAGCCTCTATTGTTCAAAAGCCACGTATTTAGTAGGATAGTGGTCCTTGAAAATTTCATACTGAAATCCCTACTTGGAGCTACAAATGCAACTAATATCTCAAAAAAACCAAGTCATGTTTATATCAATCCATCAAGCACTATAGTGAACTCAAAAATAGGATAGAATACAACTCGGGTAAGGCCACATGATTCTAGTAGTAACAAAGCACACAATAATCATCCTGTAGATTTGATGGATATAAACCACAAAATAAAGTTAGGAGAGTGAGAAACTAGAAAAATCTCAAGTCTGCACTTATTAATGTTGAGACTTGTCAAGTTGATCTCTTTGTTTTAAGGATACTAAATTGCTAGTGCATCCCCCCTCAAAAAACATAACAAGTGCATTAGGAAGGAGTTGCTCAACTTGTTGCATGAATCCCAACATAGCTCACACAAAGAAATAACATTAATTCATATTTCTCAATGAAAATGGGTTGTTTCATCCCAAGAGAGAGTGGAAGAGATATTGGCAATATTATCCATGTCTCCCCTATTCTCTTTACACCCAAACTTCAATACAACTAGAGTCGGTTATAATGGCTTGCCAAAGAACAAAGGTATCGTACTACATTATTTTGTGCATCTATGTAATCTTGAATGTTCAATGTTGTTATCTCAATGTTTTAGATTCACATTTCAAGATAATATAAAAATACTGATTTAATTTTGATGGTTACTTACTCATTTTCAAATCAAAAGTTTAAAAGAGAAGGACCAAGGGTAGGATATTTCGAACTTATGCACTTCATAGACTAGGCATACAAACTCGAAATTGGGAAACTGAGGTTCATTTGAAATATTATTCAAATTACTACAGGGTAAAGCCATTGGATTTTTGAAAAGTCGTCATAATCCCTTCTACATTCTATGCAAGACCTAGCTCAAGTGGAGCCTAACTGGTGATTAGTGAAAGGGGTCAATGTTTGAATTTTTTGCAAATTGTGCTTATATTTGACAAAATATACCCGAATCATATTGAACATGTACTTTTCCTATATGGAATGGTTTTAGAACTAAAAATAATCCATGGATGACCTCCCCAAAGGCAAAAAGATAAGGAGCTCGAAACAAGCCAAACAAGGCCAGATTGAATTGGAGTATATGTCTACAGGATCATGTTGAGAATTGTGGCCTTAATGTCTTTTGTGAGCATGTCTTAAGGGTGATAGTAGGCTAGGGAATACTATCACTCTAAAAATGTACTATCCCTACTAAACCAAACTTGGTGAGTGAGGCCTTAATAATATGAAATCCAAAACACTAAATCCACATTTAAATGAGTCCAAGTGAACTAACACTAATCGATGATACTCTTCTAGTAAACATTTTACTTGTAGACTCTAAACTATTTTACCTATTAGGTCAGTATTTATGTTATTTGTTTGAAGGAGAGGGAACATGCCTAGTAAGGTTGTGTTGTCAAAATAAGTGTAACAATTTTCAACTTTGCAGGTGACGGGAAAGATAAAAAAATTGTAAAATGAAAGAGCACCCAAATAAGGATACCTAAATGAAAGAGATAATCTATCTACTAAAACAAAGTATCAAAGAATACTTGCACTTATCCAAGAGTTCCCTCAATCTTCAATTATAATTAAAACAAGAACCCACCCATGGAATTATTTTCTCTTACATCAACTCCACTGATATGACAAGTTCAACCATATTAGAGAAAGGTTTGACAAATCACTAGTAACCTACACTAACATATAAATTTTTAACAACACAACATAATTATTTACCCACACATTTTAATGAACCATCATCATTATAAGACAATAACACCAAATGTGTTAATCCAAGTGGAATCAAATCTCAAATTTCATTAAACAATGAGCAAAGAATAATTAGGTGCTCACCTAAACGTAGGGTGCTATGAAGCCCAATACTATATAGTACATAAGGTAGTAGAGTAGGTAAACAATGAAAAAACAGGAGACTCCAATGGGAAGGCTCTTGATGGATTTTTGTTTTAATAGGCCAAAGTTGAATGGAATCATAGCATACATTACTAAAATGATCATGACAACCTCATCCAAATTGCATTTATCTCTATACATTGTATATTGACTGCAATGTGAAGGGTTTCTAAGATTTGAGAGATTTTTGGCTTCCCTATTCGCAAACACAACAATAATATGATGATGAATGTGAAAAACTATGTGGAAACTATGCATGCATGAGATGTTATATTTGATATATTTACATCAAGGTTGCAAAGTCAATATTTGGTTACTTGGTGATACCCTGATTTATTTAATTGTTGGGGAGGCTCCAATCCTAGGCATCAACATTGAGTAGTGTGTATTAATTTTAAACCATTTGTTGAAACATTAGTTTATAGCCAAGGAAGATCAAAAAATAATGCAATTGTTTACTTAGTTTTATATTTGCTTCTTTTTTTTGGAAAATCCTTGGTCTTATTGGATTGTAAAGATATCAAAGAAATTGTGAAAATGTGTGGCAAGGAAGAAGTGTGGGAGATGGATAAAATTCATTATCAGGGGATTTTTTTTCCTATGGTGTGCATTTCTAGTTTATTAATAACTTGAGGAGTTATTGACTAAGCCTACAAAGATGTTTTAATTTGCTATTTTTTGTCATCACTTTTAATAATTCCTAATTTACAAAATGAAGTTTTATGGATTTCCAATGAATTAATCATGAAGGTTTGTGCACTATAAGCTCCAAGAGTTATGAATATGACACTTCCAAAGGGTATCCTTTGTAGATGAAGTTATTTTTCAGGGCCTTTTTTTAGTCTTTATTATGATTTTGGAAATGCAGTATTGTATTGTACATTGGTTGGAATTCCTTTGTCATTTTTGACTTGTATCATGATTCTATATTGTTGTTTCTTTATCCACTAGAGGTAGAAATTATATTTATGTTTACAAGTCTATAATCGAATATTGTGCTTGTTACTACCTAAACTAGAACCCTAGTGGAAAGTCTTCCCTCCAAGTGGTAGTCCTACCCTTCAAATGGATCGATCTTGAAAGCTTGTAGTAGTCTTGAGATAACACACAAATATTTGATGCACTAGAAATAAACTGAGAGAGAGTGAGAGATCTCCAAGGATTGACACCAAAACCTCAATAGGTAGATCTTCAATAAAATTGTAATCTTAAAGAAGTATCCAACAACAACAACAAATTTGAAATGAGAAGAGAGACTTTATTTATAGAGGAGGCTTCTACATCCTTCTCATTCTTTATTATTTTATATCTCCTTAGGTCTAGCCTAGAAGAATTACAAAAATGACTTTCCTTCTAATTAACTTAAAGAGACCAAGTCATAATACAATAAGAATTTTCCACATGTGATGGCCCTAGGAATAGCAACAATAATACTACTGTATCCTTGGCTCCTTACTTTACTTTGTTAACCAGGGGTTCCTACAAACTTGAGAGGTGGTTTGCAATGTATATGCAGTGTGCACTAACAGTAGTATAGGTCTGAGATAGATCAAGGGTTGGAATGCATGAAATGGTGCAGGAAATTGAAATGACAAAAAGAAACTTTAAACTATTGCTAAAAACCACACCAAATTAAAAGAGAAAGCAATCTATATTTACAGAAAAAGGAATTTAATCGAAAAGCATACTAAACCATAAAGAGAAAATTGAAAGCGGAAGATGAATTCATTCGAGTGTATAACAAAAAATTGTAATTGAGGAAATTAAACTAATGCATGAACTAAACAAGTTATTTTATGCCTATCCCTTTGATCAATAACAAGCAATATGTCTTCTTATTGTTTATTGTTGTTATTATGAAAATAAGATTAAGATAAACTGAAATCTAGAGCTAAAGCAGTCCTACAAGAGGTTGTAGAAACTATATAGTTTCTACAAGAAACTCCTATAGGAAGCCAAAAAGAGGCCTAGAAAGATAGTGTAAGTCTTTTGAAGCATCACCAAAAGATAGACTATAATAAAATGAAATATATGTGAGTTTATTATCCTTGGAAAGACACCCAAGAGTGTTTTAATAGGTTGTTGAATATTTCTACAGGATGTCTTTTGTAACTAACTAGTTAATGATAACTTGACAGAAAGATAAATTGATCATGCAAAGCTACATTAATCTTCAAAAGAAATGAAATGCTAACTAATCACTATCTTAACATGTAAAGAACTAAATAAATTGCAACAAGGTCCTTAAGCCCTCTTGAGTGGGCCCTACCCAAGAAGCACAAGGAACCTTGAGAAAACTATAATAAGTTGAAAACAAGACCATATTTATTCCATTAACATCATTAGTACATCAAGATAAAAAAGGCTCTAAGTCTCCAACAAAAGTCTTCAAAGAAAAATATCAATACAATTTTATCAAAAACTTGTCCTCCTTCTCTCCTAGGCTAGAGGTCTATATATAGTCTTGAGAGTTCGACCTCTTTGCTTACATTGAGGGGAGAAGTGGGGAAATAGGGGATCACAATCAATCCCATTTTTATCTCGAACTATTGTTGGTCAAGAGTGGATATTTATGAACAGAGAGCACTCTAGAGGTAGGTGGGGACAATGTCCCTTGATTCTTGGATACCATCTCTGAGAGGGGGGGGAATCCCTTGTTTTTAGGATGTTGGCGCCCTTAAGCTCTCTTGATTCATGGATTTTGACCTACTTGATGCTACACACATATTTTGGCATAGATATTAGAGCAAAAAGGTATAATATACACAAAATTCCACCTCAAAAAACATTTACTAAGAAACATGCAAAAATATTCATGAATTACTATTAAATATGGTCAAAAACAAGTATTAAGTCATATTATGGTCAAAAAATGTGCCTATGATGAGCCCTTGAGATAGGCAATAATTGGGCTCATCAACATGTACAATAAACCCTCCAAGAGAGGAGGTTGTTCATCCAAAATAGGTTGACTAAGGTCTAATAAGGCTCAACATCTCTCCCAAGTGTAAAGAAGACCCTAAAAACATGCCATAATGTTCCTAGAATGAAGAAAGGTCCAAAGTAAGTCAATGTCAGGCCTCAAATCAAGGTATTTCCACATGTGTGAGGCCCCCAAGGTCCAAAAGAGAGGATGTCTCCTCTAATCAAGATCAAGAGTCTAAGTGTGAGGTCTCCAAGATGAAAAAATGGCATCATACCATGCAAGTAACCTGCACAAGTCATGAATTGATCCTCTCCGAGTCAAATGGTGTCCACACGTGCTAAAATAGCTAGTATACAAGTGCTATAAAGGGATCATCCCTCAAATCAAGTGAATGATGCATCTAAAAATGGTGAAGGAGAAGATAAATAAAGGATCTAGGATGTGGAATGTCAAGAGGTGACCCATGCATGTAGAAATAGCCCCAAAAATGCCTTGGATGATGTGACCAGTGTCTTGGGATCCATGAATTACCTTGAGATTTGTGAAATTACCTCAGGAAATGTGAAACTAGATGAGCCACTACATAACCATCTCCAAGAGTCAATGGCCAAATGTGAAAAATACATAAGAGGGGATCCATGCTTACGTATAAGATAAGCATGTTTCCATAGCTATGGAAACCTTTACAACATGAGCGACACTTTTACATAGAATGAAGTGAGACAACCTAGAAAGATGGGTCATATTTGACAAAAAAAATATGAGATGCACTAAAGTGAATATGACTTGTAACGCTATCTAATAATAGACAATGTTGATTGGAAAAGGTTTTTCATCTTATTCCCTATATTAATCATTATTGACATTTAATTTTGCATCATATTTGTATCTATTAATTTCATACCACATTTAAAAAATATAGAAGTAGAGGTGGTGGTGGTGGTGGCTCTAAACATGCATTGGAGAAAATTCATAATCATAAGGTTATATCAAATGAAATAATTGTATTAGTGTCTCCTTCCCCACTATTTCACAATATGTTATACATTTACATATGTGGTTTACATTATAATCTCCATTGTTAGAATTTTTCAAAAGAAATTATGTTAATTTATAGTTTTACATATTATGTTAAGTTGACACCCATGATATTGTGGAAATGGCATTCATACATTTATCATGGAAAATTATGATATTGCGGCAATAACATTTATAGTGAAAGATTCACCAAGACTTTACAATTTTTTATAATTCAATGAAAGACTCATCAAGAATTTACAAGATTGTATAAGTCAACGAAAGACTCACCAAAAAATTATATACATATTACATTATTGATAAAATAACCTTCAAAATTTTCCTATGTATTATGGATATTCACTCATTTATTATACTTATATACTAAGGGGTGTTTCTTCAAATTTTTCCTATCGAGAAGTAATTACACAATGGTTCCAATCACCACATTCAACATCATGAATAGCACAATGAGAATGAATTAGCTAGAAACCCACGTGTGGGGTTGATCTTCCATGACTATCCCCAACATGATTTCTACTCTGAAATATATAAATTGCAAGAAAATAAAAACCTTTATTTGCTTGGGTTCTAAATCCCACATCTCCCCCGGCTATTCAACCAAAACAAAACAAAAATTAGTATATCTCACTCTAATCCTTACTTTTGATCCATTTGTTCATTAATTATAATAACAACTATGATCCATTATATCTCCATATAAATACCATGAATTATATGAAGATCATCCTGTTGGAAATACTAAAACAACTGAGAGGGGGGGCGTGAATCAGTTGTATATAAGCTTAAACAATTTTATACTTATTAAACAATTATTAATCTTTCTTCATGTGGTCATCAACAATGTACAGCATATGAATAGTAAAAGTAAAAACCATCAGTCACACATGAAGTACACACAGAGACAAATTTTCACGAGGAAACCCATAAAGGGAGAAAACCTCTTCTTCTTCGAAATGATAGGCAGTGTTTTGTAGTTCTGTACATCATTTACTATTGAGCACCAACTCAATGTGAGGCTACTACCTCTGTCTTACAAGCTGCAACTTGTTTGAGAGCTCCAACTCTCTGGTTTCTCTAGCACCCACTAGAAGGAAGCACCAACTCCCTGA
>ML778395.1:740289-762013 GCA_009831015.1 Picea engelmannii
TTCAAAAGAGGGACCAGTTGGGATAGGGGGGAGAAATTTTTCCATCCTAACTAGTGATATTCATAACCCCAAAGAGACATATCGAATATCATTCTAATTCCTTGTGTATCCATCCAATCCTATAGTTGATTTAACTCTTGAATTGTTAGAGAGTGGGCTCACCCATGATACCATCATGCCGCAGCTTTACAATTTTTCCATTCCATGGGATCTAGGTGAGCTTGGATTGAATAAGGGGGCCTACATCCTTGCAAAAGTTCCATATTCAAGATCCTTTACCACTAGTGAAGGGTTGATCTAAACTCCTTTTCATGCTACCTTGAAAACATTTGTGAACAACACTTTCTTCCACCATTGGTTCTGTCTGGATATAAATATCCGTAAAAAAAAATCTCACAAAACCTTGTTTACAAACCAACTTTACCCTTTGTAGATCATACAATATTTCAATTTATTAAATGGATTTCTTTTTCTTTTTTTTTCCCCTTGCCACAGGAATTTGCAAATTTCCCTTGCCACCTGTTGCATTATACTTTTAGGAGCTAGTTTTTAAGCATTGAAAGATTGGTAGAGTTGACAAAACATATTTGATAAGGACCACCCTCCCAACCGTGTTCAACCAATGGGATCCCTACTACTACATTATACTATTTATCTTTCATGTAACCCATTTCCAAATGATAGAGGTAGGGTTGCCTAAAGTGATTGTCATACACAGGTATTTGAATGGTGTCCAAGTTGAAAATCATGAGAATCCAAGGATTCTAGAGATAATTTCAGTTGATGTATACTTATGTTCCAGTCATAAATATGGTTTTTCCCACTTTTCACTTTCCTCCTTGAAGCATTCATAAAATTTTCTAGAACACTTTAAAGTGTTTAGCTATAATGGTGGAATCCCCACCCAATAAAAAGGTGTCATATACAAATCGGGAGTGATTGATGACTTTAACTCTTCTAGCAAGATTGGTTCCATGAAGATTGTCATAAATCCTTTCAAATTCTAACCTATGGCTTAGAGGTTCTACCATAATAATATATAAGAGAGAGGAGAGTGGACATCCTCGTCTTAGGCCCCTTTTTCTCTTAAAGAACTTTGTATGCCTCCCATTCACAAGAGGAGCAGTCCAATTTGAACTAATGCAAATTCTCACCCAACAAATAAAAGACACATCAAACCCAAATTCACAGAGGAATTCAAAGAGAAAAGAGTGTCTTACCCTATCAAATTCATTTTCCATATCCATTTTTATAATCATCCCTTTTTCTTTATTTATCCTATTGGAGCGAATTTCCTTCTACACCAATAAGATGTTAGTTATAATTTGTCTTCTCCACATGAAACCTCCTTGATTTTCAAATATGATTTTAGGAAGAACATTTTTTAAGCTATTTTCCACTATTTTAGTCAGAATCTTGTACGAGGAATTACACAAAGATATAGGGAAAAATCTAGTAGAGGACAAGGGGTTAACTTCCTTAAGATATAAGGCTAAAAATGAAGAGTTGGTGCTGCATCCAATCTTCTATTTCTTTTGGGAGAGATTAATCATCTGCTTTAGGTCAGACTTGATTATGAACCAGTAAGTTCAATAGAAATAAACAGAGAATCCATCCAACCCCAAAGATTTATTGGGATCCAATCCCCGTATTTAATGATATATAATTCTTCAATGTTTCTAGTAAGCTCAACATTCTCTTCAACATAAATCAAAGGAGGAATATTGCTTAGCATGGCAAAAAACAATTCCTAATCAACTTCTTCCTCTTATGTGTACAATCTCTCAAAATGGAAACGTGCCACTTCCTTGATGGCTAATAACTATTTCGAGAAAGATCCATCTTCCAAATGTATTTCCTTTGTCAAGTATTTTGAATTCTAGCTTTTGATTGTTTATAAAAAAAAGATGTATTTTTTTCACGAGATCTCTACCAGAGAATTCTTGAATTTAATCGCCACAATTCCTCCTCTTTTTCATTGGATTTATGAATTCAATTATAAAGGTCTATTTCATCCAACGTGATCTTCTTTATTATCTCATGATCCTCTATTATAGATTGTAGGGAACCACATTTTGAGTGTAGATCTAATCGCTCTTGATTGGGAAAGATAAAGGAAGTTTTATCCCAATCTTTAAGAGAATCATTTACCACCCTCAATTTATCTTCCTAGACATATGAATGGGAACCAAAAACATGTTTATTAGATTCCTTAGCTACTATTATTTCCACATATATTAGATGATGGAGCCAAATAAGACAAAATCTGATAGGAATGGGGCCTAAGTCTTGGGTTTGATGAAAAATGAGAGAGATGGGTTTAAGATCCAACAAATTGGAGCGTATGATCTTGGAGGTGAAGGAAATTTTTTGAAGAAGAAAATCACTTTGAATGATAAATATATCTAATATAGTTGTTATGTGCCTAGGCCCTAATCTCATGTTGGACCAAGTATACCTTCCTTTGGATGGTTTGATATCCACGATATCTTAGTCTACAGTAAGGTCTTCCATATTCTCTCGAAAGGGATCTCTTACCATATTTCCCCCTCTTTTTTCTTTACTTGATAACACCACATTAAATTCTCTAGGCATAATGATGTTATGGATGAATTGTGAATATTTTAGAACCTACAAATTTTTCTAGCATTCCTCTTTCTCTGTGTACAAAACTAACATATAAACATTAAAAATATAAGTTTTGTACTCGTGGCTTGATGTGAGAGACAATTCATAATCCAATGTTGGGTATGATGAGTGTATTCTAGAATGAATATCGAGTTGTCGCATAGGGTGCATATCAAGGCTCCTCTAGCACTTACCACTACACCTATACTAACTTTCCATTTATTTTTCATGACTTCTAACATATCAATTTATTCAATTTTGGTCCCCTAGAGAAGAATTGTTGTTGGTTTTTCAAATCTAATCAAGTCACTCAAATATTATTCATTAAATTTACTACCCATGCCTCTGCAACTCTAGGATATGAAATTAATTATTTAACATTTTAAGGTTTGGTACTTCCACCTTTATGATTGTTAGGTGGTGCTTAAGGGCCTAGAATTTTAAGAAAATGAATTATTTCCCCTACTCCTAAGGAACTTTCAGTAGTTTTTTGGATCCCTAAGAGATTATCTTTATTTGCTTCTTCATATCTTAGTTGATTAATTGGGTTAGTTGTCATTGATTCCAACCCTTCAAGAAAGTCTGGTAGCAAATTCTGGTGGCCCCAACAGTATGGTTAAGGGACTCAAGATTGTTTTATGTATAAATTGGTCAAGCTCAGTGCATTTTTAGGTAATAGTATTCTACATGGATAGTACATGTCATGCCATTTCCGGTGATATGTAGAATGTCACATAACTCCTCATGGTTAGAGAGTTATGGCCTTGTGAAGTTGGAGAACCCTCATGAGTTGATCCAGATGGATATCAGTGGCCACCCACCTTTTCCAAGTGGCTCAAAACAGTTTTCTGACAATGTTGGCAATTTACTATTTTTAGCAGTTTTAACTTCTGAGGCCATTTTGAGGGACTAAATGAATGTTTTTCAGAATAGAGCTCCTTAATGATATACTAAGGCATTATTGAGCTCCCAAAATGAATCTCCTCGATGATACCTTTCCAACGGGCTATCACACACCTAAAACAGAGATCGTATGCAAAAGTTACGACCCCAGGAAGTCGATGTACTAACTTACCCAAACAGGGCCCACATGACTTTTGGCACGTCATCTCCTAGGGTTAGGTTTTTAAATGTATAGGATTTTGGGCATTCTTGTTTATTGTAAAAAAGGCCTTCAGAGCCTCATTGTAATGTTCTTCTTGCGAATGAGCACAGCCATCACATCTCTTCTCAGAGATAAGCCGCCACCATTCCAGCAAGCTTGTTCTGCTACATTTTACAGTTTCAGCTTATTTCATTATTGAATAGAAAACCAGTTTTACTGTATCTCTGTTATTTTGTGCTAAGAATATGTAGTCATTTGGTTCTACTCATAAAATCCAAATCAGTGGTATCAGAGCGGTCTGTTCCTTGTCGTCTTAATGCATGTCCCCAATGAGGTTAAAGTACAAAGAGTTGGGTCTTGAGCTTCTTTCTCTTGAGGACAAAAGCTCTCGCACGCCCAAGCGACCTCTCATGGTAGGAGAAAATAAAGATGACGGGACAGGATATCCTTTCAAACTGTTGATTGAGGAAGCCCTCATGCAACAGAGGAATGAGATGAAGGATAGTTTCACGCAAATCCTTCGGCGACTACCAATAGGCGATGCATCTTCTTCGAACGGAGGCACCACCCCCTTCAAGGTACAAATAAAATTTGATATTCCTATATTTGAAGGCCAGATAGATGAAAATGTTGTAGACAAGTGGTTGAATATGCTAGAAGGGTATTTTTCTGTCCATAACTTCTCGAATAGAGAAAAGATTACTTTTGTGCTCCTCAAAGTCGTTCCTCATGTCAAAGATTGGTGGGAAACCTTCTGTGAGAAAAAGGAAATAGAGGAAACCTCATTATTTTCAATCACGCCCACCTGGGAATCCTTCAGGGATGCTATTAAGGAACAATACTACCCTGTCAGAAGTTACGACGACCTGTATACCAAATGGACCACACTGCGGCAAGAAAGAGACCAAGCAGTGCCAGATTTCACAAATATATTTCATACCTTGCGCACCAAGATGGGTATCAAAGATTCAGAGTGACATATGGTGCTCAAGTATTGTGATGCTTTGCATAGATACATCCATACCGAAATGGAATTTTTGGACATCTCATCCTTGGGCGCGACCTACCGACATGCCATCAAAATAGAGCAGAAGCTCAAACAAAAGACGCGACAATTTGGGCCTGGGAACCCCTCACAACAAAAGGCAAGAAAGGGTGGCCCCAACCCATAGAACAAAGGACAGAGCAAAGATGGACAGTATCAGGACTACCAGTCCAAGCTGTAAGAAAATAAGAACATCGAAAAGACAAAGAAAGATACCGGGAAGTGGTGTGACTTCCATAAGAGCCCTTGGCATAACACTGCCGACTGTCGCTCGAAACAGTCGTTGGTGACCGAAATGAAAGCCTCTGAATCACATGTAGACTCTGAATCTGAGCCAGAACCAGAAAGGGGAAGACGGATCATTGACGTGGAACCCAGTGCCACCGTTTATACCACCAAACTCCAGCCTGGTGAACCAGATGAGCCAGAAGAAGGAGAGCACCTCTTCCATTCACAGATGTGGGTAAAAGGCACCTCATTGCATTTCATTGTTGATAGCGGTAGCAAGAAGAACCTCATGTCAGCAGAGGTCGTCAAGCGGTTGGCCCTACCAACAATGCCACACCCACAATCCTACACCATTGGATGGCTCCGCCAAGGAAGCAATCTCTGCGTCAACCAACAGTGTCGACTATCGTATGACATCAAGCCCTTCAAAGACGAGGTATTGTGTGATGTTGCTCCTCTCGAAGTTTGTGATGTTCTTTTGGGCCAACCTTATTTATGGAAACATCATGTTGTATATGAGTCTAGGCCTCATAGTGTTATTATTATTTTGAACAGGAAATTATACAGGATACCCGAGGCAGTCCCACCTAGTGTTATTTCCTTGATCTTTGCTAAGCAATGTAGGAAGTTCATCTCTCAGATGGGGAAGTTTATCTTCTTCATGATTCGCTCTCAGAATAAGCGAAATATCACAGCCACATCCAGGGTCTCTACGGACAACCTCTCCACACAGCAGAAGCAAGTAGATAAGGTCATGGAAGAATACTCAGATATATTCTCCTCACCTACAGGGGTACCTCTGCACTACCAGGTCAATCACCCCATCGATCCAACCCCCGACGCACCGCTTCCCAATGGGATAGTATATCGTCTCTCTTTGTTAGAGAATGAGGAGATCAAGCGACAGATCCAAAGACTACTCCACAAGGGGAACATTCTCCCCATCTCATCACCTTGTGGGAGCCCAATCGTGTTGGTACAAAAGAAAGATGGAACCTGGTGACTCTGTATTGATTATCGGGCTCTGAATAAAATCACAATCAAAAACCGATACCCAATTCCCCAAATTGACGACCTCCTTGATCAACTCACGGGGGCCAAATACTTCAGTAAGATTGATCTGAAGTATGGCTACCACCAGGTCTCGATAGAACAGACAGATGTATGGAAGACCGCCTTCAAGTCAAAGGAAGGCCTTTTTGAATGGTTGGTCATGCCCTTTGGTTTCACAAATGCTCCAGCCACTTTCATGAGGATGATGGACGATATCCTGTGACCATTCACTAATACTTTTGTAGTGGTGTATCTGTATGACATTCTAATTTACAGCAAGACTTGGGTCGAACACTTGCAGCATATTCAGCAGGTTCTGCACACCCTGTGACAGCACAAGCTATACGCCAAATTGGAAAAATGCTCCTTCAGCATGGACATGGTCCATTACCTGGGCTACATCATTGATCAACATGGTGTACATGTGGATCCAGCCAAGATCCAAGTCATCCATGACTGGCCAACCCCAACAACACTCACTGAGCTCTGGAGCTTCTTGGACCTTTCCAATTTCTATCGCAGGTTCATGTTGGGATTCTCCCATATTGCATGGGCCCTCAGCCAAATAAACAGAGGTGGTGGTAAGGAAAAATTTGTGTGGGGTTGGTCCCAACAACAAGCGTTCGATGATTTGAAGCAACGCTTGTGCTTAGCCCCAGTACTTTCACTACCAGACCTGCAACATCCCTTTGAGATCGAGACAGATGCTTCAGACTATGTTGTGGATGTCATTCTCACTCAGCATGACCGCCCTGTGGCCTATCATAGTGAGACACTATCATATACTGTCCATAAGTACCCTACTTACGATAAATAAATGTACTCCATTGTGCAAGCCTGCCACCAGTGGAGACATTACATTCTTGGGAAGGAGACAGTCATCCACACTGATCATAAGCCACTACAGTTCATGCAGACACAAGGAAAATTACAGAATGACCGACATCAAAAGTGGTCCACATACTTGCAGCAATTCCACCTCAACATCAAGTATAAAATAGGAAGCACCAATCGCATTGTTGATTGCCTCAGTAGACTGCCAGTTGCAACACTCACCATGGTGCTAGACTCTTGTGGCCATGAGACATTTGGATGGCTCCAACTCTATGAGACAGACCGTGACTTCCCCACCACCTACCAAATGTTGGGTGCGAACATAGTTGTCGATAATTTCCATCTTCAGGATGGGTTGTTGTGTCGTCTAGGCCATATATGTGTTCCATCAAGTGAGTGAGTGAAGCTGAACTAGGAATTCCACTACAGTCGGGTGGAAGGCACTTCGGCATCGAAAAGACAGTGGCGATGCTACAGAAACATTTCTACTGGCCAAAACTTCGACAGGAGGTCAACAAGTATATCAGGTCCTTCACTGCCTGCGCTATTGCCAAACTGACCACTAAGAAACAGGGCATGTACACCCCTCTTCCTACTCCTAACAGTCCATGGGAATCCATCTCAATGGATTACATGTCGGGCCTCCCATCCACCAAGTAGGGAAATGACTATGTTTTTGTGGTTGTTGATCTCTTTTCTAAGCTGGCGATTATGGTTGCCTGCAAGAAGAGCATCACAACAGAGGCCACTGCCAAGCTCTTCTTTGAACAAGTCTAGGTACATTTTGGAATCCCATAAACCATTGTCTCAGATCGGGATAGTATATTTCTCAGCACATTCTGGTCGAGCCTCTAGTCACTTCTGGACACCAAGATCACTAAATCCATAGCCTTCCACCCCCAGACAAATGGCCAAACCAAGGTTGTAAATCGAATAATTGTGCATATCCTTCACATGTATAATTCAAAGCACCCTCACACATGGGATGAGAGTCTTCCCTATGTCCAGCATAGCTACAATCGATCCCTATATATCTCAACCAACCACAGCCCCTTTCAGGTGGGGTTGGGATTCCAACCATTGGGTCCCATAGATGTTGCACTTCCCCTTGCAGTCACCTCGACTGACTCATCTCCTGCTCCAACTGAAGCTGAAAAAGTCACCCAGTTCATTGAGTGGTTCCAGCACATCTGCCAACAGGTTCAGGATATCCTACAGAAGTCCAATGACAAGTACAAACATCACCATGATCAACATCGGGTGCCACATAAGTTCCAGGTGGGTGACAATGTTTGGTTGCACTTGCAGAAAGAATGCCTTACAGGACCCCATCGGAAGCTTAGACCACTCCTTTATGGGCCATACACTATCACCAAGGCCGTGGGGGATAATTCTTTTGAGCTCAACATTCCTCCTTTCCTTGGCTTGCACCCAGTGTTCAACGTGGATCTTCTTCGCCCTTATTTCCCACCATTATTGGACACCTCAGAAGTAGCAGAAAAACTGACACCAACAGAGCTCAACCCCGACTGCATACAATAGGCATCCAATGATCATATTGTGGACACACAGATCAAGGGCACTCGACAACAAAGTATCCAACTTTATTGAGTCGTCAAAGCAGGGCAGCTCCTGCACCAAGGCAAGTGGCTCACCTGGGGACAAATTCAGCAGAAATTTCCTCATCTAATGGGTGACCTCAACACAATGGAGACCATTTCTTCCTAAGGATGGGATATTGATCCAGATGGATATCAGTGGCCACCCACCTTTTCCAACTGGCTCAAAACAGTTTTCTGACAATTTTGGCAATTTACTATTTTTAGCAGTTTTAANTGACATTAGAAGGCATGATTGATCCCCCAAAATGAATATCCTCGATGATACCTTTCCAATGGGCTATCACACGCCTAAAACGGAGATCGTGTGCAAAAGTTACGACCCCGAGAAGTTGTTGTACTAACTTACCCAAACGGGGCCCACATGACTTTTGGCGCTTCATCTCCTAGGGTTAGGTTTTTGGATGTCTATGGTTTTTGGAATTCTTGTTTATTGTAAAAAAGGCCTTCATAGCCTCATTGTAATGTTCTTCTTGCGAATGAGCGCAGTCGTCACATCTCTTCTCAGAGATAAGTTGTCGTCCATACTCCTTTGGGTCACCCGACGAAAGTCACAGTATCCATTGCATCATCCTGTTTTGGTCCATGTCATGTTTCTGTTGTTGTGCCTCAGTGTTCAAGGAAAGTATCTGCCTCGAGAGTCAGCCATCACAAATATCTTGTTTCAATACCCGTGTCAGTCCATGTTCATTTGATCTACCAATTTACATCTTTGTGTCAGTTTCGTGTCGTTGATGGGGGATACATCAAGGACCTCCTGCGACGATTCTATTCTTTTCGACCTCAATACATCATCTAGGAACTAGACTTAGAAACCAGTTAGTACCTTGGGACCCGCATGCCTCAATGGCAGGCCTCCTCGCGTCCGACAATGGGTTTACATCATTGACCTCTGATCGGATGATTCCACAGATGTTCGACTTCAGCTCATCCATTCACATTCATTTTAATGTACTAGGGTACCTTGGGAATCATTGACATCAATGGTGATTTCCCTCGCACGTGTTAACGATTTACATCATTGACCAGTAATCAAGTGGTTTATGCCATGTTTGACATCAGGACATCTATTCACATGGTTAGAATCGTACTGCATCGGGATCGGTAAGAAGACCTTGGGATTGTGTTATCACTCTGATATGTACTTAGCCTAGGTTGCGATGGAGTTTCTTTTGAACTTTGACACATATATTGTTACATAGATCCACTTTGTATTGGTCGTGGCCATGTCTTGTCATCTCGTATATCCACAGTGTATTTTTTGTGGCTACGATCAGTTCATGTCATGGAAGTATAGATCCACATTGTATTTTTTGTGGCTATACTTTTTTTCAATATAATTATGGATCTGCATTTTATTCTATGGTGGCCATACCTGAAAAAGTCGTTATCACTCAAGCATAGGTATGCCTGCCTTGGTTTTGAAACATGTCATAATATTTTTTTGATGGTTGTGTTCATATTTTTCCATCCTCTCTGTGTCCATACCCTTGCTTGAAAAATTCTACAAAGTACTTCAATCATCATCGTCTTCTGACTTTGCACTTTGGGGGGCAATCTGTTACACATCAAAATTACTCACTTCAATAGTGTCGCAAGTGTCATCATTACAAGTGTTGTAAGTGTCGCATCTTTTCCGCAAGTGTCACATCTTGACCACAAGTGTCACAAGTGTCGCAAACATCATACCACCATCTTGTCCATGTCATCTCTCTAACGACATCGTAAGGACACTTAAGACACCTCAAAGACTAGTTTTGAAGAGGAGAAATCAATTGACAAGGAGTACAAGCCTTTTGCCACTAAAAAAGCCACTCAAAAGTCAAATTTGGAAAGGAGCACTCCCCTACATACTATCAGGGAGCGTTATCACTCTGTACCCTCTTCTAGGGGAGCGTTCCAATGCTCTATGTCCCTTTTGAGGGAGCCCTGGCCTTTTTTGGGCAAAATTTGGTTTGTTGGAGGAAATCAGTGAAGAATCCCCTCAATCTCTGAAGTTGGTTGGATTTGAATATGAGTTCAATGCATGATCTTAGGGAAGATACACAATTGAAGGAGAGGAATCCTCAACTTATCCCAAAGATATCTCAAGTGGTTGGGTCTCTCCAAGATTATATAAGGAGGCTTTCTCATGGTGAAAGGTACATGATACATGAAAATATTGGAGGTATGAAACCTATGATCTCATAGGAAACATACAGTACAAAGATAGAGATTGAATTACACCAAAATTATGACCCTATAAGTGAGATGCCATTGAAGCATAATCATTGTAGATTACTTAAGAAAAGGGGTTGGACAAGGAGAGTTGGAAGAAGTTGTTGCACCTTCATCAGAGGATTGTAAGTATTATTCATTTGGTCTCATTAATATACATACATGCTTGGCCTATTTATTTCAAGTTTATGTTTGTTCCACATGAACTTGTCTCTAGTAGATAGATATGTTTTTGAGCTAATCTCAGTAGAATAGGAATTTTGTTGTATCTTTGTTTGTTCTACAGGACCTATCTAGGAGCTTGGGATTGAAGCTCAAATTGGACTTTGTGAGGACAAATGCCATTTAAAAAGGTACACTTTTCTTCTTCATATTCATTCATTAGCTTAATTAGATCTAAAAGGATGTCAGTGACCAATGATAGCACCCTTTTTATCTTGGTTTTAGGGGTCTAGATACCAAGAGGGAATCCACTTGTCCACATGAGGATTCGCCTGTAACAGTATGCACAAGGAACATCTACAGATAAGACACAGTGACAGGTTGCAGGTTGATGTGACAGAGGCAACAAAGAGTTTGAATTTTTAGAAAAGGTGAGAAACCCTAACTTTCTGAAGGTGTGCGCAGGTTGCAGTATAGACAGGTCATGTACATACGTAGGATTTAGTATAGACAGGGTGCATACATACGTGAGCTGCAACATATACAGTTCACGTACATGTTGGGTTTTGTTGGTACATTCTAAGTACATGCACAGGTTGGTTACAGATCAGTGGCACAGGTTGATTATAGGTTGTTGGCATGGGTTGGTACATGTTTATAGTGGTATATATCACAGTCATAGTGTGGCAGTGGTTTCATCATTTCACTTGGATGGGGCAAGGATAGGTGGTTGTAGCCACCTTCCGGTTGTAGATGAAGATCATAGGGGGTTGTAGCCTCCTTCTGGTTTTATCCAGAGAATTAGGGATTTGGAGCTTCCCTCAATTTGTAGCATGAAAATATAGGGGGTCGGAGCCTCCTTCCAGTTGCAACTGGAGAACAAATGAAGTTGGTGCTTCCAATGAATGTAATTCTTAAAGACATATAAGAAAAATCATTTTGTGGTTTTCTCCCGCAATGGGTTTCCACGTAAAAATACTTGTGTACTACGTATGTGTATGATTTATCTTTGTTCATGGTTCGTTTATTCTTCTCTTGTTGAATGATCATGGTAAATTGATCATAAAGATAAACAACACTTACATATTGTGGTTAAAAAGGATTAAAAATCGGTATTATTGATTCACCCCCCACTCTCAGTAATCCAACAATTGGTATCGTAGCAGGTTCCTTCAGAAATCAGTTTAACCACTGAAAGGTAGATCATGGAGAGCAACAGTATGCATAAAAATGGAATACCACAGTTTAATGGATAGAACTATGCATTCTAGAGTAGAAGGATGAAAACATATGTAAGCACATGGATTTGAGGTTTGGAAATCAGTTGTACATGGATATAAAGAACCAATTGTTCCTCCAAGAAATGAAAACATAAGGAAAATCAATATAAATAATTCAAAAGCCAAAAATTCACTCTTGAATGGTCTGGGTGATTCAATATATTTGGGACAAACTTCAAAATGTTTATGAAGGAGATGCAAAAGTCAAGGCAACAAAGCTTCAAACTTACAGAGGTCAATTTGAACAGTTGAAGATGAAGGAAGATGAGAATATTGCATCCTACTTCTTATGAGTTGATGAAACAATGAATGCAATTAGAGAATTGGGAGAATAAATTGATGAATCTATAATTGTTCAAAAGGTACTAAGATCTCTTCCAATGGGATTTGATCCTAAGATCTCAGCACTAGAAGAAAGAACAGATCTGGATTCAATAAGCATGGATGAAATACATGGAATTTTCACAACCTATGAAATAAGAACCGAACCGGAGAATCCAGTTACAAAAGAAGCAGCATTCAAAGCATCCAATAAGTCAAAGAAAAAGGGAAATCAAAAGGAAAATTCAAATAGCAACAGTAGTGACATCTCATAAGACGACGAAGAAGTAGCCACTTTCGTTAGAAGACTGAAAAAGGTAACTGATGAAAAATATAGAGGTAAGATATTAATTTGTTTTAATTGTGATGGTATTGGTCATTTTGATAGAAAATGTCCCCACAAGAAAAATAAAAGAAATGAAGAAGATGATTCAAATAGAAAACAAATGTACAAAAGAAAGGAAACCAAAAAGAAATTCTTCAAGAAAAGCTTTTGTGCAAAAGAAGATAGCACCTCATCAGATGAAGATGAAGACAATGGAAGTGAGATAGAAAGGGTTCTATTCATGGCAGTAGAAGACTCTGATGAAGAAGGTACTGAAGAAGAATATGAAAAGGAAAAATTTGACTACATAGAAGAATTGATGAGTGCCATAGAAGTTATAAAATGGAAAAGAAGAAAAACAAGTCACTACAGGCATAACTAAAAAGAAAAGAGGAATCTCAAAGTTCCAACTCTGAAGAACTAGAACATATGATCACACAATTGAAAATCCAAGTTGAAGAAGACAAAAGAATTGAATAAGCACTCAAAGAACGTTTGGAAGAAAAAGAGGAGATCATTGGAAGTTTGGAAGAAGAGATTGTCACATTGAGAAAATACCTTCAAAATAAAAACATGCAGAAAAACTCAAAAGTTTTGGACGATATTATTAGCATTCAAAGGCCAAATCATGAAAAATCCATACTTGGATACAATCAGGTAGAAAATGGATCAAGCTCCAAAACAATAGATCAAGAAACACATCCAAGAAGCTATGAAGATACAATCAAAGGGGACAATAAGTTTTACAAGGAATATCATATGGACACTCCTCCACCTAGAAGATTCAGATTTCAGAATCAATGACATTCATAAACAAGCAGGCCTCAAGAAGAGGAAGGATTAAGAAGAGTAACTCCTTTCAAAAGATATTCAACTCCCATGTATCAAACTATATTCTTTGGTTTATGTTATTCATGTAATAATTTTGGACATAAAGTTGTAAATTGCAAAGAAAATAGCAGAAACAGAAACAACTATGAGCGTCATGCACAAAATGATTATCCAAGAAGTCCTAGTGAAACACAGAGAAGAAGCTACAATAGATTTGAGTCCTTGAGCACTGAAGTGGAATGCTACAAGTGCAACAAATTTGGACACATAGCCAAAGACTGTAGAATGACAGTCTGTCGTAGAGAATCACAACAGAATAACAATAGTCACAAACAGGAACCTCAATAGGGAATATAGATAAGAAAGCAGAATCAATATAGAAATGAAGAATGAACACTCGCTCTACAAGTTGAACACAAGAAATTTGGTTGGTATGTTGACAACGGTTGCTCAAAGCACTTGATAGGTTATGAGGATAGGTTTCTAACCCTGAGAAAGGAAAGAGATAGATCAGTCTCCTTTGGAAATGACAACTCAACTAGAATCATTAGAAGAGGCACAGTCAGAATTGGAAACAAGGATACCAAGGTAGAAAATTTTCTACTAGGGGAAGATATGAAACATAATCTTCTAAGTGTAAGTCAAATGTGTGACCAAGGTCACAAACTTGTGTTTGATTCATAGAAGTGCGAGATAATAAAAGCAGGTTCAAGAAGATTGGTTGCAATAGTTGTAAGAACTTCAAACAACCTATATGTATTAAGTGAAATTGGAAATGAAAAGTGTTGTCTAGGAAAGGAATATGAGGTTTGGCTATGGCACAAAAGAATGGGTCACATAAATTTTGATAACCTTGTCAAAGTCAGCAAAAAGGAAGAAGTCAGAGAAATTCCCTAGATCACGAAGCCAACCAACACATGATGCAAGCATTGTCAACAAGGAAAGCAAACAAAGACCAAGTTCAAATCAAAGGAATACTCCACAACACGACCACTGAAAATTGTGCATATTGATCTAGTTGGACAAACTAGAACAAATGGTTTAAAATGTTAGCAATATTTTATGTTATTGGTTGATGATTATACAAGCATTACTATAGTTTGTTTTCTCAGGAAGAAGTCAGAAGAATTTGATAACTTCAAGATATACAAGGAAATGGTTGAAAATGAAATGGATTCAAAAATCAAATGTTTGAGATCAATAATGGATGAGAATTTAATTCAAAGGAATTTATGGATTTCTGTAGCAAGCATGGAATAAAAATGCAATTCTTCATTGCTATGACACCTCAACAAAATGGAGTTGTCGAAAGGAAGAAAAGGATAGTACAATAAATGGCTCGAACAATGTTAATGGATTCCAAGTTGACAAATTTATTTTGGGCACATGTAGTGCATACAAAATTTCACATTCAAAACAGAGTAAAGCTCAGAAACAACAGTGATAAAACTCCCTACAAGATATGGAAAGGAATACTAATGAATGTGATGCACTTCATAGTTTTTGAAAGCAAATTCTACATCAAAAGAGAAGATGGAAGAATGGAAAAGTTTTATTCTCATGTGGACAAAGGCATACTTGTTTGGTACTCGAGTACAAAGAAATCGTATAAATATTTCAATCTAAGGCTCAACAAAGTTGTGGAAAGAATCAATGTGACGGTTGATGAGATAGGTGGACGAAAAATAAAGGAAGAAGAAAAGGAGTCAATGGAACAGGTTCATGAAGAAGAAGCAAAGGAAGAAGAAGTAGAGGAAGCGGAAGATGAAGAAGAAGAAGTAGCGGAAGAGGGAGATCAAGAAGAAGCAAAGAAAGAAGAAGTAGCGGAAGGGGAAGATTAAGAAGATAAGTTAGAAGCAGAAGAGAAAGAAAAACATATCGTCAAGTACCTCCAAAGAAACCTAGAAAATAGATATATAAGAATCATCCATCAGATCATATTATTGAGAATAAAGATGCAGGAGTTGAGACTAGAAGAAGAATCTGTTCACCAGAAAAACTGCACCTAGCACTCTTATCTTCGATTGAGCCTAGCATCTTTGAAGAAGACAGCAAGGATGAAATCCATGGATGAAGAGTTGGATCAAATAGAGAAGAATGACACTTGGGAATTGGTTTCAAGGCCAAGGTACAAGAATGTGATCGGCACAAAGTGGGTCTTCATAAATAAATTGAATGAAGATGGACAGGTTACCAGGAACAAAGCTAGATTGGTATGTAAAGGATACACATAGGTTGAAGGTATTGACTTTGAAGATACATTTTATCCAGTTTCCATAATGGAAACAATCATATTGATCCTAGATTATGCATGATCCAAGAATATTAAAGTGTATCACATGGACATGAAATCAACATTTATGAATGGGGAACTAGAAGAAGAAGTCTACATTGAGAAATCAAAAGGATTTCAGTTGCCAGAGAATGAAAATTATGTCTGCAGGTTGAAGAAGGCCTTGTATGGTCTGAAACAGGCCCCCGTAGCATGGTACTCTATACTAGACAGATATTTACAACAACAATGGTTCAGAAAATGAAATGCAAACAACAACCTCTAAATCAAGATAACTCAAGATAGTATTTTATTAATTGAAGTATATGTTGATGATATTATCTTTAGAAGTGATGATGACAGGTTGAGCCAGAAATTTGCAAAGGATATGCAGAATGAATTTGAAATGTCATTACTTGGAGAACTATCCTTCTTTCTAGGTCTTCAAATATGTCAAAGCAACCAAGGAATTTGTATTTCTCAAACCAAGTATATCAAAGAAATGCTAAAGAGGTTCGGAATGCAATATTGCAAACCAATCAATACTCCTATGCAGACCAGTTGCAATTTAAGTAAAGATGATGATTCAAAGTCTATAGATCAGAGGAAGTACAAGTCAATGTTTGGCATCTTACTTCATGTGACAACATCCAGAACAGATGTAATGTAGGAAGTTGGACAAGTGGTGTTGGGTATGTGTTATATTATTTACACGAGTAGTAGTGTCTATGTTGCATCGGGCGTGCATGGGGGGTTTGAGGGGGGGTGCAGGGGGGCGACAACACCCCAGAGAAAAAAAAATTGCCTCGAGAAATGTGTCGCATGTTTCCTCATTTTTCGTTTTGCCTCAATTTTCATGTCCATTGTTGGGCAATTTTTCGGCACATGGTTTTTTGCTGATGGTTTTCTATTTTGGGTTAAGGAATTAGGGTTGTTGACTAATCCAGGTCATTGGGTGAGGGTTTTGGATGTTGTTGGCTCCTATATGTATATTGTATTGTAAACAATGTATCACTATGAATGAATATAGAATATGTTGGTTTTCCCGGCTTGGGTTTCCAAGGGAAAAATCTCTATGTAATGTTTTTATTTTCCATTGTATATTTTTTGTTCTTTTACTGAAAATCTGTTTGCAGTAAATATTGTACAAGGTTAAAATCTATAGGTGGCATGATTTCAAGCATCACCAAAGGAATCACATGTTCTAGAAATAAAGAGGATATTCAGATATCTTAAGGGTACATAAGAGTTGGGATTATGGTATCCAAAAGGTAAGTATCTATAACTTATTGCCTACATAGATGTAGATTAGGCAGGTTGCATTGATGACCAGAGAAGTACAAGTGGAGAAATGTTCTACTTGGGTGAGTGTTTGGTATCTTAGCTAATCAAGAAATGATCATCAATATCTTTTTCTATAGCCGAAGCAGAGTATATTGCAACAACCACATGTTGTACACAGATTCTATGGATGAAACAAACTCTGACAGATATATAGGTTGAGTATGATGAGCCCATTCTGAAATATTGTGATAATACAAGCGCCATCAGTATCTCAAAGAATCCAATTATGCACTCCAAAGCAAAACACATTCCAATCAAGTATCATTTTCTACGGGAACAAGTTGCAAAGAAAAACATTTGAGTTGAGTATGTTGGAACCAAAGAACATATTGTAGACATATTTACAAAACCCCTTCCAAGGGAAGCCTTTGATTATCTTCGTCATAAACTTGGCATAGTTTCTTCCCCACAATGAATTTTGAATGTTATTCTTATATGTCTTAGATTTACATGAGGAAGCACCATAAAGAGGACAGTTTAGTTTGGGGGAGAAGATTCAGGAAGATTTCAGTCAGGGGGAGCAGCCCCAAAGATAGTTCAGTTAGGGGGAGCAGCCTCGATGGGAAGCTACCTTTGCCATTGATGTCAAAGGTGGAGAGTTTTCTTATATGCATGGATAGAGAGTTGGATTATTGGAGAGAGAGCATAGAGGCATGTTTCCAGGGGGAGCATTGGTCAAAGGGGGAGCATGATCGATATGAGTTCAGTGTTGCATCAGAGTATTTCCATCAAGCCAAAGGGGGATATTGTTGATTAATTGGGTTGGTTTTCATTGATGTCAACCCTTGAAGCAAGTCCGGTAGAAAATGATGGTAGCCCCAATAGTATGGTTAAGGGACTCAATTTTGTTTTATGTATAAAGGTATGAATATCAGTGTATTTGTGGTTAATATTATTCTATATGGATAGTACATGTCATGCCATTTCTGGTGATACGTGGAACGTCACATAACTCCTCGCGAGTAGAGAGTTATGGCCTTGTGAAGTTGGAGAACCCTCATGAGTTGTCTAGAAGCCCCTAAAAGGTCAAAGAAGTCAAATTATTCTAGAAACTCCTAGAAGAAGTTGACCAGTCAAATTAAGTGAAACTAAGAGTGAATCATGGTTTAAGTTGTTGCAATAAGAAAATAATTAAAAATAAATTAGTTGCAACTAGAAGTGGAGATTTTAATATTTATGGATAAAGTGGTTATAAGTGGATGAGTGGTTAGAAGTGGGTTATCCCTAAAAGAAGAAAGTTGGGTTGAGTTGGTTATAAGGTAATGCCTAGAGGAAGTTACTTGGAGAGAATAAATAAGAGAGAAAAGGGTCTCCTAATAGCACCTATTGAGCACATAGAATATCTATTATTGTGTAAGGTTTATTGCAGGTACTCATTGATACATCTGAAGTTACGCAAGTATGATGTAGCATGAAGGGTTGACGGATAAAGTTTTGGAGTTGTACAAATACTGAAAAAAACCTAGTTTTTGAGGTGTACATGGGATGTAGTGGAAGAAGTCTCATATGTACGTGGGTTGGCAGTATAAAAGAGCATGTATAATATGAAAATCCATGAAACCTTGAGTTGTTTTAGGTGTCAGGTTCTTAGAGTCTGAAAACAAGCTCCCAGGAAGGTCTACAGTGATCAGGTACAACAAATCTATCTACAAGTTCAAAAGGTATGTCCTATTTTTATGAGTAGTTGGATATTGTTGTCTACATGAGATATGGTTATGGGGGTTTTAGGATTTTCCCTAGGCAGGCTATTGTTTGTATGGAACCTACTATATAAGTCATATCTACAGAAATACGGTGTTGGTATATCTGATATTTATCGTTGGTACATCTTGTTAATTATTGAGGCATATCTTGTATTCTTGGCACATGGTTGAGGGTTTTTTTGATACATGGTTGAGAGTTTTTGGTTATGAAGTGGTTGTGAAGTTGCTTGTGAAGTTTGAGGTTGCATATCAGTAAGGGTTTGATGTCTAGTTCATGTAAGGATTATTACACTTGATCATGATTGTACACACATGTGTGGCACATGACTAGAGAGACATGGATCCACTTAGTTAATGGAAATATATAAGATGATATATGCACAGGCCACAACTACAGATAAGACATAGTGACATGTTGTAGGTTGATGTGACAGAGGAAAAAAAGTGTTTGAATTTTCATAAAAGGTGAGAATGATCTAAAATTGAAGAAGACTTGAAAAACTTGAATAATTATTGCAAGTGAAATGTTATGTGTTTAAAGCAACTGGATCAATTTGCAACACATAAATTTAAGGATTACTTATGTAAAATACACATAGACAGCAGCATAAAACATTGAACATCAGCACATAAACACAACAACTTGATAAAGGAGTTCACCCCTCTCCGGGCTACATCTCCTGGTCCAGCTTCCAATGGATCATTATTATTAAATTGCTCAAAGTGCTCAAAAACATGCCTTACAATGCTCAAAATGACAAACTGACTGCTTCAATGGCTCCACAACGTCCCAAAACCCCTGTCTGGGCTCTTTCGGCACCTGAAACGGTCGAAAAATGAGAAAGATATGCCTCCTTGAAGCTTCCTTCTCCAACCTGTTGTCTCTGGTTCTACAAATTGTACTTCCCCTTGAGCAAACCTAGCTCACACGCTTATTTAAGCGTAAAAACTCAGTCCCATGCATAACCGCTCACTGATACAAACCGTAGGACGGTTAATGGCGTGCCAGCCCCTAACCACCTAGGCACTTGGGCGCATGGCGCATGGAACCATAGGCTGGGCGCAAAAGTAGTTTAACCGTTGTAACTCCTGGGTGTTTAACCACCAGTCAAACCATACGCATTAACCAAAGGTTATAACTTCCCGCGCACAATTTTTAATACAATGGTTAACATATATAAATGTATATGCAATGTAATACATTGCAATACATTACAATGTAATACATATAACGCGCGCCAATAGTTTGGGTGTTAACATATGCGATCGTATTTTCAATGATGTGTCCACGGGTCGGGGCTTAGCCCCGACCCGCCCCCCTTTCCAACTATTACAACATTTCAATTCAAATATATGTGCGTTGGATTATGAAACAAGGAACACGGGTCGGCACCATGGTTAGCGCAATTTGTAAAGTCATATGTTGTGTTGGGAGGTCTGGGGGTCGAACCCCGTGGCCTCGATTAGTTTTACATAGCCATTATAAGCCAACCAAAGGGGGACACATGGCGCCCAAGCATTGGGCCACGTGTCCTCATACCATTCGTTGCCAGTGAGACATGTGTCAACATCCAATTGGACAACCACCAACCAATAAAAATGCACCATGTCTTCCCTCTGCCACATCATCATGATGGTACGGCCCTGCCACGTGGTCGTACGGACTGTACAGACAGGTACAGTCAGCATTCCAAATTTTTCCCTGTTTGGCTTGGTGGACAGATCGCGATATCTCCTCCATACGGACTCTGTTTGTGAAAGTAAATATACCGCCGGAATCAGGAAGACGAGACGGACGCAATGGCACTATTTTCATCGCATTCTGAGCACTTTGAAAATTGACCAAATTTGATCCCCTGATCACACCTCCCCATTGGGAAGCTTTTGGACCTCCAAAAGACTATCTCAGTCTATGTGAAGATGAGGGTATAGTTCCCTCACCCTTCCAACCTCAATCCACTTATCCTTGCTTGGATTCGTCCCCTTAAGACCAACTCGCAAATACTCCACATTTCCTCGCTTCGAAGTTCGCATCATCCTGTCAAGTATGGTGTCTTCCTGCAGTTCTGTTAGATACTCTGGAGAAAAATCATCTACGGAAGGAATCTGAACATGATCTCCTTGATCATCAATCAACGGAGGCTCATACAACTTCAAATTATCAACATTAATAACTGCATACATCTGCATATATGGAGGCAAATCTAAACGAAAAGCATTGTTACCAATCTTGCCAACAATTTTGAAGGGACCATATTGAATTGGTTTCAAATTTTTACCTTCTCCTTTAAGCCTCTCCTTGCTGATGTAAAGCCACACTTCATCACCAACTTTGAAACTGTGATCAACACGATGCTTTTCATGTCTCGCTTTGTACTTGACCTGACTCTTCTCCAACTGCTCTTGCACCACCTGATGTATCGACTGAATTTGTTCGATGAACTTCTCTGCTCGATCAATATCATACTGCCCATCAACAAAAATATCTTTCCCAAAGATGAAATCTAAAGGTGACTTGGGAAAATAGCCAAAACATGTCTCAAATGGCGACGTTTGCGTCGAAGAGTGCTTAGCTTGATTGTACGCATGCTGAACGCAATGTAAATGTTCATCTCAAAGCTTAGGATGCTTGCTGCAATATGCACGAAAAAGATGTACCACTGTACGATTCACCACCTCTGTCTGACCATCTGTCTGCGGATGAAAAGTTGTGCTCTTTTTCAACTTGGTGTCCATGAGTGCCCACAAACTCGACCA
>ML778395.1:791173-816713 GCA_009831015.1 Picea engelmannii
TTTTTCATTAGTTTAGCTCATGTAAGATATTGGAGTTTAGAGGTGTTATTCCCACAACCTTGCAATAACAAGAGTAGATTTGTAGGGTGATATGAACCCTAACATCATAGTGACAATACACAAAAGTTGGCGAAGTGCAACCTTTTGGACCTTGAGCCTGTAAAACTCAAACCAGCTTGGAGGAATAATAGAGTTGGAGATGCCAGTGTAGCCAAAAGATTGGATCGTTTCCCGATTAAGGGAATTCTAATGGAAAAGCCTCTACATATGAATTAGTGGATCGGTTATGGAGGCATATCAGACCACTGTCCGATCTTTATAGAAATAAGAAAAGGGTCGAACAAGCCACCAAGCCCTTTCAAATTCAACAGGACATGGCTAACTGATGACTCTTTCACCAAACTAGTTCGAGAAAGTTGGTCACCCTTTACCACAACAAGCAACTGCACGGCTAGTGCACACTTTGTTAAAAACCTTCAAAGAATCAAAGAAAAAATGAAGAGCTAGGCTTACCAGAAATTTCTTTCGGAGGAACTAGAACTCAAAAATCTGGAAAATCAACTAAAGCTCATGTGAGAGGAAGAAGGGGGTGGATTTGCATTGTCAGAAACTAAAACAACTTTGCTCATAATGGAAGAACGGAAGAATAGACTAATCTAGGAAAAGGAAGAAATGCGGAGATTAAAAAGCAGAGCCATTTGGTTGAAAAGTGGAGATGAGAACACAAAAGAATTTCAAGCCTATTCCAAAGGCAGGAAGTTCTCTAACACTATTTGGAATCTAAAGAACCAAGATGGATCAGAGGAACATAGCTTTGAAGGAATGTCAAGAATAGGAAAAAATTACTTCCAGGAACTCTATAAAGTAGAAAACAAGGCTACCATAGAAGAAGTGATTCAAATGATATAGTACTTCCCTAGTTTTGCAAATGAGGAGGATAACATAATGCTTATGGAAGAGGTAACCCTAGAAGAGTTAAAAGGAGTAATGAACAAATTTCAAAAAGACAAAATCCCAGGACCAGATGGATGGACCGTTGAGTTCTTCCTGGGATTTTTTGACCTACTTAGAGAGGACATCCTTAGACTTGTTGAAGAGATAAGGCTAACAGGTCAAATGCCACTCAGCATAAACTCCACTTTCATAGCTTTAATTCCTAAAAAAGACAATCCAGATACTTTGGATGATTTCAGACCTATTTCACTGTGCAATTGCATCTACAATATCGTGTCCAAAGTCTTAGCAAGAAGATTAAAATCAATCCTCTCTGACAAAATATCACTTGAACGGTTCAGTTTTCTGGAAGGAATACAGATCCATGAATCAATAGGGGTGGCACAAGAAGCATTACACAACATCAAGACTAGAAAATTAAAAAGTGTTGTCCTGAAAATAGATCTCTCCAAATCCTACGATAGAGTAAGTTGGCTCTTTTTACGTCTCGTCTTAACTCATTTAGGCTTTGCAGTCCCTTTCACCAGATGGATTATGTGTTGCATTACTACTGTATCCTTCTCAGTGCTCATAAATGGTTCACCAACACATTTTTTTATATCTGAAAGGGGCTTAAGACAGGGATGCCCCCTTTCCCCTCTATTTTTTCTCCTTGTAGCAGAAGGCCTCAGTAGGGCACTTGTAGCTGAAAAACGTTCAAGATCCTTCCCAGGAATAAATATCTCCACATCTCTACAAATTACACATCTTCTCTTTGTGGATGATATACTTATTTTCACTTTGGGGACCAATTCGAAGGTTGGGTTATTAAAAAACATTGTAAATATTTTCTCCAAAGCTACTGGAATGCTCATAAATGAAGAAAAGTCCACCCTTACTTCCATTTTTCTCTCAGATAATGAAAAAGGATCATTTCGTCAATTTTTTCCTTTCTCGGAGAAGACTTTAGAGGAAGGACTGAAGTATTTGGGCTTTACTTTAAAACCAAACAACTATAGGAAAGAGGATTGGACTTGGCTTCTAAAAAAAATGGAAAAAAAGACTCTTATACTGGAGTCATAGATGGCTCTCAAGGGCAGGTAGACTGGTCCTTGTTAAATCAGTCTTAGAAGCTATCCCAATATTTTGGATGTCACTCTCTTGGATTCCTAAAGGAACATTGGAGACAGCTAGGAAGCTCTCTTTCATATTTCTGTGGAGTGGAAAGAAAAAATCACAGGTGACACCTTGGGTTCGATGGAAGAGAATCATTGTCCCAAAATCCCTTGGAGGATGGGGACTAAAGAATATTCATGTTTTCTCAAAAGCTTTGGCTGCTAAAAGGGGTTGGAAACTGTTAACCACAAATAGTCTCTGGACAAAATTAGTCATAAGAAAGTACATAGAACCTGATTCAGTGGAGTCGTGGATCAGATGGGCTTATAAATCATTGAAAGTAGCTTTGGTCATTTGGAAGGCTATTATCAAATCCTTCTCAGTTATCGGGGATGGACTGGTTTGGAAAATTGGAAATGGTCAACGAGTGAGGTTGGGTGTAGACCCATGGATGGGCAGTGAAGGAAATCACTGTCTTTCATCTCACCTTATTCTTTTGATGAGAATCAAAGGTTTTGACACTTTAAACAAACTAGGCAATCCGGACACCACAAACTTCTGGTCTCAAGGATGGAAATTGGCCACTGATCTCGAATTAAATGACATAGACATAGTAGATTTGAAGATATTTCCATTATTATTCATATTACTAATGAACAATTATTCCAAATATTCCCTATTTATTCCCATTTGAAAGAATAAATTGGAATAGAATGAGAACATATTTCTGATTGTAAGGAAATCTATTTTATGGTATTGTGCACCAAAAAAAAAAAAAAAATCATTCGTGGAATCATTTGTATGAGGGAATGAAGGAAACTATCTAATATGTAATTGACTATGCCTAGATCTCAGAGAAAGGACAATTTTATTGATAAGACCTTCACAATTGTAGTGGATATCTTATTGTGAATAATCTCGATGGCTCTGAAGGAGAAAGAAGCATTTACCTATTACAGAGATGGTGTGATTTGATATTTTTTCTGATCTTCTTTTTTTGGGGAAAAAAAGGCATTCGGGAATCAAAATTAGGTGAATTAAAACTTATGCTCAATGAAGGTGAGTTTTGGAGATAGAACAATTCCTAATGTCGTGTATCCTCGGTCAATGCAGCCTTAGATGCTCTCATCTCTTGAGGATTTTAGTACCGAACAAAAGGTTACACCTATGCAATAGGACTTGCTTTTATAGTTGAACCTATATGATAAGTGTGCATGAGGGGAGAAAGCACTACATATGGAAATCGACAGCACAAAAGCTTCATTATAGCCCATAGGCATTACCCTTTTCCGAAGGGTAGTGAGAATGGTTGGGACAACAAACATCCATCATGTTTGTACTTCGGATACCCCTATCATGGAACCAACGAAGATTGTTGAAGTGATTAATCCCTGGAGATTACAGGGCGTTAAGAACAAATAAATTGTTAGAGGTTCCATTCCTAGTACTAAGATCCTTGGTGTTCGGAAAAGAATATTTCCAAGAAGGATGGCTAGAGATTCATTGGAAATACGCTAGCCCCTGTTAATTCATAATATTGGGTCAGAATCTTTTTTTTTTTTCAATTCCACGAATTACTCCCCATATTACCTACTGTAAATAAAGGAGGAGTCGTATGAGGTGGGAATATCATGTATGGTTTTGAAGAGGAGATCATTGAAATGGAATGAACGACCGTAAAAGATGTCAGCTCAATCGAAAGGGGAGTATGTGAAAGATTTACAAAATTATTATGAAGCTATGCGACTGGAAACTGACCCTTATGATCGAAGTTTTATACTATATAATATAGGTCTTGTGCATACAAGCAATGGGGAACATATGAAGGCTTTGGAATATTATTTTCAGGCATTAGAATGGAACCCATACCTACCACAAGCTCTTAATAATATGGCCTTGATTTGTCATTATGTACAGCTATATGTACCATAGAATAACTTAGTTAATAACTACTATGGGTAAGGACAAAAGAAAAGTCTTTCTACATATGCACCGTCCCAAGTAACGGTTTTTATTAGCTGTAGCAAAAAAAAAAATATCTCATAGGAGCCCGAATATGAATAGATAGATCCTAAGCATTCCATGGATAAAAAATTCAATTGATGATGGAAGCACCATAAAGATCAATTATTGAAAGAAGTTTCAGGATGATACAATCAAATCTTCTCATTGACAAGAATCAGGAATAAACTTATGTAATAGAGTCAATCTACTAAGATATTGAGCAGCGGTGTAGCATCAGATCCTAAAGATGTGAAGTACTCCAGACATAAAGTACTCTTTAAAAATTCTATACAGAACTGAGATAGTTACAGTCCTAAATCAACACATGTTAGATTAAGAGACCAAGAGGACGAACTTGTTTGGGACATAACTGCCTCTAGTATCTACACTCCAAAGGAAGGCTATAACTTATTAATCCAAGAACAAGTCCATGCAGAACCAATCTGGTGGTGGAAAAAACTTTGGAGAATAAATTGTCCTGCAAAATCGAAACTCTTTATGTGGAATGTGCTTACAAACAAGGCTCCAACTTGGGACATTCTTCAAAAAAGGAACTTCTCTGGCCCGGGTAGGTGTCCTCTATGTAAGATAGAGGGAGAATTGACACAACACCTCTTCATAGTCTGTCATTATATTAAGAAGGGCTGGACATAAGTTTCCAAACTTCTAAAAAATAACTTTCTTTGGATCAACCATACCTTGGAACAAGCTTGGAGGAACTGGTGGGAGAACAGAGTTTATAATAGGTACAGATTGTTACCCCTGCTGATCATTTGGGGTGTGTGGCTCGCCAGGAATGAAGTCATTTTTAATGAAGTTTTACTAGCACCCGAAAAAACTACTCTCAACAGCATGGCCATCCTATCCTCATATTTACCAACGGAAGGAAGAGTCAAGACCAGAATTATAAGAGAAGTAATCATCGAAAAAACAATTCCTTGGGGTTTTTTTGATGGAGCTTCCTAAAACTACATTTGTGGGGGTGGAAGGTTATTATTCTTCTTAGATACTCACTACTACACTTTGACTTCTAGCTTGGGAACATGAACAAACAATTATGCAGAACTTATGAGCCTCAAACTACTCTTGGCCTTTGCACTTGAACATAATTGTAAAATGATAATAGTTTATGGAGACTCAAAAAATGTAATAAACTATATAAAGGATGCTCAAAGATGCACAAACATCAGACTTGCTAATATTGTAGAAGACATAAAATCACTACAAAGGGTTTTTTATTCTTTTTCATGTCATCATGTATTCAAGGAAATAAACAAAGAGGCAGATCAAGCCCTGAAAGAAGGCACACACTTGGAATTGGGTCATTGGAAGATCTCAAAGTTCTTAAATGAACAACTTTAGGAACAACAGAGAACCTTCTTGTGAACACTAGAAACCTTTTTTGAGTTGCAAAATGTAAAATCCTAATGAATTAGAAGACATAACTACAAAAGAAGAACTTCAACAGGCTTTGAAGTAAATACACAAACATACAGATTACATAATACACTTCAGAAGTGTATCTACAAAATGTAATTTTGATCACTTTTTGATAATATAAATTACGCTTTTTTCCATGGAAAAAAAAACATCATAGTGACAATACCAAATTTAACATAGGAGAGAAAGATTTGAAAATTACACCTCTCCCATATAAGAACAAAGACTTTATCAATTGATTATGAAATATTGCTAATAAAATTGGAGATAATCACTAATAAAACAAATGATAACTAAGTCTAAGAAGTCACTTCAGTATAGAATTTGAGATAATCACTAATGAAGTGGTAAGAGATGTACATTATACATCATTTTCAAGTGATCTTCATTAGCTTCACTCATATATAAAGATCTTGGAGTTTAGAGGTGTTATCTTTCATATATATCTTAATGGCCTCGTACAATGGCCTCTTAGTACGAGATCAAATATATCGGGGGACTAACCCTAAGACTTATTGCATGAAGATCAAATCAAAATTATTATTGTGCAATACTAGCAACCTCATTAGAAAAGTCCCTACTAATAAATATTATCCTTTCTCTTTTGGAAGGTGGTTTATAGTGAATCACTTACTTCATGATCCTCACATTCTTTCGATTCATTCTTGGGATATTTCATGTGCATTGCATGTTGCCAAATGTTTCTTATCTCCTTTGTCCTTATATGCTTGATAAAATAATCACATGCTCCATATGTAATGCCTTTCATGAAAATACTAGTTTCTTTGTTTGTTGACATAGTTGTGGGCACAATAATCCAAGGGTATACATGGTGTAATCATGGCTTGAATTACTAAAGTGCTTGATTTTTAACCACCTACATTGTATATACAAAAATAAAAGGGTGGGAGTACTCTCAACTTGACTAGAGAAAATAGTGGAAAGGATCTGAACTCAATTAAAGAAAATTATGTAAATGTGTATTAAATTTAAAATCCTATTTCACAAGACAAGTTAAAGAAATGTTAAAACCATGTTCAATAAAAACTCTATTCAGTTGGAAAATCTTTTGAAAACTCTAGTCATTTGGAAAATCTTTTGATTGGTTCACAAATATGATGTTGTAGGGTATCTAGTGCCTAACTTAACTTTCATGTTCTGAAAAAAGGAGAACTAAATCTAGAGAGAAGGTGGATACTAACTTATTACGTGCAAATCCATTCCCAATCTGATAAATCCGAGCAACATGAAACAAATCTCATTTGATAGATACACCTCACACCAAACTAGATTAGACTTGTCTTTATTCTCCTCAACAATTTATTCTAATGAAATGGTTACACTGTATTAATTCAAAAGAAGTGGCTATACCCAGTTTATGGGAGGTACACAATCATACAAAACTCTACTTTCCATTATCATTCTTAATATTTTAGTGGATATGCTTAAACACAATAGTATCCACAACTTTTTCCCAAAAATTATATAGCTATATTACCTTATAAACTACCCTAGAAGTAAACCATATCAATAAAACATCCAAAAATGATTGAAAATGAAAATCACTACCCATTTTAGGCAATAACAATTGATTCTATGTTACAGGAAGGACATAGAGATGTTGCATTATTTTCATGATGGTTGGGATGGGGTGGGGTGAGTTGGGGGATCATGAGTTCAAATTGGAAGTTGACAAAGGAAGAGAGGTGCACAACACATCCTTCAATTGTGTCAGCAAAAGGCTCTAAAACTTTAGTTTTTTCCTAAAGGTTGTAAATAGTTACCTTTACCTCTATTTCTCAATCATTCCTTAGGTGATGAATGTAGGCATGGATTTCTAGTTGTTTAGCTAGGGGGCCTCTTGGACCTAAAATCACCTAATAGTAAGAGTGGCCTTATTTCCATGGGCTAAGATAACTGCATAAGAAGTAGTGGAATGGGTCACCTCCATTATCTGCTCATGATGTTGAAGGTTCTTACAGAGGGCCTTCAATTCTTCTTAGAAATAATAATGGTAGATGAGTGTGACATATTGAGGTTGGAAGAGGATGGAATGAAATCAAGTAAGGGTCTCCTAATTCCAATAGCCAAAAAATCACAATTGAAACTAGAACTAAGAACTTGTTGCTTGGAAGTGCAGAGCATGGGAAATTCAAATAGGAAGAGACCTTGACCTAGAAATCATTGGCATGTTTTCAATTGTTTCTTGTGGCCATAATGTAGTTTGTTTCCCTTTCTACAAAGAGTGGTAAATGAGTTACACAACCAAAAAATACTCAGGAGAGGATTCGCCAAAGGCCAATTTGTCAAAATACCAAAGGTTCAAGGGAAGGGGAAAGGGAGCCTCTATATTTTTCTCCTTATTTTGAGGGAGAATTTCTCTACTCTATGGGGGTAGCATAATTAAAATAGTCAAATGAACCTCTCATTTGGGTAGTGAATGTTCTATGGGAGTGTGAGTGGGAGTATGTATCTCGCATAAGGATAAATGTGACATTAGGGTAGAAAGTACGGGGGGTTTAAATGCCTTTCCTTTAATTCATTTTGATGTGACTGAGGTGTGCGGGTAGATCCACCACCCACATATCAAGGGGAGGTTCCCACCCAAGGAAATGGGTGACCATTTGGGATACATTAAGGGACATGATCAATGGACACAAGGTCTATTGGCAGCAGGCCAAAGTGGAAAGAAGGACAATCGTGGAGAAAGAAAGCATGCAAAAGGAAAGCGACAGCTGGAAGGAAACACAACATGCGTGCATGCAAGAAAGCGTGCACAAGGAGAGCGACAGTTGGAAGGAAGAACAACACGTGCATGAGAGGAAGACCTAACATTAGTAGGGTTAGTGTTTTGGTAATGTATTGTAATGGCTGAAGAGCCAAAGATGTATAAATATTGATACTGAGGTATTATAGAGGGTTCTGATACTGAGGTATTACAGAGGTGCACGAATTTTGTATTTATTCCAAGTTAGTAGTATTCAGGTTTAGATGTTGTTGTATGAACTATTTTGTAAGTTGTTGAGCTAGAGGAGACGAGAGAAGGTAGATCTTGAGGATTAGATCACAGGCTAAGGAGCCTGGTGCGATCTAGTTTGCCTCATATAGATCTTACCCATTTGAGGAGAGTTGTAAGCACGCGGTGTTGTAGATGCAGAACTATCATAATAAAAGAGCCAAGAGACAAATATTTGTGGACATAGCCCACGAGGGGGTGAACCACGATAATTTTTGTGTAATGTGATAAATGCATGCATATATTTATCCTCTTTTTAATAGTTTGTTGTTGTGCTTAATGAATGAATGAGTTACTATAGTACTTGTTTAAATATTGTTGTGATATCGAGGGAATAAGCTATGATATTTACTGCATAGTTGCGGATAATAGTAGGTTGCAATAACAAGCTATAATAAATGGTTCATAATACAGACCACATATCTCGTGCTCAATCCTAGGTTGTAAACACATGAGTCTTACAGCCACCCATTAAAGTTATCTCGACTGAGACTGCGCAACACATTCTGTGTGTTGTGTTGCCTTTTGGTTCACCAGGAGGGCCGATAGTTTTAGAGGCTTTGTTGGAAACCCGAAAGACATGAGCCCTAGGTCAATACAACCTTAGACATTATAGAAGAAAATATAACCAAAAAATGGTTTTGTTGTCGTAGGTAGGAACATGAGAGGATTGAGGAGCTGAGATAGGTCGAGCGAGAAAAGAGCGAAGAAAAGAAGAAACCAATGAGCCATTAAAAGGGAATGTTGAGACCGTGGAACCCCACGAAAGCAGATATCGAAAACTGGTTGAGAAAAAAAGAGCTAGAGTTTTCACAAAAGGAAAATAGAAACTCTAGAATAACACCCCGCAAATATCTGGACAAATACGTGTTTACTGATTTGCACGAAGTCTTTTTCTGCGATTTTCACACTTATTGCAGTAGTGGATACTAAGTTTGAAGGATAACCACGCAACAAACCAGATTTGATAGTTAGAGTGGACCCTAGTATAGATTGAGCAGTTACAACAGGTTCACAAGTTCACCCGCGCAGTAGACTTTTGGCTTGACAGTATTGTGGTAGGGTTTATAACAGAGTTTGCAGTCGACACAGTGAAGTCGTACAATGCAACAGAGCAAGAATTTCTACGTGGACCTCGAGGAAGGTACATTCAATCACTGTATACTTCTATTAAGGTATTGTTATATAACAAAGGTGTAATGACGATGGAATCAGATAGCTAAACTTCCCTGCGTGCATGGGGGAAGGGGGGAAGCACTGATAGAAAGAGGAGAAATGGAAGGAAGAAAGGATAAGGGCAAGAAGGAGGAACCCTTGGACCCAATCATGATGGACAATGACCAGATCAAGTGGATCTTGGTGTCAATGGGAAAGACGCGTAGCAAAGTACCCTACCAATACAAGGTAAATACCAAGAAGAGAGCCATAGTCATGAGGGAAGGTTTGGCGAGTGATGAGGAAGAGGTAGAGGATCTCTGGCCAGTTGAGTAGATTGAGGAAATCCTGCATACAACATATGAGAGGAAGACGAGAGTTCCGAGAGTGGGAGGAGAAGGCAGTCATCCTATCCATATTAATGTCACTGTGGAACCCATAAACCCATGTGCAACTAATACACCAAAGAGAACACCACAGTTTAGACAACCAAAGTTCAGAAGCAGTCAGACAGCAAGAAGTACATCTACACAAGGAACAACAACTGGAGGAGCTAGTTTAGGTAGCACTAGTCAAGTATATACACCGCGCGGAGGTAGTAGTTTAGCATTCGGGATGGCAGGACACGATCCCACCATTAGATTACCAGAATTTTGAGGAGAAGCAACAGAAGACCCCGAGAAGCATTTGTTCATTTGTGCAAAAATCTGGGAAGCAAAATAGATCACTAATGAATATACCAAGCTTATGCAACTAGCGATTATGCTAAGAGACAGCGCACTAGACTGGTACATGAGTCTAGACACAAACAATGCCCTTGGGACAACAAGGACACTGGCAGACATTAAGAAGTTACTGATAAATTAGTTCCCGAATTCGAGCTCAAAGTATCAGTACATGAATGAGATGATCGAAATAAGATAGAAATCATGAGATTTTGTATGAGAGATTGACCAGAGATTCAAGTGACTAAAGGGAAAGTTAAAATATCTCATGACTAAGATGCAACATCGGCACCTATTTTTCAAATCACTACTCCCACATTTAAAATACCCATTGTGACAACAGAAGTCCAGACGTAGGTAGAGGCTCTGCAGGAAGCCTTGCAACTGGAAGAAAAACAGTACCAGCAGACAGACCCAGCCATTGAAGAACTGAAAGAGAATTTGAAGAATCTAACGTTTCATCTGAACTAGAATAAGAACAAGGACAAACGAGAAGTCATTTGGTGTACCACATGCAGGACATAAGGACACCACAAGAACGAATTTCCAACGTTCGCACAGTATATGGCAACAGGAATGCCAAATACATTACCACTAGGAGGACTATGGTGAAAAATTTGCAAGAAATCGAGTCACAACCCTTATCACTGCACGATGATGCAGAAATACCAGACAGTGCCAAAGAGCTCATATTTCACCTTTTGCAAGTCAGTGGGCCATGACGATAAAGATTGTAGAACTATGGATTTGATGCGAGAAAAGACATTGGACACATATAGAGTACAGGTAGAAATGATGACTGGGAAAGCAGTACCACAGTTTAATCAAGTTCCAGCTCCATACAACACTATGCAATAGCAATATAATATTTTTCAGCCACCGTATAATAATGCACAGCCGTAGTACAATATGGCACAACCTCAGTACAATATTGTGCAATATAATCAGGTGCCTCAATGTAATGCGTCGAGGGGAGATCGAGCAGGATATAGAGGTGGAGGACGAGCCAGAGGAGGTTTTGGACGAGGTAGAGGACCAGTCACATGTCACAATTGTCAACAACTGGGACATTATGCAAGGGAATGTCCACTTCCACCAGCGACTTGTATGTATTGTCACGCATCGGACCACGATACAGAGGAATGTCCGACACTACTAGTAAATATCCAGGAAAAAAGGAACCAGAACAATCAAAATGTTCAGTGGATTTTAGTTGAAGCAAGGGATGAAGGACAAAACATAAATATCGTTACTCGTGGAGGAGATAAAACATGAAATGACACAACCCGACAAGAACCAGAACAAAATCAGTGGGTGAAGAGGAACACCAAACCAAAGAAGCAGTTCAATGCGCAGAAGGAAAAGGAGATATTCAAGCAAGCAAGAGAAGAATTTCAAAAGGAAGACATGTCGTCAACTTCAACTGCACAACAAAACAAAGAAGCACTAGAATACGAGATGCCGCCATCATTGGATCATACCGACGAGATGCAACCCACGGGACAAGTAAGTACAATCAAAGGCTTTCTGCAATCATGTGTAAAGGTATTAAGTGATCCATCATCTATAAAAATATTGCAAAACATACTAGAAAAATGTAGCACTGAGACAGAAGGAAATATAGAACAAAAAGCTGTCAATCACCTACATACAAGAAGAAGAACAAGTAGGGAGTTTAGACTGAATGCTAACATCAGAGATTTCAATGGGAGACATTATACTAGATCTAGGATCTGAAGTTAATGTATTACCAAAGAAGACATGGTTGTGCATGGGAGAGCCAACATTAGGATATTCATTGGTTCAATTGAAATTGGCAAACCAACATAGAGTCTTACCAATCGGTAGATTGAAAAGAGTGACAGTAGATCTCAATGGAGTGCACACTAAAGCAGACTTTAAAGTCATTGAAATAGTAGACGGCACAACACCTTACCCAACGTTGCTTGGTCTGGATTGGGCGTTTGAAAACCAGGCCATAATCAACTTGAAAACCAGGAAAATGACATTTGATGCAGGAGAATACAAGGTCATCGCGCCATTAGATCCATCAGAAGGGGAGAGGTTTATAGAACCTACTTGCCTAGACCTAGAGGAAATCAGCTAGTTGTACAGAACAACTACGCACGATGAGGATTATGTAAACCCAACTGCAGATGGGGTACTCAGTTGGTGGAGAATTACTTCATGTGAAACAGAATCAGACACCGGTTTAGAGAATTGGCAACAAAGGATACATGAAGTATCCACGAGAAGATGTGAAAGAATAGACCGCGCAGTAAGATGGGTAGGCACAGAGATCAGAGAACCACCCAGTTTCCACAGAATAAACGATTTGGAAACATTCTTGACACAGTATGAAGATGCAGTGTTAGAGAACCAGATACTATTATCATTTGATCTAGCACTCAAGGCCACACCTGCAAGATGGTGGGGTGCACACAAGGAGACCATCACATATTGGTACCAATGTAAGAGGTTACTGCACATAAGGTTCGGTGCAGAACAGAAAAACAACAAACAATAGAAGTATGATGGACATGAGGCACCAGCGGAACACTTGGAAGTGTGTAAAACACTATGGAAATTGACACCCCCGGAGAAATGGCCTCATCATTTCATACACACTCTAGAGGTCATACCAACGAATTGGTATACAAACCAGGAATTGTGCAAGGGAACTGTGACCTGGAAAACATTGCAACATAATTTTTCAATCACTTTCTCATTCGAACATGAGAACCCCAACATAGATGCAACCCTTAAATAGATAAGAGGAGTAATATTTATCAAAGAACCATATATAGAATTTATTACAGAAGAGCAATAGCAGAACAAGCAGATAGTTAAGGAATTGATGTCTTGTTACCACGTACAAGAAGAAGCACCAGATGAAGATGATCCGCGTGATATTCAGATTGAATAAGTCGAAGGTGAAAGAGACGTGGAAGGACCACCCATAGAATCGAAAGTCATTTCCACGCCAATCAAAGTAAAGAAAGTCAACATTGGGACAGTCGAGCATCCCAAAATGGCCATCATTGGAGACTACTGGGATGAGAAAACAGTAGAAAGCATCATAGAGTTGTTGCGTGAATATAGTGACTTGTTTCCCACAACCTTTACAAAGATGAAGGGTATAGCAGGAGAATCAGGAGAAATGAAGATAGCACTCAGACTGGAAACAAGATCGATTAGACAATGACCATACAGATTGAACCCAATATATAAGCAGAAAGTCAAAGCTGAGATCGACAGGATGCTCGAAGCCAACATCATAAAACCGGTTGAAGAATCAGAATGGATAATCTCGATGGTAGTACAGGACAAGAAACAAGGACGGATTAGGATATCCGTCGACTTGAGGAAGTTGAACGATGCATGCCTACATGAACCACTCCCTACACCCTTCATGAATGAGATGTTAGAGAATGTAGGAGAACATGAAGCTTACTCATTTACAAATGGATTCTTAGGCTACCATCAGATCAAGATAGCACAAGAAGACATATACAAGACCACGTTCATGACAGAATGGGAATCATATCAGTACACAGTCATACTGTTTGGACTAAAGAATGCACCAACAATATTTTCCAGAGTAGTCATTGTTGCGTTTAAGGAATTCATCCACCAGTTTCTTGAAGTATACTTGGATGATTGGACAATCTATAGTTTACGGGAAAATCATGTAGAAGTCTTATGCCTGATGTTAGAAAGATGTAATCAGTTCCAGATATCACTGAACATAAAGAAATGCATATTCGGAACACCGTTTGGGATACTATTGGGCCACATCGTATGCAAACAAGGTTTACTAGTAGATCCTGCAAAGATCACAATCATTGTTAACTTACCACCACAAAAAATGGTTCGTCAGCTAAGAGAAACGTTGGGACACACAGGTTATTACAGGAAATTTATCAAAGGATATGCGCAGATCATTGCACCGATGGAAAATATGCTAAGAAAAGATACAAAGTTTTAGTGGAATGATGAGTGTCAACATGGTTTGGATACCTTGAAGGAAAAGATGGTCACCGCGCAGATATTAGTATTTCCAGACTGGGAGAAGACATTCCACGTGCATGTAGATGCATCATCCATAGCACTTGGAGCTATCTTGGCACAACCAGGAGCGGGAGACTTGGATCACCCGATAGCATTTGCAAGCAGAAAGTTGTCAAAATCGGAGCAGAACTATAACACTATAGAGAGAGAAGGCCTAGCCATGGTCTATGCACTGCAGAAATTCAGACATTACTTATTGGAAAATCACTTTAAGATGTTCACAGACCACTCAGCCCTGAAATACCTAGTCAACAAGCCAGTGTTGGGGGGGATAATTTGTCAATGGTTACTACTATTCCAAGAATTTGACTTTGAAGTAATGAATGTAGGACCTGACCACGTATCAAGGGTCACAAATGGAAAAGAAACTACAAATTTAGAAGACAACTTTCCGGATGCATAATTATTCTCAGTACAGATTGTTGATGAATACTTCATAGATATCATTCAGTACTTGAGCACAGGTACTGTACCGCAAGAATATAGCACTGCATAGAAGAAAAACCTGGTAGTTCGTGCAGCCGACTATCAATTGATTGCAGGACACTTATACAAAATGGGCCCAGATAACATTTTTTGAAGATATGTGTTAGAACACGAAAGACCAAGAGTCTTAGCAAAATCCCACAAGGGAATAGCAGGAGGGAATTATGCAGGTAAATATACTGCGCAGGACTTTGGTGGCCAACGATTCACAGAGACTCGAAGGAATATTGTCAAACATGCGATGTTTGTCAAAGGGTAGGGAAACCCAACAGAAGAGACGAGATGCCATTATGACCACAAGTAACATTATAGGCATTCGACAAGTGGGAAATAGAATTTGTGGGACCAATCAACCCACCATCCAAAAGAGCAGGAGCAAGGTACATTATCACCGCGACGAAATACTTAACAAGATGGGCAGAAGCCGCACCAGTGAAGGATTGCAACGCAGAAACAATAATGCACTTTTTATTTGAACAAGTAATCACTCGATTTGGGTGCCCAAGAATTTTGATGAGCGACTAGGGTACGCACTTCATAAATAGTACCATTAGCGCTATGACTGAATAATTTGAAGTCCATCATCAGAAGAGCACACCGTATCATCCATAGGAAAATGACACAGTGGAAGCATTCAACAAAATCTTGGAGAACGCGCTGACAAAAATCTGTAACATCAACAGGGACGACTGGGACCTCAAAGTACCAGCAGTATTATGGGCATACAGGACTACATGAAAAAATTTGACAAGGCACACGCCATTTAAACTGGTTTATGGCCAAGAAGCAGTGGTGCCATTAGAATTTTTAGTACCAAGCTTGTGTGTAGCAGCAATCACACAAATGACAGAATGAGGTGTAGTACAAGAGAGACTGAATTGGTTACTAACCATGGAGGAAGACCGAATCTTGGCAGTATTCCACCAACAAGTCCAGAAAGAAAGAGACAAAGGTTGGCACGATAGACACATCAAGAAGAAAACATTCAAGGAAGGAGATCTCATATTGATGTACGATAACAAATTGTTACAGCACCCAGGAAATCTTAGAATGCATTGGTTAGGACCATATGAAGTAAAATATGTCACAGATGGAGGAGTTGTACAGTTACGAGATTTATCAGGCACATAACTTAGAGGGATGATCAATGGGAGCCGATTGAAGTTGTACAAGGACAGTCGACCATCCACTGCGCAGTAAAAAAATAAAAAAATAAAATTGAAAAAAGAACAAAAAGGAAACAAAACCAAAGAGGGCGCAGTTCGCCAGAGGTAAAAAGGCTACACGAATTTAGAAACACAAATTCGACGAAAGACAACGGTCACATACAAAGGGAAACAAGCGAAAAAAGGAAAGTCAGAAAAAGCTGGATGACATGACAGCACTAGGCAGAATTAAAGGATGAAAAGGACCGATGGGAAACCACATTAATCGCGCCAACAGAAGAGGGAAAGGCATAGTAATGACAAGTACGAAACCACTGGAGGTGCATCGAAACTGTCATTAAGGTGCATAAAACCCATAATGAAGGAAACATCCTCGACAAGCTTCATGAGAAAGCCATATAACACGCGGGCAAGGGAGACAATAATCTATTCATGAATAGAGAACAGATAGAGAGCAACAAAGGATAAAGAACACAAAGAGAGTTCACGGAGACCATAGAGACTGTTCGAACCCAACAGACAAGTGACATTCACCACCATGGCACTGCCCAAGCAAGCAGAAGCGATCCAGACCGCCAGGAAAACCAGAGTTCAGACCAGGTCACGGGGACATGCAGAAGAAGGTGAACAATAGCCGCTGGAGGTCGTCAATGTCGATGAAATCCCATCCCCAGAGATGATACCAATACAATCCACGCCGATACTGGAGGAATTTCAACAACCAATAATAGAGGCCATGAATGTAGATATGCTAGCAGCGGCATAGGAGCCATAGAACCAGGAAGCAGAAACCCTGAAGGAGGTGTAACCAGAGAATACAAAAGAAACTTTGAAAGTTAATGGCACGATGCCGAAGCCGACAACAACAGTTGAGCCAGATGAGTCTCAAACGACCATCTCAGACCACCCAGCTAGGGAGACAGGTGAAGATGCCTCAGATTGGTCAGAATGGCAAACAAAGGAACAACCAGAAGCCACTAGAACTTCAAGCCAACCACCACCGACGAAGAAAAACAAGATACAGATACCCAAGTCACCTCGCAAGAAACCTGCAGCAGATATCATTCTACCGCGCATACCAGAGGGGGTACAGGTAGGACCAGAGCTATTGAGTCATATCAAGAAGATCAAATACTCAGACCGCAATGTAGAATATGAAGACAAGTTCCCAGAACTTGCGAAGAGGGTCTTTATATAGACTACAGGCACAAATCAGGTGGGAGAACCGATTGATTAGCCATACTAGTGGGAAACTGGGCTGGAGAAAATGAGAATTTTAGTTATGTTAGACCTACCACATTTTGGCAGAGGCCAGTACACAAAATCATGTGTCAAACAACTATTAGCAGTCACACATGGAGGGGATATATGGCTGGACACACCTATCCCCATAACCGTTGATCTTATTGCGAACATAACAGGGTTACCAGTTCGGGGAATGGATCCCGTGCTATTTCTGGATGACAAAACCAATGAGAAAGTCCTAGCAGAAGAGATGAAGAAGAAGTATGGCACCGATAGGGGGACAAGGGGAATCATCATCAAGAGGATCAATGATGCAACCACACAATTGGATGTGAAAATATTAGCCTACAAGCTGCTAAGAAAATGTTGCAGGGAGGAAGTCCCAGCTAGAGTTGTTGCAGTTGAAGCCCAGTGCACAGAAGGCACCTCAATGAGTTGGGCATTGTACCTCTTGAAATTGTTCTTAGATGACTGTAAGGATGGATAGGATCTAGGAATAGAGTTTAACTACTCATGGCTAATCACGCTCATAGCCTTTATGGGCTGGAGGGAACCAAGGTACGTAACTTTTTGTACTAGACCCAAACCAAACCAGGGAAAGAGGTATTCACTGCTAAAGGCGACAAAGAGTGCTAGTCACAAGAGGATGAACAGATCCATCTTCGAAGGATACCTACGCGACCTATGGGAAACCATCTCCAAGATGTGGAGAATTACACCAGAAGATGTAGCGCGATATGTAGAAACCACCAATTTCCAGGCCACACGACACACAATGTGGATACATGCAAGGAAGGATCCAGATAAACAGTGGCTACATATGTGCTACTATATCACCGAGGGTGACATTGACATGGTCATCAGTGAATTAGTCGATGAATGGAGGATCCCAGCCATTACCCAGGAAGTGCCAGAAAGAAGAGCAAAAGAAGAGGCAAAGCCGGGAGAAACACAACCTCCGAAAATCCAAGTGCCCAAGAGACCAAGAATGGGCCAAGGAAAGACAACACAGATAGACGAAGGGCCAAAGAAGATAGGGACCCAGAAGGGGAAGAAGGAGACTACGCAACTGGCTAAGGAGCAGTAGCAACAGGCCGAGTCCGTGCAAGAGACAACAACCAATCCCAACCCACAAGCAGCAGGGGAAAATAAGAGACCAACCACACAAACAAGAGGCACATGCAAGAAATCAAAGGCACATCAAACATCGCCAGAGTATACGATCACGGATGATGATGGGGAGATGATAGCCCGAATGGTCTAGGATTGTCTAACCGAGGACCTCGACCATGTTGCACACCACAGGGATAAGATCCAAGAGGAGTTGGAAGACATGCGACAACTCATCAAGTAGATCGGGGAAGGGCCAACAAGAAGCAAAAGGGGAATTGAACCATCAACACCACATATAGAAGGAAGAGTGCAGGAAGAAGAACGAGAGTCAGTCCAGGCAATACTGTAGCCACACGTAACATTCCACATCAACCCTAGTATGCTGCGCATGGAAAAAATTGTAGGGTAGACACCCTTGAAGGACTTAATCCAAATCCAACTTGTGTTGACAAGGATACCATCAGGGGCGCTACGTAGGTTGCAGGTGAGCATAAACCATGAGGTACAGTCTCGCGCACACAAAGACTTAACCGAATTGAAGCAGGCAACAAAGAAGTGGGATGCACTGGAAATAGTATATGAGAAGGCTAAAGTTAAGACCCAGGAAGAAAGGGAGCGCATACAAGGATTGGAACAGAAAGTGGCACGAACTTATGAGAAGATTCCACAAGTCGCGCAGAGTGAGGTAATCACAGCAATAGAAAATATTAATCAGATTGTGTAGGCAATTGATCAATACCAAAAGGAGATCGAGGATCTCTGAGAACAACTCATACCAACCATTCCACCAGCAGTTAAGGAGAAAAGGAAGCAGGAAGCAATAGCGCAGTTGTAGGAGATAGAGCAGCAAGTCATCACAACAACTGACTTGTTTGATAAAGCAACATAGCTTTGGACCAGGTTGTAGGAGGATCAACAGGTCCAACAGTAGGACAAGGAAGAAGAAAGGATCAACGCAGCGATCCAAGAGCTCAAGCAGAAGAAGAAGACAATACCAATCACAGAATGCGTCAAAGGGACGCAGGACATGAAGAGATTGCAGGCAGAGCTAATAACTGAGCAAACCAAAAAACAAGAGCGGCAAGCTCAAATGGAACCATTGCAAGAGAGGGTAGCAGAAGTCTTGGAAAAAGAAGAGGAAGCCAAGACATAGATAGCACAAACCCAGGCAGAATTCATGGAATTGGTTAGTGATGAAGTCGTAGCTCATGTAGTAGACACAATCAAGGAGAAGACTCTGCAGGCGTAGACACAAGAAACAGAGCTCAAGGAAAAGTTTCAGACGATCACTAAGGAGATCGAGGAAACTCAGAAGGATTAGGTGGCTCAGGATGAGCCACATGTCATGTTGGGGGCCTGTTGGCAACAGGCCGAAGTGGAAAGAAGGACGATCATGGGGAAAGAAAGAATGCATAAGGAAAGCGACAGCTGGAAGGAAACACAACACACGTGCATGCAAGAAAGCATGCACAAGGAGAGCGACAGCTGGAAGGAAGAACAACACACGCACGAGAGGAAGACCTAACGTCAGTAGGGTTAGGGTTTTAGGGTTTTACTCTACACATGATTTTTCAATTGAAGAATGTGGAAGAAGGAGGTGGAATCAGATTTATTTTTTATAATTTTAGTCATGTTGATTATATTGGCTATAGAAGAGGAGGATTTTCCACCCTTGCTTTAAAGAGCATAGACAATTAGGGATTAATCATGTGATATTATGATTTTCACTGAAGTAAGTTGAATGGGGATCTTCTATACTTGCAGCGCATCCAAAGCTTTGACTTGAATCATTGTTTGTTGCTACTCCAATGCCCCATGTAAATTGGAGCTCAATGTTTCCTTTGCAGTCACCCCACCCCCCCCGACAACCCTTGTTGCCCTTGTTAAATGTTGTCATAGACATAATATATAATAGTCATGATGATGATTAAACCCCATAAAAAACACATGTTAGATTAGCCCTAAATGTTAGCTCAATTGGTTAAACCATCCACCCAAAGCATGTTACCAATGGAACCATAAATCATAAATTGAAATTCAATCAAGTCCCTTGAAATTACTAAACACTATTAAAACTAAAAATTAAATTACTCCATCAAAACCATAAGTAATAAATTGAAATTCAATCAAGTTCCTTGAAATTACTAAATAGTATTATAACTAACAATTGCATTACTCCATCTAGAATTTGTCTTTCACTTACTTAATTTGCCAATACCTTAAGATGATGGATTACTTAGTTAACTTGAATTTGCCAATACCTTAAGATGATGGATTACTTGGTTAACTTCTGGGTATGCTTGGACATCAATTTCATAATTTATTTGTATTTGTATGGAAGAAGTAAGTTAAAAATAATGAGTCAAACTATTTTTTTTAATCGTGGGAGTTCCTATTTTGATGAGAAACCCATTATGTATGGTTTTATGTGAAAACCCTAAATCCTTAAAGCAACATGTTGGGAAAGATTGACACACTATATGTCTTTTGAGGTTCAGTTGGAAGATAACCTTAAGATTTGATATTCTTAGTGTTCCATGAAAAAGAATTATCATAAGTTTCAATATTTTTTTACAAAATTAATGGCAGTGATGATTGTTTGTGGGGTTATGTGGAGTAGGATATGTTAGTGTTGTGTGGGGACACATATTACTAGTTAACGTAGAGATGACAATTGATAATGAGAAGGCACAAAATTAATGGAGTGATGATTGTTTGTGGGGTTATGTGGAGTGGGATATGTTAGTGTTGTGTGGGGACACATATTACTAGTTAACGTAGAGATGACAATTGATAATGAGAAGGCACTGTGATTTAGTTGAATTCTTGTTGGGTGCCAATATACCTACTTACCTTTTAAGTTTATATTGATGTTCAAATATTTTATTTTTGGAGATGACAATCGATAATGAAAAGGCACTGTGATTTAGTTGAATTCTTGGTGCCAATATACTACTTACATTTTAAGTTTATTTTGATGTTTAAGTATTTTATACTTGGTGTAAAACATTTTTATTAGGTAATTTGAGAAAAATAAATGATAGAAATTTATGATTTTGATAGTGAAATTTTGTTAATTTTGAAATTGTAAATGGATTTTTAGGTTTTATTTTTATTGGAATAATTTTATATTATAATTTTTACAATTAAAGTTTGTAATTTTAACAATTCTTATGATTGTAATTTTAATAATTCTTAAAAATATTGTTATATTTCTAGAGAAAATTTATAATAAAAAAATAGAGTTTATTTGTTACATGGTGAAATGAGTTAATAAGTAGACAAATTCAATTTTTTTGGTTAGTTTATCTTTTCCTATGATACAATTTTCACCTTGATTCACTCATTTTTTCAAAATTCCACCCATTTGGGTCATCTTAAAATCGGCCAAATCCTCTAAGGACAAAGCTCTATGATTAAAGTTCCCATTAATCATGTGGAACTAGAATTATAAATTTCAGCAACTCCAACAAAATGTCTACCAGGTTGGAGAAGAATACCTATAAAAAAAAAGTTGTATGAATACCTTATTTCATCAAGAGTGAGTTAATAAGTGGACAAGCTTAATCTTTCTGTTGAGTTTTTTTTTCAAGTTACTTAGGAAGTAGAGTTCCACCTTGAACTACTTTTTTTTAAAGTTACTTACAAAGTAGAGTTCCACCTTGAACCATGTTTTTTTTTCAAAAGTACAATGATTTGGGTCATATTAAAATGGGCCAAAACCCTTCACAACAAAGTTCCAAGGTAAAAGTTCCTATCAATAAAGTGGAACTATATCTTTCCATAAATTTCTTATTGGATTTGGAGAAGAATTTAATTAAAAAGAGGTTGAGTTTCACCACTAATTAACTTACTCTATTCCATCCAAGTGAACAATGAACTTGAAATGTGTATCAAAATCTTTAATCTCACTTAACAAGCATTTTTTGCAACCATATTAGTGATAGTTAATTCTAATAATATTTAGATTATTGCTAAAATTTGATGTAAAATTTTTTATTATCTAACTTTTTATCATCAAATTTTATCACAAATAATAATTAATTATTATTAAAGAAGAAGGTTAAACATTTTATATTTTTTGCTTTTTAATTCATTGGAATTTAGCCAAGCAATCTTTGTCAAAATTGCAATTTTCCATTGATAAAACCATTGTTTTTTATACAATACTCTTATTGCAATTGGATTGTGTAATGTTAATATATATATGCAATATCATTAATCTTAAATGATTCTTAAGGATTTAATCTTAACACATATATTGCAATAATTTAAATTTTCAATAATTTATTAATACAATATTTTAATAATTCAATAATTTAATATATTTTTTAGAGTTTAGTATACCAATATTTCCACCCACGGGGTGTAGGGCACTAGGTGATGGAGAGTATTGTTAAGGTAATCCCTTATATAAAGTGCTTACCATGTGTGTTGCTTACCTAGAGGTTATAGAAATATGAGTGAGATAACAGGACCTTGTATAGTTGTTGATTCCGTCAGTCACATGTTTTGAAACCTACTCTACAACTTATTCCACTAGATGAGAAAATAATATATTATTTTCCCATCCAAAAAATTCAATGATTTTAATTATTAATACATTTTAATGATTTATTTATTAATATCTTTTATTAATATAAATTTGAAATTTATGTTTAAATATTTTTAATTAATACATTTTAATGATTTTAATTATTAATACATTTTAATGATTTATTTATTAATACATTTTTATTATTAATACATAAACTTAAAATAATCATAAATAAAATGGTTTTAATTGCAAATATTAACTTGAAGGGATTTTATTTAGTTCTGTTTGTTTAAAAGCGATTTGGTTATTTTTTGGTTTTTTTTAGGAAAACAAATATTAAAAAATTTTGTAAATTAATTAAAATTTTATTTATTTTTTACAGAAATATAATTAAATTAGTAATATTTATAAAAAAAAATTACAAATTTTAATAATAAATTATATGTTTTTTAATTGAATATTAATTTACATATTTATATCTATAATTTTTTTGTCCCTAAGGTGTAGGACAGTCGGTGACGGAGTGTGTTGTTAAGCCACTCCGTGATGTTAAAGTCACCGGTTCGAAACCTGCGGGGACAAACAATCCAACCATATTAAGGGTTGGTGTGGCTCAGGCCGGGTGCGATCCTCGGGTGATTTTGATGACTTAGATGCCCCTGAGTCGCGGTTTCTCAAGCCACAGGTTAATCGCATAGCCAATCCGCACAAATTAACAAACAAAAAAAAAAATATCTATAATTTTTTAAAACAAATCTCTTAAAATATTATACATAATTATAATATTTAAATCCTTAAAAAATACCCTACTAAAAAGTTCTTTAATATGGAATCACTTCTCAAATTTCATATGAAGTTTTGTATTATGAATTTGTATATTATATTTCATAACTACTAAAAAGTTCTTTAATATCGAATCACTTCTCAAATTTCATATGAAGTTTTGTATTATGAATTTGTATATTATATTTCATAATTCTTTAATGCCATTAAAAAAATGGTATTAGAGTTTCTTTCCTTAATATGGAATCACTTCTTAAATTTCATATGAAGTTTTGTATTATGAATTTGTATATTATATTTCATAGTTCTTTAATGTCATTACAAAATTATTAGAGTTTTTGTTTCAAATGTTTTTAGTTTTATTGTATTGATGACAAGGAGGAATTTTCTTTTGTAATAATTAGTTGTAAAATGTTATTTGAGTTTTTTTTTTTAATTTTCTTTAATTTTATTTTAATAATATATACATTAATGATGATGATAATGATGGTTAATTTTTCCTCTAATCAATTTTAGTTTATCAAATATTTACTTAATTTATTATGAAATTAATAAAATAAAATATAAAAAATAACGTTTTTAATATATATATATATATATATATATATATAATATTTTAAAAAACACTTAGGGGAGGTAGGAGCGGGGGGTCCTTTATGACCCTGATGGAATAGATAAGTATACTTTTTCATGGGGATTGGAGCAAGCTTCAAACAATTGTGTTGAGTCTCTTGCTTTGTTCATGGGACTTTAATTAACTAGCGTGGAACGAATCAAATCTTTAGTAGTTTTGGGGGACTCAAAGATAGTTATAAAATCATCCAAGGACTATCAAAGAAAAACAAAGGAAAAGGATCCTTGGATGGGGTGCCACGTAGCCAACATGCACATAGCTGACTTAACTACATCTGTCGTCACCCTCACATCCATTTATCGTAGGATGGGCATCATTCAAAGCTCATATGAGCATGAAAGACAACTTTCTCACTCTGATTTAATGGCTCCTTTAGTGAAGCAAGGTTGGCGAACTACGATGGGTACGAGACGCATGCACAAGGTACCTTTAGCTCCTCTGACACCCCTCCATTTACTCTGTGTATGTTATAGCTCTTGTCATTCAATGATGGTTTAGTTCTTGTGTTTTGGCTTTGCTCCAGTCATTCTCCTCCCCCTTCTACAAGTTTTTCTCCCATTCAGAGTCTGGATTGTCTCCACAACCATGCCTTGGGAGCATGGCAAGCCCAAGAGAGGGCCCTCTTATTACAACTTCACTGTTAGGAAAATAAGTCTTCGTCACTTTACCCAGGTGCCTTCGACTTCTCTGGTCCGTCAGGAAAGGGGGAATGACGAACCTCCAATGGCCATTGTGGAAGAAGAGATTCCAGCAGAGCCGATTATCATTTCATCGACCTCCCTTCTATACATTGTTCCAGACCCCCATGATCTACCTTGCACTAGCCATTCCTTCCCTGGTGCAGTTGGTATCTTGCACTGGGAAACTTGCATAATTCAAGAAGAAATCCCATCGGATGACCGGCTGTAATGATCCCAAGCCATTATGCAAGGATCATCACTGTTTTGGTGTCTTTTTAAAACTTTTTCTGAGTGAGGTATTTCGTGAAACACTTTGTTGATCTACCTTTTAGATGTGTTTATATGTGTGTATGCAGCAAATAACAGAAAGAGATAACCATGGAACATACCTCAACCATATGCAATAAGATAGACAAGCCAAAACATCTCAATTCTT
>ML778395.1:834130-850907 GCA_009831015.1 Picea engelmannii
GTGAGTTTGGTAAGTATTATAAATAATAAAATAATATATTTATGTTAATATTGAGTGAGTTTTGTAAGAAATTATTAGATGGAGTTTCATAGATAAAATTACAAAAACATAATTATATTACTTGAAAATATAATATAATAAAAATATATATTTATATTAATATTAATGCGAGTTTAGTATATATATTGAGTTTAGCAAGAAATTAATGGATGGAATTTCAATAAAATCACTAAAAACATATAATTATATTATTTCAATAAATAGAAAAGTTTTGAAACAATAAAAGTTATATGACACATTATATGATATCATTTTTTTTTTTGTAAATAAGTTTGATGAGAACACTTCTATTCAATCAAGAAAAAAAGTACAAAGTGATACATAGACTTGTTGATAGCCTTGCTCGTAAGGAACAACAATAGGCCCCCAGAAAGAGAACATGGGAATAATGAAGACTAACCTATGCTAAAAAATATCTACAAGGAGTACATGGGCATAACAAGATGAAACATTACAGAGACAAGGAGAAAGGGTCGAGTCATTGTGTTGGCCAGAGAGGATCCTTTCTACTTTTCTTCTTACGAACATCAATCCAACCAGAGGAAAAAATAGGCTTAGTAGCCTTCGCCACCAAAGCTAGGTGGTCTGAGGAAATGCCAGAGTCTTGAACCGCAGAAACTAAGGGTGCTTCTTTATCACTCTTTCGATTATCCGGTTCATGAGGACATTTCTGAGCCCCTTAGAGCAGGGTTGTGACCATGATCATGTCATTCGATTCATCCTTTTCAAGGGGAGTGTGCATAGGTTGAACTGTGGGATTCATAGTCAAAATTTCTGAAGCTTCAGGATGTTGTGTTGATGCCGAAAGATGGTGTTTTGGGTCTGCGGTTGGTTGCTACACGTTTTTTTGGAGACTGTGATGGTGCTATAGAAGGTTAAGGAGCTGGGGTGTCTTTGTGATGCTACTTGTTGTCAGAAGAGTTCGAGCGAATTTTGCGATTTTTAGGGTCTTGCCAACCATTATCCCTTTTCTGTGTTCTAGGGGAAGAGAATGGGGTTGGGGATAAAGGACAAGCTGCCTGAAGGTGCCATGTTTGCTGTCAGGAGCAACACCTGAAGGTAGTGTTCTCATAATCGACTAGTTGCGTGTAAGGATCATCCTTAGTCCAATCTATAAGAATCATATCCGGTAGCCCTTGAATGAGGTCGATTTCAACGCATATGCAAGCGAAGATGACAAAGCATTTCGTTATCCAGTCTCTGTCAATCTTGATAAACCTACCCAACACATTTCCCAGGGTAGGTAAAAAAGATGGAGTATAAAAATGCAAAGGTAAATTGGGGAGTCTTACCCAGACCGATGTAGTCATAGCAGTCATAGCCAGTGGGTTGAAATCATGGAAACATCTTTGCATGGAAAGACCAGATCTGCCCCAGAACCATGGACCTTGCTCCAACATGTGTTGGCAGTCCACCTCTGTGGAAAATTTAACAATGAAGAACCCTTTGGAGCAAAAGAATAACTCATGATGTAACGCCCCCTCTGTTACGTCCACATTTAGTGATGTACAATAGGTAAATACATTTTTTTTTTTTGCATTAGGAAATTAGAACGTCACCACACAAGAACATCCACACCATCGACACATCATCCTAATTAATAACGACATAAATCAATGCATCAACATAATCAATAGTGACATATCATATATTAATCACTACATAAGCAAATTCATCAAGTTCATTTGAAGACAACATCATTATTAATCAACCAAATATATGTCAAAATGAACTATCCTCCCAACCTATCCTGCATGGTTAGGACCTCCAAGACACATAAGCAACACTCAAGTCCATGATTCATCCGATTGATTTTGACCATTTAAGGTCTCAGGACTGGCGACTGTTCTGAGGAACAAGGAGGTGTCTAAATCCCACTAATACTATCAAGCCGAAATCCAACTAGATCAATCAATCAATCTTAATTATCAGTTGTTCATGGTGCGACAGAAAATTCAACTACAAACATACATCAATTTAATTGATGCAATTGCGACCTCTGAAGCATTCCAACAATAGTCCAACTAAAATAACATATATCTATTTTATTATCGCAATTACCATCTTAAAAGAATTCCACCAATGGTCCAATTAAAATAACATACAACAATTTTATTAACACAATTACCATCTATGACTACTTAACAATCAACGAATGATTTATGTATAGTTCCTACCAATAAGATATAATTTACCATGTAGATAAACAAATTCTACACCACACCCCACCCCTTTAATGTTACTCTAGCACATTAATTCCTTTATCGTTCTAAAAGAATTTATAGTAAGGAACTAACTTCTTAACTATATATATCCTTCCATATAGTAGCACAATCCTTAACTAGGCAATGCGATATACAAGGAAGTACAAAGATGAGAGTAAGCACTTTATACCATCATCAACTAGGAGATCATAAGGACCCATGAAATATTAGCAATAACCCAAGTCATTATTCTTCCAATGTACACTTTAGAGCTTGGATTCCTTTATGAGAATTGAGAAAACTAATTCTTATAATGCACTATATAGATAGATATTCCATGGCTAATTTTTTTTTTTATTATAAGAAATCTTATGTAGTTCAAATCTTCTTTAACTCTTATTAGCACGGATTCATTTAGCTAACAATTATCCTTATAGAGTACGTACTTATTACTAATGGTGTTTATTCATAACTAGTATCACTCTTACTCATAGCTCTTAGTATACCTAAGTTACGTACATACTTAATCATGAGCACAAGTATCTGCATAGAAGATGAGATATAGTATAAGTATCTCCCTAATTACTGAGATTTATAAAGCATATTGATTACATTACTTTGATTACTGTGATATCTAAGCCTAATCTCGTATAAATTTCACAGGTAAAGTAAGCCTAATTACCTTAAGCTCGATAGATATAAGTATTAGCATAAGTAACATACATGGTAGTTAAGCTAAGCTATTGTTACATAGGGATTACAACTCTTTCTCTACATAACCTATAAGCAGAGACACGTGATCACCTGTATTTGATTAATGAATGAGATTGATTATCATAACTCATTGCTTAGATTAGTAACAATCATTAAGCTTTCGTAATAAGGTTGATTTGATTACTGCTAATACGGTTAGATTACATAGTGTTATTCAATGATTACAACTTAGTTGATACAAGAGTACAAGCCTTGTATGTAACATATACAATCACTGTATTCAGGCTCATTCCAATCCATTGAAAGCTTAGGCTTCAATCTTATACCACTTGCTTTGATTCCCATGTATTATAAAGCTCATAGTTATAGAAGTAAGAGCTCTTGTCTTGTATTAAGTTCGTCTTAATTATAGTGGATATGATGTATTTGGTATAATAATCCCCCCCTGTGAGTGCAATCATGTAGCTATCCCTTATTCATATGGTATTCTCCATATTCATCGGGCTACCACTTCCCGCTACTCGCAAAATTAGGGCATATATGGATAGAAGTATTCCCATTGATTATGTGTATGGACTACACCCTCTATGGATAGAAGTATTCCCATTGAGTGAATGTGTATGGACTCTACCCTCTAGGCCTAATTTGACTAGTATCGGTGTGATATTACTGGGTGAACAAGTGTGAACAAAGGGAATCGATTACACTATATACTTCAAATGGCATTGATTACAACAAGAAAGCTTATGTTAAAGAATCAAGCTATGTTACTAGTTTGGTTTCAACTATCTTATGGTAATCACACTAAACCTTTCCATGAATAATTTCCATTACTTACTTAGTCATACAACTAGTACTTATATTTATATCAACACATGGCACTCAAAGAAGAGTCAATAGCAGGTATCTCTCTATGTAACAACTTGGAATCACCTTTACCTAATGATCAAACAAGCAAGGTAAGGTATAACTCTAATCATAACCAATGTGTCTATCTTTCCCTAATCAAGATAGGTGTCACTAAGGTACTAGCTTAGAAACAATGTTATTAGATCTATATAAGCAAAGAGATTAGGACATGTTCAATCGTCATATATTATGGGAATTTTTGTATACTCATATTAGTAGTAACAACATTGTACTCTCTAGTTTAGCTTACCTGTTAGTTACCAATAACTGCCATTACTTTACCTAAGCACATATCTACCATAATAGAAACACAAGGATTATCAAAGCTCTATACCTTATTAACTCTATGCTTGAAGTGGTTCCAATACATGCTCAAATCCCATTACTAATAGATAAACATCAAGTAACAGTTACAATAATCACTCAAATCAAATAAATGGTCTTACTTTACCTATATAAGTACTAGTAGATATGGAAACACATCTTACAATGACTAGAAGCTAACATAGGTACTGAAACACGTATAAACAGTAACATGTTGGATATGTTATCATCATCATTTATAGGTCTATTGATTATTGGGATTGAACAAGGTATCCAGATAGAGTGAAAGGGGTTTGGTATATCACTAGCTCTTATTGATCTGATCTTCATTCCCATTAATTAGGGAAACACGATTGGTGGAATAGATGCATCAACTCTTATTGATATATAGGTACTGAATCATAAGGAGGCAATTGCTATCACTTAACTACTAGTAATCCAACCCAAACGTATCATGTATTATGGAATAGGGAACTATTTGTGTAAGAATAGGATAGCTATAATCCATGGCAATACTACATTACCTTTATATACACTGGTGATATAAGAACAACTGGCTTAGATTGGTTTTATTACTAGAAGGTTCTTATTCAGATTAGGTTTGATTATGTCAAATACAATAAGGGGAATGACTTAATGATAGTGATTAGGTGGAATAACCATGATGTTTGGTCTGAGTCTATAGCTTGTTCCACTAATTGAAGGTAAGCATATAACTAGTATTGACTCTCTATGAATTACCGACAACCTATCGTAATAGGTCATACTGATTCCCCTTTGTTCATAGTCTGAACACTATTAATCATAGACTTTGACTCAGGGTTGTCTATGTATTAGTAGTACAACACCTTATGTTCATCTTAGATATGGGTTTAGTACTAGTTAATCAACCACATCCGAGTATTAGATTGAGATAGGGCGATGACACAAGGAATAAGCCATATCGATAAGCTCAATATGATAAGTGGTTGTGATATATCAATAAGAGTAACTAGCATTGTGCTCATCTTAGATCTTAGTGGACCAGACTTTACACTCAGCTATGAACATCATTGGAACCAGTAACATGATATGTCCTGCTTATGAACCTATGGTATTAACTCATGTTGAAAATGGTGATGTTGACTTGACATAACAACCATAATGAGTAACGTGTTGAATATGGAGCTAGAGACCACTCTTAACATATGTGCAATTAGTCATTGTAATCAATAGGCTTGAATCAACTAGCTTAGTAATGATGCTTACTAATATGGAAACAACTGTAATGACACTATCACTCAACGTGTTATCCTAATCAATGAGCTTAAGCTAGTAATGAGTACACACCTAACCTGTAGATGTAGCCTTTGTATTCACTATCAAAAATACATGGTATTCAGACTAGTAGAATTGTTATTATACTAGTAGCCTATACTGACTTTGTACTCTATGTATTCCAATATAAACTATCAAGGTAGTACTTAATATCAAAACTAATACACTATATAAATAGATATTCCATGACTAAATTTCTTTTGTATTATAAGAAATCTTATGTAATTCAAATCTTCAAGACATACCATTCAATGTTATTTTTCCTTACATATCTTGTTAGACTTGACCATAATAATCACAAAAATATCCTTTAAACTTGCCCATAATAATCACAAAAATAATAATCACAAAAATATCCTTTAAACTTGCCCATAATAATCACAAAAATAGGAGTAAGGGCTGCTTTATATATCCACTATAAAGAATTAAAGTAGATCAAGAATTCACACAATTCCAAGAGTTGCCCTTCGTCACATAATCTTTTCATAACTATAAAATTACTCATAATCTATTATATGATACTAATTTTCCTTTCTTTTAGTGCTATGTAGTGTTGGGATTTTATATTGAAAATTGAAATCAATGCACCCTTCCATTACACCATCAAATTAGTACAATAAAGCATAATTTGATTTTAATAATATTACCTTCAATGTGTTTCCCCATAATGAAATTTCGCTGTCGACTTCCACCTTAAAGCCATGTATAATCTTGCAAATTAATTCAGATTTGCATTGTACGTGGATTGAATTATGTGAAGGTAATACAATAAGTAGAAACAATCTCAGAGGTCGCATTCATGTTTTACAAGAAGAATATAGGACAACTACCTTTTTAACCATACCAAGGAAATTAAAAAAATCACCATTTAAACAATGAGGAAGGCTTTAATTTCCATACACAACGAATTTATGACTTCAAGGGTGGTTAAGCCCTTGAAGAAAGATAGGCGCAATTCGAGCCTGAACACAAGGCAACGAGGGAGACTCCACCACGACGGAATCCCCTTCCAACTGGATTATACTCCACTCACTCGCTAAATTCCAGTCATTAGAAATTTACTAGTGGTGGTATTAGTGGTAAGAATCATAAGAAAATTTAAGTCTAGTTTTAGAGACACCCAAATTCAATTCCCAATTTTTTTTCAACTATTACACAGTGACCGTATGCAACTACAACTTTCATTTGTGGGTTAGTCATCAGGACAATATTAAATTTAGACGTGCAACCAAGGCAGCGATTTAGGAATTGTATCCTATACCCCTACCGACTAACAACAATCTTTCTTTTTTTTGCATTCATGGTAACAGTGAGCATGTAGAAAACAAACATGCGTTGAGAGAATAGAAAGCACTTAATCAAAAAGTTTGATTACTTAGTGAGAAGATTGCATTGGGCATGAATATCAAATACCCTTTTTAAATTTACAACCAATGCAAAAAATCTTGATCTTTTAAATTCACAGAGTTTACACAACTATAAAAACTTGATTATACAAATTTAAATTCAAATGCAATTACAAATTCAATAAAATACTGTGAACGATGACGAAGTCAAAGATGTGTTTAACAATGGCGCTCCTTCTGACCTCCTGCTTGTTAACTGTAGAGACTTCACCAATACCTTCCAGCCAACGCTAGGGCTACTCTTCTTCTGATCCAGGTGGATATCGGTGGCCACCCACCTATTCCACTGGCTTGAAAAACAATTTTCCACCTTGACTGTTTTTCGGGTTCCAAACTTCTAGGGCCATTTCGAGGCTTTAAACGACATTTTTTGGGGGTTTGGAGCCTAGGTGACTGCTAAAAACATTGACCTAGGTCAGTCGAACATTGTTATTCTCGGTTAGACCTTTCCAACGAACTATCATGCGCCTAAAACAAAGATCGTATGCAAAAGTTACGACCCCGAGAAGTTGATGTACTAACTTACCCAAATGGGGCCCACATGACTTTTGGCGCTTCATTTCCTACAGTTAGGTTTTTGGATGTCTAGGGTTTTTGACATTCCTGTTTATTGTAAAAGGCCTTCAGAGCCTCATTGTAACCATCTTCTTGCGAATGAGCGTAGCCACCACATCTCTTCTCAGAGATAAGCCACCACCATTCCAACAAGTTTGTTTTCCGCTGCATTTTACAGTTTCAGCTTATTTCCTTATTGAATAGAAAACCAATTTTAATGTATCTCTGTTATTTTGTGTTAAGCATATTTTAATAATCTGTATTCATTTTGTTCTACTCATAAAATCCGGATCAGTGGTATCAGAGCGATTTGCTTCTTGTCGTCTTAATGCATGTTCCTAACGACGTCAGGGTACAAAGAATTGGGTCTCGAACTTGTTTCTCTTGAGGAAAAAATATCTCGCACACCCAAGCGACCTCTCATGGCAAGAGAAAAGAAAGATGATGGGACAAGAGATCCTTTCAAAATGTTGCTTGAGGAATTCCTCACGCAACAGAGGAATAAGATGATGGATAGTTTCGCGCAAATCCTTCGATGACTACCAACAATCGACACCTCTTCCTCGAGCGGAGGAGCCACCCCCTTCAAGGTACAAATCAACTTCGATATTCTTATATTTGAAAGTTAGATAGATGTAGATGCTGTAGAAAAGTGGTTGAATCTACTAGAAGGGTATTTTTCTATTTATAACTTTTCGAATAGAGAAAATATTACTTTTGCACTCCTCAAAGTCATTCCCCATGTCAAAGATTGTCGGGAAACTTTTTGTGAACAAAAGGAAACATAAGAACCCTCATTATTTACAGTCACGACCATCTAGGAATCCTTCATGGATGTTATTAAGGAACAATACTACCTTGTCGGAAGTTATGACGACTTGTATACCAAATGGACCACACTGCGGAAAGAAAGAAACCAAGTAGTGCTAGAGTTCACAAATATCTTCCATACCTTGTGCACCAAGATGGGTATCAAAGATTTGGAGTGACATTTGGTGCTCAAGTATCACGGTGCTCTGCATAGATACATCCAGACTGAAATGGAATTTCTGGACATCTCATCCTAGGGCCCAGCCTACCGATATGCTGTCAAAATTGAGCAGAAACTTAAACAAAAGACATAGCAATTTGGACCTGGGAACCCCTCATAGCAAAAGCTAGGAAAGAGCAGCCCCAACCCACAGAACAAAGGATAGAGTAAAGATGGACAGTATCAAGACATCCATTCCAAGCCGCAAGCAAAGAAGGACACCGAAAAGACGAAGAAAGATACTGGGAAGTGGTGTGACTTCCATAAGAGCCCTTGGCATAACACTGCTGACTACCGCTCAAAACAGTCACTGGTGGCCGAAGTGAAAGCCTATGAATCAGATGCGGGTTCTGACTCTGAGTCAGAACCAGAAAGGGAAAGATGAATCATTGATGCGGAACCCAGTGCCACCGTCGCTACCACCAAGCTCCATCTTGGTGAACCAGATGAGCCAGAAGAAGGATAACGCCTCTTCCATTCACATATGTGGGTAAAAGCCACACTGCTGCACTTCATCGTTGATAATGGTAGCTAGAAGAACCTCATCTCAAGTCATCAAGCGGTTGGCCTTGCCGACAACGCCGCACCCACAACCCTACACCATTGGATGGATCTGCCAAGGAAGCTATCTCCACGTCAGCCAATAGTGCCGACTGTCGTACGACATCAAGCCCTTCAAAGACGAGGTATTGTGTGATGCTTCTCCTCTGAAAGTTTGTAATGTTCTTTTGGGTCAACCTTATTTATGGAAACGTCATGTTGTATATGATTTTAGGCCTCATAGTGTTATTAGTACTTTGAACAAGAAATTGTACAGGATACCTGAGGCAGTCTCTCCTAGTGTTGTTTCCTTGATCTCTGCCAAGCAATGAAGGAAGGTCATCTCTCAGACTGGGAAATTTTTATTCTTCACGATTTTCTCTCAGAGTGAGCGAAATATCACAGCCACATCCCAAGCTTCCATGACCGATCTCTCCACACAACAAAAGAAAGTGGATAAGGTCGTGGAAGAATACTCAGATATCTTCTCCTCTCCTACCGGGGTACCTCTACACTACCAAGTCAAGCATCCCATCAATCTGACCCCAGGCACACCTCTACCCAATGGGCCATTCTACCGCTGCTCTCTGTTAGAAAACGAGGAGATCAAGAGGCAGATCCAAGAACTGCTCCACAAGGGGAGAATCCGTCCCAGCTCATCGCCTTGTGGGAGCCCATTCATGCTGGTGCAGAAGAAAGATGAGACCTAACGACTTTGCATTGATTACCGAGCCCTAAATAAAATCACACTCCGAAACCGGTACCCGATTCCCCGAATCGATGACCTCCTTGATCAGCTCATGGGGGCCTAATACTTCAGTAAGATTGATATGAAGTCTGGCTACCACCAGGTCCCAATAGAAGAGACATATGTATGAAAGACTGCCTTCAAGTCAAAAGAAGGTCTTTTTGAATGGCTGGTCATGCCCTTTGGTTTGAAAAATGCTCCAACAACGTTTATGAGGATGATGGACGATACCCTACGACCTTTCACCAATACTTTTATAGTGGTGTATCTGGATGACATCCTCATCTACAACAAGACTTGGGCGGAACACTTGCAGCATATTCGACAGGTTTTGCACACCCTGCGGTAGCACAAATTATATGCAAACTTGGAAAAATTCTCATTCGGCATGGACAAGGTCCATTACTTATAATACATTGTTGATCAACATGGTGTGCATGTGGATCTAGCCAAGATCTAGGTCATCCGTGACTGGCCAGCCCCAACCACACTCACTGAACTTCAGAGCTTCTTGGGCCTCACTAATTTCTATCACAGGTTTGTGCTGGTATTATCTAATATCTCATGGGCCCTCAGCCAAGTAACCAGGGTTGGAAGTAAGGAAAAATTTGTGTGGGGCTTGTCCCAACAACAAGCCTTCAATGAATTGAAGAAGCATTTGTTCTCATCATCGGTACTTTCATAACCAAACCTGCAACATCCCTTTGATATCGAGACAGATGCTTTAGACTATGTTGTGGGCGTCGTTCTCACTCAACACGGCCACCCCATGGCATATCATAGTGAGACACTATCATATGCTATCTGTCAATACCCTACTTACAAAAAATGAATGTACTCCATTGTGCAAGCTTGTTGCTAGTGGAGACATTACATTCTTGGGAAGGAGACAACCATCCACGCTGATCACAGGCACTGCAGTTCCTGTAGACCCAAGGCCAATTGCAGAATGACCGCCATCAGAAGTGGTCAACATACTTACAATAGTTCCACATCAACATTAAGTATAAAACAATAAGTACCAACCGAGTTGCTGACTGCCTCAACCGACCTCCAGTCGCAACACTCACCAGGGTGCTAGAAACTTGCGGTCACGAGACCTCCGGATGGCCCCACCTCTACGAGACAAAACCTGACTTCTCCACCACCTACCAAATGTTGGGCTCTAACTCAATGGTCACTAATTTCCATATTCAGGACGAACTATTGTGCCATTTATGCCATCTTTGTGTTCCATCAAGCGAGCATGTGAAGCTGATTTGGGAATCTCACTATAGTTGGGTGGCCGAACACTTTGGCGTCGAAAAGATAGTGGCAATGTTGTAGAAACATTTCTACTGGCCGAAACTTCGACAGGATGTCAGAAAGTATATCAGGTCCTGCACCGTCTGCGAAATTGCAAAACCGACCACTAAGAAACAGGGCCTGTACACCCCTCTGCCTACTCCTAACAGGCCGTGGGAATCCATCTCAATGGACTACATGTTGAGCCTCCCATCCACCAAAAGGGGAAATGACCATGTTTTTGTGGTTGTTGATCGCTTTTCCAAGATGGCGATTCTAGCCACCTGCAAGAAGAACATCACAACATAAGACACCACCAAGCTCTTCTTTGAATGAGTATGGGTACATTTTGGGATCCCACAAAGCATTATCTCATACCGTGACAGTTGGTTCCTCAGCTCATCCTGGTCGAGCTTCTGGTCACTGCTGGATACCAAGCTCACCAAATCCACTACCTTCCACCCCCAGACAGATGGCCAAACTGAGGTCGTCAATCATATGGTCGTACATATCCTGCACATGTAAAATTTAAAACACCCCCACACATGGGATGAGAGTCTTCCCTATGTCCAACATAGCTACAACCGAGCCCTGCATAGCTCAACTGGCCACAACCCCTTTTAGCTGGTGTTGGGATTCCAACCATTGGGCCCCATGGATGTTTCACTACCCCTAGCGACCACCTCGACTGACTCGTCCCCTGCTCCACTAGAAGCTAACAAAACCACTTGATTCATTGAGTGGATCCAACACATCCGCCAACAGGTTCATGATATTCTACAAAAGTCTAATGCCAAGTACAAAAAATGCTATGATCAACATTGGATGCCACATAAGTTTCAGGTGGGTGACAAAGTTTGGTTGCATTTGTAGAAAGAACGCCTTACAGGGCCCCAAAGGAAGCTTCTCCCACTCCGTTATGGGCCATAAACCATTACCAAGACTGTGGATGACAATGATTTTGAGCTCAACATTCCCCCCTTCCTTGGTCTGCATCCAGTGTTCAACGTGTCTCTCCTTCGACCACATTTCCCACCATTATTGGACACCTCAGAGATAACATAGCAGTTGACACCAATGTAGTTCAGCCTTGACTGAATGCAACAAACATCCAGTGATCAGATTGTGGGCACACAAATCAAGGGAACTCAACAACAAATGATCCAACTTTATCGAGTCGTCAAAGCAGGGCAACTCCTGCACCAAGGAAAGTGGCTCACCCGGGGCCAAATTCAGTAGAAATTTCCTCATCTAATGGGGGAACTCAATGCAATGGATACCATTGCTTCCTAAGGAGGGAGGATTGATCTAGGTGGATATCGGTGGCCACCCACCTATTCCACTGGCTCAAAAAATAGTTTTCCACCTTGGCAGTTTTTCGAGTTCCAAACTTCTCGGGCCGTTTTGAGGTCCTAAACGACATTTTTTGGGGATTTGGGGCCAAAGGATTTGCTGCGACCATTGACTTGGGCCAGTCGAAAATCGTTCTTCTCAGTTAGACCTTTCCAATGGGCTATCGTGTGCCTAAAACGAAGATCGTATAAAAAAGTTACGACCCCGGGAAGTTGATGTACTAACTTATCCAAACGGGGCCCACGTGACTTTTGGTGCTTCATCTCCTAGGGTTAGGTTTTTGGATGTCTAGGGTTTTTGACATTCTTTTTTATTGTAAAAGGCCTTCAGAGACTCATTTTAACCATCTTCTTGCGAGTGAGCGCAAACGTCACATCTGTTCTCAGAGATAAGCCACCACCATTCCAACAAGCTTGTTTTCTGCTGCATTTTATAGTTTCAGCTTATTTCCTTATTGAATAGAAAACTAATTTTATTGTATCTCTGTTATTTTGTGTTAAGCATATTTTAATAATTTGTATTCATTTCGTTCTGCTGATAAAATCCAGATCATCTTTCCCCTTATCCCCCCAAGCCGCAAAGGGACCACACACACAAAACTAGAAATCCTCTAGCTCCAAGCTTGCCTCACAAGGTAGAGCCACCACTCTCTCTCAAGCTAGGTATCCCAACTCTCACAAGTAAAACCAATAAAAAAAAATTCGACAACATAACTTTACTCATAACCAGTGTGATCACTTTCCCATGTTGACCATTTAATTTATAGGATTTTTCTCACTGACACCTCCCCACTTGCACAAATAATTATCTTTTTAATTAATTAGTTTATAATTATTTCTCCTCACACTTGTCACCCTCTCCCCATGTTGCAAAAGAAATTGCATTCTTTAATTTAATTTAAAAGTCAATTTCCCACATATTTCCCAAATGTGCTCCTTAAATCACTCCTAGTTGTCTCTTTATTCCCCATATTCCCATTTAATGATTGATGCCTTACTAAATTTGAGTTGAGTTAAAATCTGAGTTTTCTTCCAGTTAGACTAGTGTTAACTAGACTCTAGATACCCTTCTATGCGTACACATATTATTTTTTGATTTATTCCTTTCTTATATTAAATTCCGATATGGTATTTTATTGCACACATGTGTATTTCTTTAGATTTATTTCATTTTTCTTAATTTTTAAAATTGATTTACCTCATTCCTATTTTTAATTTAGTTAGTAATTTAGTTTTAGTCTTCTTACAAAAACTTAGACTTAGGCTTAAATTTCTTCCTCCACTTTTTGAATAGGCGTAGACTTGTATCGAGATTCTTAATTAATAAATTCAATCTTTAATTAATTAATTAAATTCAGCAAGGCCTAAATATTTTTCAAGGTTTAACTATTCTCTCAAGGTTTTCTAGGCAACCTAGTTTCATTGACTCAAGTTTTATTTATGCGATGTGCCCTTCAAGATGCACTCCGTGATCCAGATTATTTTCGGCACGAAATGAGAGCGGAGATATAATAGAGAAATGCAGATAGATATCGTGTATATCCAATAATATAACATAAATATATCAGAGATGCAACCATAAACACAAAGATACAGTAATACACGATTTCTATTATTGAAAGAAATGTACAGAGACTGTAAAAATACAGAGTGAAAGACTTGCTAGAATGGTGGCAACTTATCTTTGAGAAGAGATGTGACGGATACTCACATTCGTAAGAAGATGGTTACAATGAGGCTCTGAAGGCCTTTTTTACAATAAACAGGAATGCCAAAAACCCTAGACATCCAAAAACCTAACCCTAGTATATGAAGTGCCAAAAGTCACGTGGGCCCCGTTTGGGTAAGTGAGTACATCAACTTTCCGGGGTCGTAACTTTTGCATACGATCTCTGTTTTAGGCGTGTGATAGCTCATTGGAAAGGTATTGTCGAGGAAATTCGTTTTGGGGGATCAATGATGCCTTTGAATTTCATTGAAAACCTCTATATTGAAAAACCTTCATTTGGGCCTTCAAAATGGCCCCAGAAGTTAAAAACTACTAAAAATAGTAAATTGCCAAAATTGCCAGAAAATTGTTTTGAGCCAGTTGAAAAAGGTGGGTGGCCACCGATATCCACCTAGATCAATCCTCCCTCCTTAGTAAGCAATGGTCTCCATTGCGTTGAGTTCCCGAGGGAGAGGGAAAAGCATTTGCTGGATCTGCATGAGCTGCTTGTATTGCTGCTTGTAATGCTTGCTTGAAAAACATTTGCTGGATCTTGGTGAGTTGCTTGTATTGCTGGAGATGTCGCGCTGCTTAGTTTGTGGAAATCTGTCATGAACTTGTTGAAGCCGAGGCTATTCAACAAGTCGAGCTACATGAGAGGAAGGTGTGTAGAAGGAATATTTGTGCTTTGCTGCAACCTTTTTGACCTGCTTCTGTTGGATAGAAGGTGCAGGGGGCGAGACTGTAGTGGTTGCAGTGTCCTTCTGTTCCCCTTTTGAATAGATTGTGAAGAAGCTGAATTTTGCAGTATGAGATACTACCTTGCGACACTTTTTAGGTGGAACAATAGTTGGAACTACCTCTGGTATTCTGTAGAGATGACCCCCCAAAGTAACAATGACACTACGAGGTCGGGACTCATAAACAACATGGCATCTCCACATATATGATTGGCCCAAGAGAACATCACAGACATCCAGTGGGGAAACATCACATAATACCTCATCCTTGAAGGAGTGATGGTGTATAACAATCGACACTGTTGGATGACACACAGATATCGTCCTTGCTGAATCCACCCGATGTTGTATGGTTGCGGGTGTGGTGTTGTCGACAATCCCAACTGTTTGACAACCTCTGCTGAGATGAGGTTTTTCTGGCTTCTTCTATCAACAATAAAATGTAGCGGGGTCCCCTTCACCCACATCTGTGAATGAAAAATTTTCTCCCCCTCTTCAGGATCTGTTGGTTCTTTTGGTTGAATTGTTGCAGTCGTGACAATAGCAGTGGGGTCTGCGTCAATGATCTGTCCTTTACCAGTATTTTCAGAATCAGATTCTGAATCAGGGTTCGGCTCCTTGTATTTGATCTCGGACACCAATGACTATTTTGAGCGACATTTATCAGTGTTGTGCCAGGGGATTTTGTGGAAATCACACCATTTTTTGGTGTCCTTCTTTGTCTTCCTGTGACCCTTCTTTTCCTGTGTCTTGGACTGGTTTTCAAGAGACTGTTTGTTAGGGATGTCTTTGTCATACTTTGGTTGTTGCGGATTTGCAGACCTAAATTCTCGTTTGTTTTGGTGCTTAAATTTCTGCTCAATTTTAACAGCATATCGATAAGCAACACCGAGTGATGAGATGTCCAGAAAATCCATTTTAGTATGGATGTATCTGTGTAGAGCCCTATGGTATTTCAAAACTAAATGTCCCTCAAAGTCTTTGATAGCCATCTTGGTGCGCAAGGTATGGAAGGTATTGGTGAACTCCGGAACTACTTGGCCCCTCTCTTGCCGCAGTGTGGTCCATCTCATGTATTGGTCCTCATAGTTTCCAACAAGGTAATACTGTTCTTTTACCGCATCCAAAAAAAATCCCAAGTGGGATTGATCCCATATATTCCAGACTCCTTTGTGGAAATTTATTCCTAGTAAGTTTCCCACCAATGTTTGACATGAGGGATATAGTGTACCAATTTAAAGAACCAAGAGGTTTAACGCGCTCTTGTAATTATTCTGTACACTCTTTTAATAATAAACATAGGCCAATATAACCACATGCATTTAAGCACAATTAAACACATTTAAAATACAGAGTGAAACATATCTCGTTACTGCTATAATCACACATTCCATAGAATTTAACAATAATTCATTTACACAGCGGAAAACATGATACATAAACAACCAGTCACGCATAACATGATCAAAGCATAATTCAAATACTTATCTTTTAACAGCTATAGAAAACACCAACCGAGTGCAGGCCTTCCACAAACCTCCTAGCCTTAGACCACACTGTTCATCAGCTCAACAGTGGGTCACCCCCGAGCTGGGACTGAGCTCCACCCCAAGGCAAGGAATCCTAGGCTAGGCTGAGGTTACAGGGAAGACATCACATAAATATCTAGAAGGATTCTTCCCAAAGATGCCATCTTACGCCCACTACTACTAGACTCTCATTCCCCACATGCCTATTCTGCCTGGGAGTATACACCTTCACACGCATAGTCCATCGGTGCTAACCTCCCCTTCTGGGTCTCGGCAACAGGCCGGATCAGGAAGTCTCAGAGCCCGTAGCTGGTGCTGGACACTCTCTGGAAGAAAACACTTCCCAACAAACTCTTT
>ML778395.1:867521-885506 GCA_009831015.1 Picea engelmannii
TGTATGTTGATGACATGTTGTTGGTAGGAAATAACATGGATGTTATCAAGGAGGTGAAATCACATCTATCCTCCAAATTTGACATGAAGGATCTCGGTGCTGCTAACTTCATTCTGGGAATGGAGATTAAAAGAGATCGTGCATTGAACATGAAACTCTAGTTGAATCAGAGAAAATATGTTGAGACGATATTTCCGAGGTTTAATATGCATGGAAGTAAACCGGTCAAGGTTCTTATTCCTATAGGTGTAATGTTATCTGCAGATCAATGTCCCAAGACATAGGAAGAAGAAGAGGACATGTCCGATGTTCCATATGCCAGTGCAATTGGCAGTTTGATGTATGCAATGGTATGTACTAGACCAGACATTGCACATGTAGTGGGAGTTTTGAGTAGTTATATGTCAAAACTAGGGAAGGAGCATTGAACAACAGTAAAGAGGTTCTTCATGTATCTTTGTGGCACTACCAGTTATGGATTGTGCTACCAAGGAAGACCAAGATTGGAAAGAGTGGTGGACATACATGGCTTTGTTGATGCAGACTAGGCTGGAGATATGGATCACAGAAGATCGACAAGTGGGTATGTGTTTAAACTATTTGGAGGAGAAATCAGTTAGATGAGAAAAAGATAGGTTGTAGTGGCACTCTCAACTACAAAAGATGAATACATGGCAACCACTCATGCAAGCAAGGAAGAAGTATGGTTACAAAGATTGTGTTCAGGTATTGGGTTGGTACAACAAGCAATGAGATTAGATTGTGACAGTCAGAGTGCAATCTTCCTGGCAAAGAACCCAACTTATCATTCAAAGACAAAGCATATTGATGTTCAGTATTACTTTGTGAGAGACATGGTTGAGGAAAACAAGGTGTTGCTGGAAACGGTTGACACTTTGAAGAATGTTGCAGATTCATTGACAAAGTCTGTGAGCACAAAAATGTTCTCTTAGTGTAGAGAAACAATGGGCATTATTGCCCTGGATTTTTGACTATATAATCCCCTGGACCCTTGGATGCAAATAAAACAACAAGTGGGGGAATGTTGGGTATGTATTATATTCTTTGCATGTGTGTGTGTGTGGGCGCATCAGGTTCGACAACTCCGTCTGACGATCCCTCTAGTAGCATTCCTTGTGTCGTGTGCACTGGGCTCTTTTTTAGGGGGGTCCTAGGGGGGGTAGTTATGCCCCCCCTGGTTACGCACAACATTTGGGGCAGCGCCCCAAAATTGTTTTTTGGGCGCTATTTTTAGCGGATTTTGCTATTTTTAGCGGTTTACTAAATTAATCCCGGATTAAAGGATTAGGGTTTTGGTATCTATGGAATACCTAAAAAACATTGTATATATTGTATGGTGAATGGTGAAATTAGATAATGAATATAAGAAAGGTTTTCCCGGTTTAGGGTTTCGAGTATAAAATCTCTGTGTACTTTGTGTATGAGCGATTGATTAAATTCCGTTTTTCTTAAGAATCTATATGCATTGCTTTACTTCACAGGTTTAAAACTTACACATAGTCCATTGAAATGACATATGAGGGTTTTTTCTGGTAGATAAATGTAAAGCCATAGACCCGGGGATCTTCGACCTTTGATGTTGGAGGTTCTGCGGGCTGCTCCACAATGAAGGCATAGCCATAAAGTTCCTTTGCTTAGAAAGTTTTAGCCTTGGACCCTGAAGGAGCATAAATCCTTGTTTTCATGGCGTGCTTGTAAGAGCCTAGTTTAGTGGAGGATGACGCTCCTCCACGTAGAGGAGAAATGGTTGCATTTTTTAGATTCCCATAAGCCCGAAACAAAGAGCCATCCACAAGTTGTCAACCTTCAAAGATGAGTCGTTGAAAGCAAGGTGGAATACCTATCACCTAGTGGACTTGGGCTTTGAGCTAAAAAACAGAGTTTGAATCATGAACATGCAAGCAGAGAGAAGAGTCGACAATGGTCTTCACAAAAAGGGGGAAGCCTGCAACAGTCTTGGAGCAAGTCGCGACGCGATGAGGGAAGGCCCTTCGTTCCCAAATATTGAAATGTCGTTGAATGGAGGGAGCTTGGTGAGGACTGGGCTCTGGAAAAAATTCCATCCTCGATGAATAACCAAGGCATATTGGGGCCAAAGGTCTGCCCCGAGCTAAGATAGAGTGGTAAGGATCCCATTGAGATTAGTTGCAAGCATTGGCGGTAACAAGATAACACTTTAGTTTCTTGGCTTGTTCCAGTGATCGTGCATGCCCAAAATAAAACAAATCATAAATTTCATTTGCATAGGTCCTGACGGGCTTCTCAGTCCACTCACTCTTCACAGGATTCGGAGATGGGTGTGGTTCAAATCTCACCGGCGGCTCGTAGATAGTTTATGCACAACTCTATTGCCAGGATTCTTGACCCACATGCGATGAATAATTTCCCTTGATGGTGGGTGTCTTTTGTTCCTTGCGAACCATCGTTTTTTCTTGACCTTTCCCGCACTGCAGAAACCCTAGTCGCTTCGCCAATGCAAACTTAATACACATGCAGTCCCATGTTATATGATATCATTAATATTGAGTGAGTTTGATGTATATATATATATATATATATATATTGTTTGGTAAATATTATAAAATAATAAAAATATATATTAAGAACTAGGAGCAGCGGTACGAAGACATGGGAGATTCCGTGGAAGTAGAGAAATGCACTGCACCGAGTTTGGGGTTAAGAGTACGAGCAGTTTGGGAAGAATAGCCATCATGGGTAAATCAGACCGACGCCCTTTCCCCTCCCGGTGGTTGAGCCCTCTCCCTCGTTGTCCCCTCTCTCTTTCCCGTGCAACCCTTATTAATGTGACTGGCTCCTCGTCTTTCCCAGTTCCCAGTTCCGATCCATGATAGTGAAAGAAGCGTAAAAGGTATTCCATTCCCACACAGTATATTCGAGGTGTCCCAGCCACCCACCGAGAAAAAGAAAGAGGAACAGAGAGACCTATCAGCTCCCCCAAGACCGCGAACTGGCCGAGACAGATCACAGGCAGAACTCCCTCCAGCCCTCAACTCAATACACTCGCGTCCCATGTTATATGATATCATTAATATTGAGTGAGTTTGATGTATATATATATATATATATATATATATATATATATATATATATATATATATTGTTTGGTAAATATTATAAAATAATAAAAATATATATTTATGTTACTATGGAGTGAGTTTCGCAAGAAATTAATGGATGGAATTTCATAAATAAAATGAATAAAAACATATTATTATATTACTTAAAATAATAAAAGTATATAATTCATATTATTTTATTATATTAATTAAAATGATATATTCATATTATTTTATTCAATAATAACTAAAGGTTTTTGAACTTAAAATAATAAAAGTATATAATTTATATAATTTTATTATATTAATTAAAATATAAAGTTAATGCATAATAATTAAAAATAGTGTTCAATAATTATTTAGAAAAGTTTTCAAACAATACAAATATATGACACATCACAAGAAATAAGAACAAATATAATCATATTATCTCATTAATTAATTATTATTAAATAAATTGAGTTAATATAACTAACTAAATTGAGTTAATTGAGCTATTATTCATATTATTTTATTCAATAATAACTAAAGGTTTTTGAACTTAAAATAATAAAAGTATATAATTTATATAATTTTATTATATTAATTAAAATATAAAGTTAATGCATAATAATTAAAAATAGTGTTCAATAATTATTTAGNAAGTATATAATTTATATAATTTTATTATATTAATTAAAATATAAAGTTAATGCATAATAATTAAAAATAGTGTTCAATAATTATTTAGAAAAGTTTTCAAACAATACAAATATATGACACATCACAAGAAATAAGAACAAATAAAATCATATTATCTCATTAATTAATTATTATTAAATAAATTGAGTTAATATAAAGTTAATATGTAATAATTAAGAATAGTGCTCAATAACTTTGGTTAATGTAGAGTTAATAAATACTAATTAAAAATAATATAATTTCAAAAATCATAAATTACATTTAAAGTCAAAGCTATAAGATATTCTCAATTTGTTGATATTGAATAAGAGTTTCTTAATCATTATAAAATAAAAATATTTGGTTGAAATTTTGATTAAAATAATCAAAACATATATTCATATTAACATTTATTAATTAAAAATTAAAATAATAAAAACATATATTCATATTATTTCATTAATTAATAATAATTTTCAAGTTAAGTTATGTTAATGTAAAGTTGTGAAATGAATTATAAAATAATGATTACAAAATCTAAAATAAATCTTTTTAAAAAATTTAAAATAATAAGATTATAAAACTCATAATTTTTATTTAAAATTTTGAAAAACATAATTGGATTTGGAAAAAAAAATGACGATAAAGCTTTAGAAAGCCCAATATTAAAGAGTAAAAATTAAACCTTGGAATTAAAAAACAATTGCATGTAGAAAAATACTTCTAACATATCATAAACTTAGCATCTCTATTTTTTTGAAAGGATCGAGGAGGAAACTTGAGTAGATTTTAGAGGTCGAGACATCCCGAGGCCCAACGAAGTGAACCTCTGTAGATTTTAGAGGTCGAGACATCCCGAGGCCCAACGAAGTGAACCTCTATCCCAAGGGTCGTCTACCCTTCCAACCTTATCACAACGGGCCAATATGAGCATCCCTACCCCCCGCCGGTTTTGAACTTGTGACCTCCCTGGAGATAACACATGTTTTTAACCATTGGACCTACTCAAGTGCTCTGAATAGAGTTACCACTTATACTTATAACTCTACTAAGGCCATTATCTCTTTATTGCAATAATTAAATGTCTTATAATAATATCAAGCTAGAGCTTTGAAAGCTTAATGATTATCTTGGATGGAGATTAGACATCAATCTTTTTAGTAATATTAATAATTATTTATTTTTTATCAATATGTATAATTATAAATTTTTTAGATAAAAAATTAAAAACAATAAAAAAAATTGAAAACTCATATTAATGAAAACATTATTATATAATAAGTCAATAAATTCTATAGAATAAATCAATAAATTCGAGACAACATGTTGCATTTCCTAAATTAATATTATCAAGATCAAAAGATAGCATACACTTACCTTCCATATCCAAATCACCATATCATACATTAAATATTCCACACATATCCCAATAATCTATATATATATATATATATATATATATATATATATATATATATATATATATATATAATACCATCACATTTTTTTTCCAACATATATTGATAGACCACTGTTATGGGTGGTCATTCACTATTTTTTAGTAAGTGGTTTTGATAAACCATGGTATTTGAAAGATGGTGAGAAATAAAATAAATAATAACAATAATAAAATGGTAAAAATATGTTTGAATAGTTATTAATTAGTTTTTACAATTGGCGGTTTATGAGCATGTGGTTTTGTAACCCATAATATTTGTAAAACAAGATAAAGAAGATAAAACATATAATAATATTAAAATAAGTGAAACGATATGACTCTTGAGGGAAAAGACATCCGTATGTATTATATATAGGGGCTCTCTCATTTGTAAAAGGATATAATATTATTATTCACCCATGGTATTTGTAAAGCGAGATAAAGAAGTAAAACATATAATAATATTAAAATAAGTGAAACTGTTTGACTCTTGAACGAAAAGACATCCCTAAGTACTTTATATAGTACTATATGACTCTTGAGGGAACTCTTGAGGGACAAGGCATCTGTAAGTACTATATATATGGGCCCTCTCATTTGTAAAAGGATATAATATTATTATTCGCCCATGATATTTGTAAAACAAGATAAAGAAGATAAAACATATAATAATATTAAAATAAATGAAACAATGACTCTTCAGGGAAAATGCATCTCTAAGTACTATATATACAAGCCCTCTCATTTGTAAAAGGATATAATATTATTCTTTCATGATTTAGATAATAAGGTCACTCTTTTATCATGTTACCCCTCCAACCTAGGGGTAACTAAGGAGATAATGTCTCAAGGCCTGTAGGTAGAGACATGGAGTGTTGAGAGCCAAATGACCAGCTGAGCTCACATTGAGCAAACATAGCCCCTCCTCTCCTCCAAACCAGCCTGTCCCAGAAAGGAAAACATATCTTGCTTCATGAGGTAACAAGTCTGGTCTCATGGTAAGTGTCATTTTAATAATTGAAGAATTTGAGCATTGTTGAATGGAAATTTGGTCACCTTTGTTTTCTTGCTATTGGAATGATGAAAAAAATTGATACCAAAAGAACAATATTTCAAACGATTACAAGTGCATGGTGTAGCCCTCAGTCTCAGATTCATCACACATTTTTCGGATTCAAAATCTGAGTTCGTATGCCCAAGATATCTAGGTTTATGTCTAAATGCCCAAAGAGCGCTTCCTCAATATGCGACAAAGCTAATTCTTCTTGGAACCATGATCATTCTCATGGAACCATGTCCAATTTCGTGGAACCATGTCCAAATTATTGGAACTTCTCCATATTTCTCTCATCTCCCATCTCTCATTATTTTCAATACTTAGAATTTTCTTAAAAACTCTTTATACTCTCCTCTCTTATACGTTTCATACTTAGAAAATTTCTTTGGTTTCTCCCTTACCCACTCCACCGCAGGTTCTCCTCATCCTCCTTATCTCTCCTCCCTTATCGCTCCATATCTTTGTCTTCCCATTCCACATCACTTAGTCATTTTATTAAACCCACTCCCCCCCACTCTATCCATACCATCATGGGTCCACGGGGTTGGATGCATCTCCCTCCCCCTTATCCCTCCCTCCCCGCAACCCCCTCACTCCGCCACCCTCATTCCTTCCCCCCTGCCTCATCTTAACCCCCTTCTTGTCCCATTCTCCCCACACTTAACTTTTTTTTAATGTTTTCTTCTAACTAATAACCCCATGATGCATGGTAGCCAACTATTCATGACACATGGAAAATCTATTAACCAATGGGAGAATGACACTTGGAAACAGATTAAACCATGGCATGTGACAACCAATTGAGTGATGACACATGGAAACTTGTGGTAACCTATCACATAGTGACACATGGTGATGATGTGGAATCTAACTCATTGTTGATTGAGAGATTATGAGGATGCCACTGGGTGTTGACTAGGCATTAGATGGATGATGACGAGGCAACCAAAATATTTAATTACTTCACTAATTTTCTAAGTGGGTCAAACTCCATGTCTATATAATCTCTTTATTCTTCACATGTAAATCATAATAAAATTTTTAATATATATCACAAGTTCTTAGTACCAATTTAATATATACCACAAGTTCTCATTACCAAAAATGAATGTGGGATATATATTTCCCAAGAAAAAGTTGAATTTTTCAAGGAGAAGGACAAATTTAGATCAATGGCCAAGATTGACCCATGAAAATTGATCAATGACTGTTGAGTCTTAATGTTCTGGAAGCCATATCTTGAGATCTGAGAGTTGGATTTGGGAAAACTATACCTTGTTGGAAATTTAATTCGACGAAGAAGATGATGGAATAGGTTTTAAGGGCTGAAAATATTTTTCTCAGAAATTGAAAGAACAATCAACAATATTTTTATGGAGTGCTAATAAATTTGCTTGATACCTCAACTTCACGAGCTCATAGATTGAGATCCAAACCTCCAAATTGCACCCATGAGGACTTGTTGGAAATATGGAATGATGTAGTTTACATATAAATTGATTTACATGGCTGAAAAGTTAAATATCTTGCTCATAAAGTCAAAACATAGTCCACTTTAAAAAAGGGGGCAACCAATTAAAATTTTGAAAATAAAAGTTTATTTAAAGACTTTTATTAAATACGAAAAGGGCCCACTAAAAGATGCAGTTGTCAATGATGAAAATTCATTAATGTGACTTTATTGAGGCATTAATTAAAGTGATTATTCCAAGAAAGAAAAAACCCTAACTACTCAAGAAGTTAGAAGAGCCGATTTTAAAAAAACAAGAAAGGGCTTCATCAAAGAGAGAGGGTTGCATTATTAGAGCATAAGATCATAACAGAAGGGTTCAACCATAAACATGCAGTCAAAATTCTGATAAAAAAATATAGATCTCCATATTCTCCATTCTTCTTCTTCTTCTTTTTCTACACCACTTTCTCAAAGCTTTTTGTTCATATTTCTGAACTGAGCATAAGGTTGAGTTCTTGAGCGTTTCTCTTGTAATATTCCAAGCACTTTTTTATATGATCATGGATTATTTACAACCATATATGTGACTGTAAGATGTAATCTAGGATTTTATGTTGGATTCATGGGAATTTAGTCCTTGTTTGACAATCTTTGTTTCTGAGTCGCTAGTCAATTGGTTTGCAAAGATTTTGTGTATTGTTGAATATCTTTTATGAATAAAAATCCATAGAGAACTACTTCAGGGTTTTACATTAATGATTTATCAGAACTTGGGATTTCCAAGGATGATATTTTGAAGTATTTCCATCAAATTCTTTTCAGTATTAAATGAAAAACTCTTTTAAAGTTCTTTGAAATGATCAAAACCACTTCATCCTTTTTTTTTGTGAGAAGATATGGATGTATCATCTATTTGTATGTGATTCAAAGGGTTGTATAAATGATGATGTGTATGTATATATTATGATTCTAAAGTATTCCTTTAATATTTTTATTGTAAAGAAGCTACTTGTTGCACATAAAGATCAGATCTGGTTATCAAGAACCATTCCATGCACAAATCTGAGCAATAGAAATCTAGGGTTTGTTGTCTAACATTCTCCCTAATCCAAGATATATCTTTCAGCCAAAGAGGAGTACTACCTCTATAAAAAATCAGTGGGGTTCATATCCTCATGAGGTTGTTGTTTCAATCTTAACCGATTCAAATATCAACAAGCATGTCACAAAGAGTCATTTCTTGATTTTGGAATGTTTTCTTGGAAATTATATCTTTTTCCTTATTTCACCTTGGTTGTTGACATGGTTTCTTAGTGTGTAGGTAACCCTTGAGAAAATGGTTTCTATTGGGGGGTCTCCTTGAAGGGTCATCGTAACATTCCCACTCATACTTTCCACTTTCCACACCTCTTCCCCTTCATTTCCTCATCTTTTGGGTTTTCAGGCTTACTGACCCCAAGAAGGGCTTGTACCTCATTTCATGGGAAGAAGGGGTTGAAGGCCCAGAGGTGTAGTAGTTAGCATTGTAAAAGTAAAAATCCATAACCTATCATTGTAGATACTTTCCCTAAGGTCCCAAGAGCAATACAATGCTTCTCCGTAAAAATGAAGGACCTTTTAAAGAGAAATAAATACAAAATTTAATTTCCATTGCATATGGAACTGAATGAATTCTAACTTCAAGTGGAATTGCGGTGCTCTTTTACTTTCCATTTCACATAGCACTCAATGTTCGGATCATAAAAAAAATGAAAGGCAAATAAAGGGCTTGGAAAAATGTTGCATTGTAAACAAAGGGATGCAACACACCCTTGACAAAGGCACCCATAAATGAGACAATATGAGTCATTGATATGTAAATAACCAGATTCCCAAAAGCACCACCCCATTCCACCTCATACTCACTACATGAATTAGAGAGGGTCTTTTTGGGAAACATTCCTTGACTTGGGGATTGACCTACCCAATAGGGCACCATGACAACCCTCCCATACCTAAATTTGGCAAAGTTTATAAGGTCTTTGAGCATTTGTTTAATTTGAAAAGGGGGGACTTAATGCACTTGTTTGGGTGGTTCTTTTATTAGATGCGTCTTACTTAGAATGATACATGTTACTTGTGGACCCTTGGAGGGAATATTTGCTTGTCTTTGTAGGACCTTTCCCGATGAAAGCTATTCATGGAGGCACTAAGAAACTTGGACCTTCATAGAGGCTTGAAATCCCATTGGATGGATGTTGCGCTCCACTCCTTGGAGGCCAAAGATGATGAACGTTTCACCTTGAGGGACGTCCCTAGCACACGATGAAGGCATGAAAACATGAAGAGAGGGTGACACCACCTTCCTATGTCCTAACGATTCTCTTGAGAATCTTGACGTCACACACTTGGGAGGATGTTTGGGATTTTTAGTGCACTTGGTGGTGTTGTGGGCTTGAAGCCCCACTTACTTGCTTGATATGGGGATGGTATGGCGCCCTTCTAGATTGACGTCTTGGACTTGGGAGGATTATATTCACATATGCCATCTTGAGAGGAGTTTTATGGGCTTATGTCCCATCGTTTTGTTATTTTTGGTCATTTTGTAGCTTATGTGGGCAAAAAACAACAAATCGATTTGCTAATTATCATTGTAACTTAAGTTTTAGCCTAAAATTATGGTTTTGAATTGTAAAGTGGAAAAATGTGGACAAATATGACTTGGGGTTTTCCTCATATAAATAAGAGGCAAGTCATTTTCATCTTATCATAACTTATCACTTGCTAATGATACTCTTGGACTGGAATTTCGACCCTCTTTGGAAATTCACTTTCTCTCTTTCCTTGTCATTATGGATGCTACACTTGTTTGTTGGAGAAATAAAGGTTAGTGACTTATCTTGGATGCTTCTCTTTGGAAAATCATTGGAATTGTTTGATAGTAAGGGTTTTTCAAGCTATCTCTGGGACTGGGTAAGGAATTTTCTGCAATCTTGTGTATTTTTCTTCTTGAATTCAAGGTTATACTATCGAACCCTAGGAGGAATATAAGGAGATACACCCTCCATAGAATATATTTTTTCTATTGTCATTGAAAAGGCCTTAAAGGATTTCTATAAGGAGTAAGAGGGTTTACACCCCTATGGCAAGAATTTTCTAGGGTTTATCTTCTCTAGGGAGTAAGAAGGTTTACACCCCTAGAAGATTATCAAACCCTAGCTCAACTCACATTTCTAAGCTAGATGATTTGGGGATTTTGTGTCTTCTTTGGCTTTATAAGGGTTTAATTCTCAAAGAATCATTTTATTCTCCTTGTTGGATAGGTTGTTGTCCAAGAAAGAGAATCCATTAACCCAATAGACAAGGCACTAATTGCATTGGAGATTGTAAAATCTTGCATTGATAAATGTGAAAGTTTGGGATTTGAAATTTCTTATGTTGGGATTTGATTCTACATGGTAGTTGAATTTCTTGTATTCTAAGGGAATCTTGATTGGTTAAGTGATTGTGCTTCTGCTATTAACTATTAGCTACAACCATTAGAGCTGCTATATTTCATTTCTATCTCTTGCTTCATTTATAATTTAACCGTGGAAATCATTGTTTAACTATTGGAACTAAAAGTGCATGTCTAGAGATTCAATTTGAGCCATTTATTTGTTGATTTCTGTGGTTAAACATTGTTGTTGTAGCAAAATTTTTCTACAGACATAGGGATGCCACAAAGACTTATTCATAACACTCATTAACAACCCTCATTTGTCATCAAAGTCTTGGTCTAAACATTGGAACATTGTGTACTAGTTATAAGCTTTATTTTCCAATATCATATACTTTATTTTGATGGTTAAAATTACATCTTTTGTAATTCTTCCTTGCTGATATACCCCTGTTATATGATGCAAATTTTGGGACAACAAGCATAGCTTGCTTCCCCCCCTTGTTCTAGGGCTCATTTAATCATATATTATCTTGGTTTTGGTTATCTAACATTTGTTTTGCAAGTATTCTTCATTGGAAAATGTTCCTTGAATGATACTCATCCTCCATCATAGAACCTCTCATTGTTACCTATAGGGGTGTTCCATTCTCCTTGGATTCTCCCTTGCAATACCCCTAGGGTCACCCAAGAATCCTCTCTTGTGTAGGGCTTTTCCTTCACTAAAACAAAGGGGATATATATTGAGGTGACAATGATAGGTGTCCTTAGTTGTGTCACACACTTGTTGCTTGGGTTGGGATTTTCCCAAACTAAAAAATGTGTGATAAAACGACCACTTGCAACATATTTTTGAAAATAAGCGTAGCTGACATTTATTTCTCTTCAGAGATAAGTTACCATCATTCTAGTTAGTTTGTATTCTACACTATTCTGCTATTTTATTCATTAATAAAAGTTGGGTTTCACTGTACTTATGTGTTCTATGCTATGGTTTTGTTTGTATCTCATTTCGTTCCCAATATAATATGGATTAGTGGTATCAAATCAATCTACTCCTTGTTATTTATCGGTGAATGTCCCCAATGAGGTCAAGGTATAGAGAGTTGGGTCTTGAGCTAGTTTCTCTTGAGGATGATCACTCTCACCAGCCCAATTGATCTCCCATGGTGGAAGAAAAGAAATATGATAGAGCATGAGATCCTTTCAAGTGGTTTCTTGAGGAATCCCTTGCACGATAGATGAACAAGATGATGGACAACTTCTCTTATATCCTTCGACGACTACCAATGACGAATGAGGGATCTTTGACAAGAAGCCATTTTGAAAGTACGACACCCTTCAAGGTATAAGTTGATTTTGATATCCCCTTATTTGAAGGCTAGACATATGAAAATTCTCTAGAGAATTGGTTGAATATGCTAGAAGGTTATTATTCTATCCAAAATTTTCCCAACGATGAAAATATCACCTTCACCCTCCTTAAATCCCTTCCCCATGTCAAAGCCAGGTGGGGAGCTTACTGGGAGAGGCACACTATAGATGAACCTACACCATTTGGGAAAGAACCCACCCAGGTAGCCTTTGTGGATGCCCTCAAGGAGGAGTTATACCCTATTGGAAGCAATGGTGATCAATATATGAGATGCATGACTTTGCATTAGGAGAGAGACCAGATAGTGCTAGAGTATATTAACATCTTCCATACCCTGCGCTCAAATATGCGTATTCAATATCTTGAAAGACACTTGGTTTTGAAGTACCATAGTCGCCTACATAGGTACAAACAAACTGAGATGGATTTCTTGGAAATATCCTCACTAGGAACCACTTATTGTTATGTTGTCAAAATAGAGCAGAAATTCAAGTAGAGGAATAAGAGGGAGTTTGTGTCTGCAAATATTCCACAAAAAAAGCATGGTAAAGGTGGTCCTAACTCACAGAACAAAGGATAGAGAAATGAGAGACAATCTCATGAAAATTGGTCCAATCCGTAGGTAAATAAGGGTGATGGGAAGTCAAAGAAGGACGTCAAAAAGTGGTGTGAGTTACACAAGAGCCCTTGGCTTAATATCGATGAATTTTTCTCAAAACAGTCATTGCTGGCCAATCTGAAAGAAAAATAATTAGACCCTAGCTTGGAATCTGATTCAGAGAAAAATAAAGGGAAACAATTCATCGATGTAGAACCCACTACTACCATTGCGACCATAAAAATCCAACCAAAATAACTAAAGGAGCCCGAGGAGGAGGAGCACCTCTTTCACTCACAAATGTGGGTGAAGGGGACCCCACTACATTTCATTGTTGACAATGAGATTAAGAAGAACTTGATCTCAACCGAGGTTATCAAAAGAATGAAGCTGCCGACTATGCCAGACCCTCAACTGTACACCATCTGATGGTTGAGCCAAGGATGAGACATTCATGTTAGCCAACAATGTTTCCTGTCCTATGACATCAATCCCTTCAAAGATTAGGTATTATGTGATGTTTCCCCACTTGAAGCCTATGATGTTCTTTTAGGAAAACCATATATGTGGAAACACCATGCTATTTATGAGTCTCGGCCCCGTAGTTCCATTATTACTCTATGGGGTCAGTGCTACAAGGTAAGGTAGTTTTGACTACTTCCATTTCATTAATCTTGAAAAAATAGTGTCGCAAACTAATCTCCTTGACACCAAAGTTTGTCCTCTTCATGATCCCGTCAGAAGGTGCATGGAAGGTCACTGTGACCATCACAAACTTGGATCCAAAACTTTATACACAACAAAAGTAGGTCATTAGGATTGTATAGGAGCATAAAGATATTTTTGCGTCACTTACGTGGATGCCTCTTCACTTCCAAGTCAAGCATTCCATTGACATGGTACTCGATGATCCCTTACCCAATGGTCCAATATACAAATGCTCCCTTCCGGAGATCAAATTCATGAGATCATCCAAAAAGGCCACATTTGACTGAGCTCCTCACCTTATGGGAGTCCAATTGTGTTGGCACAGAAGAAGATTCCATATGTTCAACATAGCTATACTATATCCCTTCAAAACTCTATTGGCCACATACCCTTTCAAGTGTGCTTGAGGTTCCATCCATTAGCCCTGATTGATGTATCTCTTCCTATTGCATCTTCACTGACATAGTCCTCCCACACTCAGATTGAGGAAAATCGAGCAACCAAATTTGTTGATTGGATCTAGCACATCCAACAATAGGTTCACGACATCCTTCAAATTGCTAATGCCAAGTATAAGTAGTGACATAACCAACATCGGGTCCCACAAAATTTTCAGGTCAGTAATAAGGTGTGGTTACACTTGCAAAAATAATGACTCACATGCCACCACAGGAAGCTAATACCACCCTGATATGGGACTTATGCCATCACAAAGGTTGTGGGTGGGAATGATTTTGAATTGATTATTCCTCCTTTCTTTGGCTTTCACCCAGTATTTAATGTGGAGCCGCTCCAACCATATTACCTGCCTTTGCTGGACACCTCGAAGGTGGTTGAGAATTCCCCCCCTACATAACTTAATCCCAATTGCATTGAACAAAATATAATGGATCATATCATGGAGACCCAAATGAACACCATCCTCCAACAAAACATACAACTCTATCGAGTTGTCAAAGTAGGAGAATTACTTCAGCAAAGCAAGTGGCTCACTAAGGTTCAAATCCAACAAAAGTTTCCCCATCTCTTGAGGGAACTTGACGCAATGGGAATCATTGCTTCTTAAGGGGGAAGGACTGATCCAGCTGGATATCGGTGGCCATCCACCTCTTCCACTAAATCAATATTTTTGAGCCTGTGGTTTTGATAAACCATGGCATTTGAAAGATGGAGAGAAATAAAATAAATAATAATTTAATAAAATGGTAAAAAGATGTTTGCACGGTTATTATTATTTTTTTACCATTGGTGGTTTATGGGCCCATGGTTTTGTAACCCATGGTATTTGTAAAACATGATAAAGAAGATAAAACATACAATAATATTAAAATAAGTGAAACGATATGACTCTTGAGGGAAAAGACATTTGTAAGTACTATATATATAGGCCCTCTCATTTGTAAAAGGATATAATATTATTATTACTTCATGATGTAGACATCAAAGTCATTCTTTCGTCCTCTTGTAACATCTTTTTGTGAATGAGCATAGCCGACATCTCCTTCTCTTCAGAGATAAGCTACCACCATTATAGCCAGTTTGTATTTTACAATGTTATGCTATTTTATTCATTAATAAAAGTTGGGTTTCACTGTATTTATATATTTTTTTGTATCTCATTTCATTACCAATATAATATAAATTATATATATAATTACACATATATGTCAATTGGGTCTAGCTCGTGTGGTTGTGGGATGGGATGTTATCCTCCCCACCTAGGTTCTATTCTTGTTAATGACATGTTGAACTCATTATGATTACAATTATTGAAACAAATTTGTGACATGTTGATATGACATTTCCTAATGAAAAAACTAAGATTTACCTTGGAAACCATCCTCGAAATGAAGGGAAGTAAATACAAGTTTTCTCCAAAAATTATTACCTAAAAATAAAAATAAAAATAAAAATTACACAACATATATTCATATATAACGTATTTTCTACTTAATATAATATGCACATTCATAATATACCTATGAATATTTTATATATGTATACACCCACTCTAATGGATCATACTTGCCTACTCTATACTACATCATCACACTATACACCTACTGTATACTACATCATCACATTATACCATGGATCCTACTCTATACTACATCATCACACTATACACCTACTTTGTACTACATCATCACATTATACCATTGATCCTACTCTATACTACATCATCACACTATACACCTACTTTGTACTACATCATCACATTATACCATGGATCCTGCATTATACATAGGAGTAAGCTAACTCGGGAGCAAACTGGCCCGCTTTTCAAGGAAAAAAAAAGGGCTTGAATCCGACCAGATTTTCAGGGGTAGTTTGAGTTGGAAACTTGGCCACCATGAATTTGAATCAAAACCTTAACCCAAGGGCTTTGCCCCATTTTAAACCAACCCAGATGCTCAGAAAATCGATCAGAGTTCTGGATTGGCCAAAAATTTAAAAGATGACCGTCAGAGGACATGTCAGAAAAGTAACTCGGGAGGGAGGATTGCTCCTGAGTTATCCCACTCCTTATACATATACCATATATGATAATTGACCTATTTTAGATCATGCATTATACATATACCATATATGATAATCGACCTATTTTATATGCACATATATACTCCCACACCATTGATATATAGCCTTAATTTAATCTGTATTTTAGATACATTATTATGCATTACAATTTACATATTTACATTACAATTCATAAAAACTACTATCATATTTCCATATAATTTGATACACACGATAATTAAATTACTTATCTAATAATAAATATATGTGGTGGTGGTGATGATGATGTTGATTTATTTTTAAGGTCACAACCACACCAAATTGTTGTATGATACCCCCTCCACCCAATGATTTTGACTGGTAAAGTCTATGAAGGTATACATATCCTACCCCCCTCTGGATTTGAACTTGTGACCTCTTATGAGGAAACACATGTTCTTAACCATTAGGCCCACTTAGGCTGTATAAACGATACATATAAGCAATATATAATCAATATATAAATGATACATAAGTAATACATAAATGATACATAAGCAATATATGAATGATGTATAAACAATATATATAGTCTAAGTAGGATTAATTGTTAAGAACACGTGTTTCCTTCTTGGAGGTCATAGTTCAAATCCTAAGGGGTAGGGTATGTATACCTCCGTAGACCTTAGTAGTCAAATCGTTGCATGGAGGGGGTCCCTTGTCCCAAAAACAAAGAGGTCTCATGCACCAATTTGGTGTCTAACTTGGTCGTGACCTTAAAAATAAATTATTATTATTATTATTATAAGCAACACATAAGCAATATATAAACAATACATAAACAATATATAAACAATATAATGTAATACACTCATTATGTATAAATTCTACAAAGATATTTGGAAGTGCAGTCACAATAAGATATAGTTTCAACATAAGTATCGGTAAAAGAAGCATACTATCTTAGATGAAAATGACACACAAAAAAGAAGATGTTATCGAAATACCAAAAGAAACAATTAGCACAAATTCTAATAGATTGGTACAAATGTAACAACCCATTAAAACCATTCTTTACGATGAAAGATTGAAACCAGATTAAATGCATTCATCTCTAAATAGACAGTCCATGAGATGATGAAGATTAACACAATCACAAAGTGTTATATATATATATATATATATATATATATATATATATATATGAATTAGAGATGAATGCATTTAATCTGGTTTCAATCTTTGTTAGAGGTTAATTCATATAGCGTTAGTGTTGTGTGTGAGACATACCTATAGATAATGATATATGGAAATAACTATGATATATGTCCATTTATTGTGATATGATAATTAGTGTAAGACTTTGTTAAAGGTTAATTCATTTTATGATCTCTCTCTCTCTTTCTCACACACACACACACATAAGTACATATATACATCATTATTTTTACACACACATATATATCTACATATATACTTTAACATTAATTGAGTTTAGCTCGAGTGGTTAAGAAGAATGATTGTTATCCTCTTCATTGTGTTTAGTTTCCATAAATGTTATATTGAACTCATAATAAATATATTGTTGTAATAGCTTCGAGTCTTATTATTGACTAATCTTATGTAGACATAATAACTAATCAAAATATACTACAGATCATTTTATTTATTCTAAAATTCT
>ML778395.1:887251-935982 GCA_009831015.1 Picea engelmannii
ATAAGCCGCACTGCTAGAGTGGTGCTTTTATGAATATTTAAGTTTTTGTTCTTTATCACTCTTTGAAGATGTTCAAGTACTCATACACATAATATGGGCATGGAATCGACTCCTAGGCGTCTTGGATGTGAAAGTAATAGAATATGGCAAGTGTATTCCAGTGCGTGCACATGGAATTGGAGCAAGCCAATTGATATGGTAGTATATTCAGTCATACCCGATGGCTCATTATAAGGTCATAATATTCGATATTGTACTCTCTAGTAGTGTTGATCCAAGCATCTCGACCTTCATAGATACATTTATACTTTCATTGATATATTTCATGGTACAAAACATCCGTGTCCTAAAATATAGGAAAAAAAAACTCTTGCATTTATAAATACTACTTAAATCCATGTCACTATGCTTCTTTTTATATTTTTGACATTGATATCAATTTCCAATTTTTTTTCCCTTCCCTCAAAGATGTTATGTATATATTTTTTTTCATTAATTTTTTTATGATTAATTCTTAAGTGGTAAGGTGATTAATTCTAAAATAGTAGGGTCTTGATTCCACAAGTGGTTGATGTATCCATGTTATATATTTTTGTAAAGAGAAAACCTAAACAATATCGCAACATGCACATATTGGTGATTTAGGTTATTGAGGGAGAGGTGGTTTAGAAGAAAATGTTAGTGGTGAGAGAAAAATATGGTAGGTCAAGGTGCCAAAAAAGATTGAGGTGCCTCAAACTCAAATCGATCATAGAGGGTGACATTGATGCTACCAGGAGCACCTACAACTAATTTGTTTGATCCCAGCACTCACTCAAGACATTGCATTTTAATCTCACATTTTATATCCTAAATGAACCTGAGAATTCATGAAACAAAAGAGACAACACTAATAGAGAAATGTGCTTGCTATTATATATGATGCATTATTTCATAGGTGGATCTTCTTAGGATGTCGTAAAGAATCAACTACCCCCAGTAGGAAAATTGAAAAGGGAGGCAACACCTCCCTTCCTTTAGTTAGTTAGATAACATAACAATAGGCACCTATCCTCCTAACTATCTACTCTATTGAAAGACGGGGTGGTTGAGCCCTCTCTTTTAACCTTTTGTGAATAGAATCCCCAATGATCCTCTAAATCCAACAATATGTGGCATATCAATAATATAGACAAGCACTAAACATATACATTCATTATAACATTTTCTTGAATGAGGAAAGAGATACAATACTAATACTAGTAACAATAATAATAATAATTCTTCAGTAAAAAAACAACAAGGGCACTACTTGATGCTTACTCAATATTTTTTAAGCTGGGTACTTATTATTATTAGAAGAAAATATGATTCAAATGACTAGGGACTTGAGAAAGGAGTGGAAGAAGGTACGTGCTAATTAGGCCCCAGAGAAAGTAATTTAACAGGGATGAGGGAAAGCACATATTGGTAGTAGTGGACATGGGGAAGATACATGAAATGAAGCATTCTCCAATGATGTTGATGATTCTAGTGTTAATTCAATCCATGCATTGATGGCCACACATCTGATCTAAGCTACCCACCAATCTATGTTATGTCAATTTTTTTCTTCTTCAAACCATAGGCTACAGTCCATTGCTAGATTCACCAATTGCCATGCCACATATAAACTATTGAATAAATATCATGGTCCAAGGTAAAGGTTTAACATTGGATTTCAATCTTTTTTTCTTTTTTTTTAACTATTTTCTATTCACGATATTTCTTGTGCAAGGAAGACATGGCTAATGAAGGTACTTAAGTATAATTAATGTAATGGCTAGTAGGATGATTCTAGAGTCTTTTTGATTATATACCATGCCATATTTCTATTGATTATCTACCTCATGTATTTTATATCCATGAGAAATAAAAGAGGATGCAACTAACATATGTATCGATGGATACTTAGGGATGATATTTCAATCAAGAGAAATACATGAGCCATGAATTACTTGTGACCAAAGCATCTTTGTAAGAAATTACTAAATCTATGACAAGTAATTTAGGGAGAAATGGATAAGTTAATAACTGTAACTGCTAACCCTATGCCTAAGATAACTCGATATACAATAACTATAATGACTTGAAATCAAAACAATTAAGGGATTACCAAACACTTCTAATATGAAACACTAAGTTAGTTGATATTATGTTATTCAGTAAGTAAATAAAACATCATTTTCATTCCACTTTCCTAAATAACTTGGTCTCTCTAGATTTCTAAGAAAAATCCTTATAATCAATGGATATTATTGATCCTTCAACTTCCATAGAGGCACCTAGTTACATACAAAATAGGCTTTGATACCACTTTGTAACAACCCATTATAGTGCTAACTCTACATTTTTTTCTTTAAAACCATATACCTCAAAGCAAGCTAGATCTAGAATCATCAAGAACATGCATATAATCCATTAAGTACACTATATAAGGAGCAAGCCAAAGACCCATAAAGAACATGAAACTATACCATCAACCAATTGACCAATAATGGAAAATTCAATACTCAAATATAAAATACCTAAACCTATATCTTGCGAAAGTCCAAGGCTAAGCTAGCTACACTCCATCTCCTTAAAGCATAAAATAGAAAGATCCCATGAACCAATCTTCAACTAGATCCCACAAACTAGTCTTCAATAAATGGGGTGGGGAGGGAGGGGGGCGATCACACCAAGGGTTGATTTACATCCAAGGGTTGCTAAAGTCGAACATGGTAGAAACCACTTGATTACCGGTCATTAGTGAATACCGTTAACAAGTGTGAGGGAAATCACCATTAATGTCAATGACTCCCAAGGTACACTAGTATAATCCAACGAATGTGAATCAATGAGATGAGGTCAAACACTCATCAGAATCTCCCGATCAGGGGTCAATAATGAAAACCCATTGTCGAAAGTGAGGAAACCTTCCATTGAGGCATGCAAGTTCCAAGGTACCAATTAGTTTCTAAGTATAATTCCTGGATAATGAGTTGAAGTTGATAGGAAAATAATCGTCACAGGAGGGCCTTAATGTATCTCCCACCAATGACATGAAACAAGTAAATCGATTTGAGGTAGATCATAGTAATAAGTGATTCAGGACTGACTCAAGGATGGATGACACAATAGAAGGATTAAGGACTGCAGAAATGGCCAATGCAATAGAAGGATTAAGGATTGCAGAAATGGCCGATGAAATAGAAGGATTTCCAGGTTAAACCTCTCTTTGAACATATTGATCACACAACAACTGTCTTGGAAACACTGACTCAACAACAGGGATCACAGGCCGTTTTGTAATCTTATAAAGGAGTATGATCAGGAGACAAGTGGATTTTCCAACCTAGACACGAGGTGAGTGAAAGGGTGTCATGTTCAAAAGCGACTCTTACATAGAATACAGGTTTAGATACATTTCTTTCCCAATCCCCCCCCCACCATTTCTGGTTAGTACCTCTTTATTTTTACACGATCTTGAGGAGGATAACATATGCTTGAATTGTAAGTTCATCCTTTGGATGAGTCCCTCGGAGTATTGTTGAGTCTCCATTTTGACACCCTTATTACCTTACATTATCTTCTATATTGGTCAATTTTACCTTTGACATATGCATATGTTGTCTATTTCTTCCACAAACCTACCTTGTGACCTTATTCATATGCATAACAAGGTAACCCATGTTAAAAACATGATTTGTTTAATTTCTTGATTAATTGGGACTAAATGATTGAGGTTTATGATTCTAATTACTTTGATTATTATTAATCAACTTCATGACAAGGCATCACTTCATCCGGTACTCATTTTCGGGATTTGTTTGATACTTCCACTAGTCCGGTATTGCAACATTCCAAATCTGCACTGATCCGGTACCAAATCTACGCCTATTCTGGTACTACCTCTGCGCTGATCCGATACTAACTCTACGCCTATTCTGGTACCACCTCTACGCTGATCCGGTACAAAGATCTGTTATTGTGCTATTCCGATACCAAACCCATGTCTATAGGATTAACGTTTTGAATGAGTACAATGGCTATGGCTCCAAGAAATTAGTTGGATGGAAGCATCCTTGGCTCGTTTGAAGACCACGATAGACTTCATTACTCATTGAGATACACTATGATCACTAATTGTAATATTTTGTAAACATGTGATAATTATCTTTAGACTTTGATTGTAACGAATGACCTTCTTTAAAAGGGATGTTGTAGAGATGATAGATAGTAGGAAAAATATATACAGTTATGCTGGGAAATCGAATGTTGAATTGTTGATCCACTCGTTTAATTGAAAGAATACAAATGCTAGTTTTTGCAATACATGGATGTGAGTAAAGTGTTTGTTCTGTAATTTCTTTAGAGATACCTTTTTGATTCGGCAAGGGCCCATCGCCCCAACCAAGGCAAGTCTCCTCGTATACGTTTATGTCTGGACATAAGTTAATTGTGTGAGTGTGCAAATATAATAGTTGTGTGTTGCAAATGATTTTGAATTCATGAACTTTCCTAAGTACAATACAGATCTCTAAATAGATACCTTTTGATTTTGGATTAGTGTGAATGAACAATTATACATTAAGCATAGTATACGATTCTATTTTGTTTCTAGAGAGTGATATTTAGTCAACAAAAGATGGATAGATGTTTGGGATTGTTATATAAGCAATTGTTATTGTTTTGAATTTATAATTGTGTTTTGCTCAGTAGGTACATGAACAATTGGACTTCATCTCTCACACTTCATGCTTCAGTAATGAAGTCTTTCAATCATATCTGCTGTCTCCTATATTGAGGAAGGTTTGATTGGAATTGATTAGATCATGACTGGTTTCTTTTCAAAAGTAAATAGAGTGGATTGTCAATTGTTATGTGAATTCAATTGCTATAGGAAGCATGATCTTAGTTCATCTCTTTATTTCATGAGCCTATAATGAACAGACTTGCTATCTGAGCAAGAACCTTTTCAATTGAGTGTTTGCTTGAGAGTTTTACTATGATCTTTATCTTCTAGTTTGAAGTTGTGTGAGGAATAGTGTTAAGATATTTCAAAAAAAGAGTATTGTGTTATTGATTGTTTCTTGATTGAGATAGATACAACAAACATAGATAGGTTACCTGTTTTCGACACATATAGTGTAACAACTCTTTTGATTACGAATCCCAGATTGATATTTAAATGAGTGCAATATACTAAACATATATTTACACCAACATTTTGGCACCATTTCTGAGGAGTTGTAAACGGTAATAGGTAGCGTTTTGAGTTTGATTGATTTCATGAGTTTGGATTGGATTTAAGGAAAACCTAAGGGAAGAGAGAAGATGATAACATGAAAGGTAAGAACCTGCGCATCCACTTTGGTGGGGTTTCTCCAAATCCATGTTGTCCTCTTACTTTTGGTAGTTAAAAGTTTGTGTTTTAATTAGTACTAGAGTTTTTATTTTTATTTTTTTATTTTTTATGAGTAGACATAGGGATAGTAAATGTAGATTTATTGCCTCCAAAATTTTAGAAAAATTAGAAAAACAAACAACAAGAACCTCCCCCCCCCCCACACTAATTCAACTAATTTCTGTGCAGGAACAATTCTCAAAGGAGAAAGTTCAAAGGCATCAATTGAAACAACAACCAAAGGCACCAAATCCAAAGCTACTATTCAGATTGAAAACATAGTACAACAAGCAAGAAGGGAAGCACTGGCGACCCAATCAGAAGGAAGAGATGGAAAAGAGGCAGAGGTAGTGGTAGAAGAGGATACATCTTCCATTGGGGAAACACACAAGGTATTGGAAAAATTGGATATACCAAACAACCCAGTGGTTGAACCATCACTTAGTGGGGAGACAACACCAACACCGTACAACATGCTATTTGGAGATATGGAAGATGAAGAGGGGAATACAAACAATGAAACAAAGACATTTGGATTCCAAATATTAGAAATTACCAGAGATGTTTCTATGAATAATATTCCACTTTCATCACTAACTCACTTCCATGGTATGTCAACACAAGATCTTGATTCATTTTTGTTTGAATTTGATATACTATGTAGGAGTTATAATTACACTAATAATGCACAAAAACTAAAATTATTTCTAACCACACTTAAAGACTCAACATTGAGGTGGTTTATGAGCCTAGGAGAACACACTATCTTATCTTGGGATGTCATGAAGGAGAATTTCCTCCATAAATATCAAGACTATTGAAGACCTAGGGATGCTAGGAATGACATATTTAAAATGCAACAGTTTGAGGAGGAAAGTTTGGAAGATTACCTAGAAAGGTTCCTACATAACTAACAAAAGACAAAACAATTTTCCTTAGACCCAACCACAGTTAGGAACATCTTCCTAAAAGGTGTAAGGGAGGACTACATTGAGGTACTAAACCTCATGAGTTATGGAGATGTGTATCAGAAGCCATTTGCAGGCATTGCAGAGTATTGTAAAAGGTACTCTCGCAACCAAGCCAAAATAGGAAAAAGTGTAAGGGATCCTATAAACATAATTACTAAACCTACACCAGGAGGTTTGACTAGGATAGAGTTGGAGAATCTTCTAGAAAAATTCAAAACAAACATCCTCAACACCATCAACACCCAACTTGATACCATTAAAATCAAAAGAAAACAACAAGAAGAAAATGCTACTTTGGCAATTTTCTGTCCTCGGTGTAGGAAAAGGCATCCTGAAAAGGAATGTCCTATTAATGTTATAGAAATCTATGGCCTGTGTACAGAAGATCACCCTACCACTGAGTGACATTCTTTACTTGGACTAAAATCCATTTTTAAGGGAGGGGGAGAACCTCAGGAAACATCATATCCCCCCAAGAGGGCATGGAGACATCAAAATCCTAATATGTTTGTAGATCCTACCACACAATATTCACAATAGCAATGGGTACCTCCAATGCCTTACCCTCAATGGTCACCTTAGAAACCACAAATCTATCCTTGGAAACAATTATGGAGGGGGCCTGCATATGGGAATGTTACTTTTCAACCAACAATCTTTCCCACTTATCCACAATACCCTTCCAATATATCTCAATTGCTACCAGGATTTAATCCACCTTCTCTCCCTCCACCTCCACAACTGCAACAACAAATTACATTGCCTATGAACCCAAATCTATAGAAAAAACAACTTACATTGCCTATGAACCCAAATCTGCAACAACAAATGCAAGATGCACCTATCCCAAACCCTCCTTGACCTACCCCTATTCCTACACAACCCATTCCTAATCCAAACAATATACATACACAACCTGTACAAAATCTTGAAGTACAAACCTTCCCCACTTATGTGATAACTCCTGCTTCATTTAATGGAATTCAATTAAGACCAGGGAGGGTTTTGAATAAACCAAATCCTACTGTGGTTATTCAAGAATAAGAAAAAGTAGATAACCAAGCAGCTCAAGAAGAACAAGTAGATAACCAAGCAGTTGGAGAAGAAGAAAAAATCGATAACCAATCAGATGAAGAAAGAAACACCCATGCACAATAGAAAATTCCTCCTCACACTCCTCACCCATTAGAAATAACTCAAAAAACTAATCCTCCCCCTTATTTAGAAAGGTTACTTGTGAAGAAATTTGAGGTACCTCTAGGGCATAATCTAGAGAGTGAACTTAGAAACATATGTGTAAAGATTCCCCTATTTTAAGCCATCAAGGAAATTCCTATTTATGCTAATATTGTAAGGGATATTTGCATTAAAAAGCCAAGGAGAAAGAGGAAGGAGCCTCCTATTATACAGGTGGTTGGACAATTATCATAGTTTATATAAAAAATGCCATCTAAATATAATGATCCAAGAAATCCAGTGGTGACCATAGAGATTAATGGCATTTATTTTCCAAACACACTTATTTATCTAGGAACAACAATAAATGTTATGTCGGTTGACACCATGAAAGCGCTACAACTAAATCACCTAAGACCAACATAGACTTTGCTGGAATTAACAGACAAATCAATTATCAACTGTAAGGTAGCTAGAGAGGTAGTGGGGGGGCCCATAGGGCCCATAGTGATAATAGTGGAGGTCATTCAATGTAAGGTGGACTAGGTCCACTATATTATTAAATAAGGCCCACTATGGTAGTTAGATATAATAAATGTAAGAGGACTTCTTAGAAGGTTCTACTTCTAGAAGATTCCTCCTCTAGAATGTTCTTAGGTGATGGTAGCACTATATAAAGGGGTTCAAGCAATGTAATGAGATATGAAGAGAATTAGTTTATTGTGGAGCGGTAGCTCATTAGGAGGATGCCCCCTCAAAGAGGCAAGTGAACAGGAGAGGATCCCTTCCATAATAAGATCCATTGTATGGTGTTTCCCTACCTCAAGGGTTTGATGGTAATAAAGAAGATTTTGCATATTATTCTTGTATATTTATTGTGGTGATTTTGTATTCAGTCTTTGGTTCTTAACAATTGGTATCAGAGCACTTTCCTTGGCCGGAGTTGTGGGCAAATATTTTTTATTTTTGCAGATTGTTTTTTTTTCGGAGCAGAAAAAAGAGGACCGCGACATTATCGAATTTTTCGGTATATTTTGGTGCAAAATTTGCACAAAAGGGTTGTAGATCTGAGTTCCTCTCAGAAAAAAACCCAATTAAAAAAAAAAAATCGACCGAAACGGAGTCCGAAAGGTCAAGATATTGAGGTTTTAAAATCTGCAATTTTTCAGGGTTTTTTCTGCGGACGACGACGTGATTTGTTTTTATTTATGTAGCATTTGGAGGCTGAATGTTCCCAAATAAATTATAGATCTGAGTTCCTCTCACAATTTCACCCAATTTAAAAAGAAAAATCATCCGAAACGGAGTCCGGGAAGTGAAGTTATGAGCATTTGAACTTCAACAGTTTTTAGGGTTTTTCCAGAAAAAGCTGCGATTTTCTGCCGAAACTTATTGGGTCTATTTTTTGGGTTTTCAGATGGCTATTTCTTCTCAAAACCTGAAAGAAATTATTGAATCATTCAAAACCCAATTGTTTCACACATTGGATGAAAGATTGGATGTGTTAGCACAAGGCCTCACAGACAACCTCACAAATATCATCACAGATAGCCTCAATGACAGTTTTCATAGTATTCAAGATTCATTGAATGACATGCAGGAGAGATTTCTTATGCAGGGCCTCATGAATGAATATAATCAAGAAAGATATGCTTGGTATGATTTTGAGGACGATTGTGATGATTGGTATATGGATAGTTGTCATTTCTGGGATGACAACCACTTCCATATTTTATTTGATGACTCTACTCCACCTTCTGTAGAGAAAATCAATGTCCCAGATCAAGAGCTAGTTACCAGCGTTCAGTCTGCATATTCTACAGTGGTATTATTCCTTCCAGATTTTGCTACGACCATTTTCCACTATGTGGATGGATCTTCTTATTTGAATCCACATGATAGGTGTCAGTCTTTGGAGCATCATTTGGAGTTGTTTATTGGGTTCCAAAATATTCTACGGGGAGTTCACATGAGCACTTGGACATGAGACCCGGGCTTACAACGGTGGTTGGACTACTTTAGCATGGTGGATTTCCTTTCTACATGGGACTTTGGTTCTTCAGTCTTCTTTAACATTACGATCCACAATTATCCATGGGACCCTGGTATATGGTTGTACATCAAGCATTGAGGACAACGCTTTCATAAGGGGATGGAATGTAAGGTAGCTAGAGAGGTAGTGGGGGGGGCCCAAAGGGCCCATAGTGATAATAGTGGAGGCCATTCAATGTAAGGTGGACTAGGTCCACTATATTATTAAATAAGGCCCACTATGGTAGTTAGATATAATAAATGTAAGAGACCTTCTTAGAAGGTTCTACTTCTAGAAGATTCCTCCTCTAGAATGTTCTTAGGTGATGGTAACACTATATAAAGGGGTTCACGCAATGTAATGAGACATGAAGAGAATTAGTGTATTTGGAGCGGTAGCTCAATAGGAGGATGCCCCCTCGAAGAGGCAAGTGAACAGGAGAGGATCCCTTCCATAATAGGATCCATTGTATGGTGTTTCCCTACCTCAAGGGTTTGGTAATAATATTGTGTGGTTTCTTCTATTTTGCTTTGTGGATATATTGTGTATTGAGTATTTGTGGTGATTATATATTCATATCTGGTATTGGTTCTTAACAATTGGTATCAGAGCAGTTTCCTTGGCCGGAGTTGTGGGCAACTATTTTTTATTTTTGCAGATTTTTTTTTTCGGAGAAGAAAAAAGAGGGCCGTGACATTCTAGACATTTTCAGTATATTTCAGTACAAAAGTTGCAGAAAAGAGTTGTATATCTGAGTTCCTCTCAGAAAAACACCCAAGTTAAAAAAAAAAATCGTCCGAAACGGAGTCCGGAAGGTCAAGATATTGAGGTTTTAAAATCTGCAATTTTTCAGGGTTTTTTTCTGCGGACGGCGGCGCAATTTATTTTTATTTCTGTAGCATTTGGAGACCAAATTTGCCCAAGTAAATTACATATCTGAGTTCTTCTCACAATTTCACCCAATTTAAAAAAAAAAATCAGCCGAAACGAATTCCTGGAAGTGAAGTTATGAGCACTTTAAGTTCAACAGTTTTTAGGGTTTTTCCAGAAAAAGCCGCGATTTTCTGCCGAAACTTCTTGGGTCTATTTTTTGAGTTTTTCCGTGATGGCTGCAGGACCGAAGAGTTCATAGGGTGCTCATATGGGTATTTCATCTCAAACCTTGAAATAAATTCTTGAATCATTCAAAGCCCAATTGGATGACAGATTGGATGCATTTGCACATAGCCTCACAGACCGCCTCACACATAGCCTCACAGACAACCTCACACATGGCCTCAATGATAGTTTTCATAGTATTCAAGATGCATTGAATGACATGCAACATAGATTTCTTATGGAGGGCCTCAAGGCTGAATATAATAAAGAAATATATGATTAGTATGATTTTGAGGTCGATTGTGATGATTGGTATATGGATAGTTGTTATTTATGGGATGACAACCACTTCCATATTTTATTTGATGACTCTACTCCACCTTCTGTAGAGAACATCAATGTCCCACATCAAGAGCTAGTTACCAAAATTCAGTCTGCATATTCTACAGTGGTATTATTCCTTCCAGATACTGTTACGACCCTTTTCCACTATGTGGAGGGATCTTCTTATTTGGATCCACATGATAGGTGTCAGCCTTTGGAGCATCATTTGGAGTTGGTTATTGGGTTCCAAAATCTTCTATGGGGAGTTCACAGGAGAAATTGGACATGGGACCCGGGCTTACAATGGTGATTGGACTACTTCAGCATGGTGGATTTCCTTTCTACATGGGACTTTGGTTCTTCAGTCTTCTTCAACATTACGGTCCACAATTATCCATGGGACCTTGGTATATGGTTGTACATCAAGCGTTGAGGACAACGCTTTCATAAGGGGGATGGAATGTAAGGTAACTAGAGAGGTAGTGGGGGGGCCCAGAGGGCCCATAGTGATAATAGTGGAGGTCATTCAATGTAAGGTGGACTAGGTACACTATATTATTAAATAAGACCCACTATGGAAGTTAGATATAATAAATGTAAGAGGAATTCTTAGAAGGTTCTACTTCTAGAAGATTCCTCCTCTAGAATGTTCTTAGGTGATGGTAGCACTATATAAAGGGGTTCAAGCAATGTAATGAGATATGAAGAGAATTAGTTTATTGTGGAGCGGTAGCTCATTAGGAGGATGCCCCCTCGAAGAGGCAAGTGAACAGGAGAGGATCCCTTCCATAATAGGATCCATTGTATAGTGTTGCCCTACCTCAAGGGTTTGATGGTAATAAAGAAGATTTTGCATATTGTTCTTGTATATCTATTGTGGTGATTTTGTATTCAGTCTTTGGTTCTTAACATCAACACATTAAGAAGTCTAGATTATGTAACATGCAATTTGTCCTCTTGAGAGTACCCTGTGGATTTCTTAGTGATTCATCCTAAATCCTCCAAACCAGGACATCCAGTGATGCTTGGCCAACCTTGGTTGGCCATTGGTAATGTGTTTATTAGTTGTCGATCTGGAGAGATGACAATCTCCAATGGGAGCCAAAGTAAAAAACTTATCCTCTTTCCTCCTTCCCAACCAACCACTGAAGTTCCTTTATGGTTGGAGAATCCCTATGGGGAGGAGCACTGTACTCAACCCTTGTTAACACTCGAGCAAGTAAAAGGAGTTCAAGAGAAAACTGAAGAACAAATTTTAAGCTTGTTTTTGGCTGATATCAAATGCATTGAATACCCCCAATCTTTTCCAGAATATATACATATCTTTAGCTCTGAATTTCAAGAAATATGACACCCCTCCACCTCTACAATGTCCACCATTTCAAATATAGATGAAGGGAAAGAATCAACTTTCCATGCTATTGAAACCATTCCTAGAAAATCCTTGTATATCAATGCTATCTTAGAAATAGATCAACAACAAAAATTGATTTAAATGATTCAAGGACAATTTGGTGCCTTTGCATGGGATTACTCCGACATGAAAGGGATTCACCCAGACACTTGTATGAATCATATTTATACCAATGACCAAATCAGACCTGTTAGGCAACCCCAAAGAAGAATACATCCATCCTTAAAAGACATAGTGAAAGAAGAACTCCAAAAACTCATGCATGCCAATTTTATTTACCCTATTTCGGATAGAGATTGGGTGTCCCCATTAGTTATTGTCCCTAAGAAAAATGGTAAATGGAGGATTTGTGTGGAATTTAGGGAATTAAAAAAGGCTACCTACATAGATTACTTTCCTATGCCTTTCATAGATCAAGTCTTGGACACTTTGTCCGGGAAGAGGTATTTTTCTTTCTTGTATGGGTTTAGTGGTTACAATCAGATCCAAATTTCACCAGAAGATCAGGACAAAACCACATTTAATTTCCCATGGGGTACCTATTCTTATAGAGTTCTTCCTTTTGGTTTGTGAAATGCCCCTGCCACCTTTCAAAGGGCTGTCCTAGCCATTTTCTCTGATTTGACCCATGACTGAGTAAAAGTCTACATGGATGACTTCACAGTATATGGAGATGATTTCCAGCAAGCCTTGGACAATTTGGAGAAAGTATTGATCAGGTGTAAAGAGACCAACCTTTCCCTCAGTCATGAAAAATATAGAATGATGCTCACTGAAGGAATTGTTTTAGGCCATCACATCTCCAGTACCGGAATAAGGGTAGACCCTACCAAGATTGACATCATTTCTCAAATCAAAATCCCTAGCTCATAGAAAGAAGTTAGAATATTTTTAGGGCATGCTGGTTACTATAGGAGGTTCATTCAAAATTTTACAAACCTAGTTGCCCCACTGCTCAAATTGTTAGCAAAAGAGGAGGAATTCTGTTGGGATGAACAATGCCAGATTTCTTTTGAAATTTTAAAAACAAAGCTTTCAAGTGCCCTTATTTTAAGAGGACCAAACTGGTCTCTTCCTTTTCACATCTACACAGATGCCTCAGATACAACTTTGGGGGATGTTTTAGGACAAAGGGAAGTCCAGATTCCATATGCTATATACTTTGTCAGAAAAAATATTTCACCTACTGAAGTAAATTATTGTCACTGAAAAAGAATTATTGTCAGTAGTACATGCCATTAATAAGTTCAGATACTGCATAATAGGGTATGAAGTATTTGTACTTACAAACCACTCAACCATCATATTTTTGATGAAAAAACCTGTTACAAATACTAGAGTGACTAGATGGATGTTATTACTACAATAATTCAATATCACCATCATTGATAGACCTGGAAGAGATAATTTAGTTGTTGATTTCTTGTCTAGACTCATTTATACAGGTGATAATGCACTAGTAGATGACAATTTTCCATATGAGAATCTATTTGCTATTTCTACTTACATTCCTTGGTATGCATATGTAGCCAACTATCTTGTAACATGAAATCTACCTCATAATATGTCCTCCCGAGAAAAACAGAGAATTATCTAGCTGAGTGCCAATTACATGTGGCATGATGATTGCTTATACTGAACTGGGCCTGATTTGGTGATAAGAAGGTGTGTCCGAGAGGATGAGATGCATGACATATTTAAATATTTTCATGATGGTCCATGTGGAGGCCATTTTGCTGATAAAATAACAACATACAAGATATTACAGTTCGACTACTATTGGCCAACTATTTTCAAGGATGCAAAGAAGTATGTGGCCAGCTGTGATGATTGTCAAAGGATGAGAAAACCTACTGCAGTTGATGAGATGCCTCTCCAAGATCAGGTAGTAATTGAAACTTTTGGAAATGGGATTTGGATTTTGTAGGACCCATTAACCCTATGTCTCAAAGGAAGAAGTATATATTGGTTTGCATAGATTATGTTACCAAATGGGTAGAATCTAAAGATTTATATTCTGCTAGTGAACAATCTGTTTTAGATTTTATTTTTGAAGAAATCTTTGCTCGCTTTAGTGTGCCTAGAGAAATAGTAACTGACCAAGGAACCCAATTCACCTCCAATCTGGTCAAAACTATTACTGAAAAGTATAAAATCAAACATAGAAAATCTTCATCTTATCACCCTCAAGCAAATGGGAAGGTGGAATCAACTAACAAGGTGATAGAAGCTATTATTACCAAGACTATTCAACTACATCATAAAGACTGGGTTGATAGGTTTCTCGAGGCCTTATGGGCCTATAGAAAAACTTGGAGAAACACAATGAGACATAAACCTTATGAGTTGGTATATGGGAAGCAAGTGCTGCTTCCCATAGATTTTTAAGTGAAAACCTTAAGGACTGCCATGCAATTAGGGATGGATTTGGATGAAGCTAAAAAAAGAGGCTATTATAGTTGAATGATCTTGATGAGATCAGACAAGATTCTCTTCAAAGTACTACCCTTATACAAGAACATAGGACTAAATGGCATGATAAGTACATCAAGAAAAAGTCGTTTCAGTCAGGTGATTGGGACCTCCTGTATGATAGTAGGTTCAATAATTTTAAAGATAAACTATCTACTAGATGGTTGGGACCCTACGAAGTTAATACAATTTACAGCAATGGTTCAGTTAAGATAAAGACTATTGATGAGAATCAAACCTCCTTTGTCGTGAATGGATATCGATTGGAGGTTTATCATAAGACTATATCCAAAGAGAATTTTATAAGACACGTTCTTCAAAATTCTGAAATGAAATTGGTAAGCAAGGAGACTTCTCCTCTTGCTGATCCACCATAGTAAGTTTGTTGTGTGAATTAGTTTGGCTCTATACATATCTGTAAATAGGTGTATCATTAGATAGAAATTTCGGTGTTACTAAAAAAAATAAAAAATTGATTGTGTTCTCATGTAGACAAATGAGTAAGGAGGACATCTATCAGATGCAGGCTTATCCATTTTTCCAGTACTGGTAGATCATTTATGGAAAAGGAGATAAATGGAGTTTTCTTTAAGTTTTCCAGACTCCTAAAAATTGAAAACACCGACGAGCAGGAACTGCCCGGGCTCGAGAAAAATCCACGGGACAATAGATGGATTTTTCTTTAAGTTTTTTAGACTCCTAAAATTTGAAAAAACCAATGAGAAGGAACTGGCCCGGGCTCGAGAAAAATGCATGGGACAATAGATGGAGTTTTCTTTAAGTTTTCCAGTCTCCTTAAAACTGAAAACACCGACGAGCATTAACTAAGTCGGGATCGAGAAAAATCCACAGAATAGTAGTAGTTAGGGTTATTTTTATAATAAAATGGAAGTGGCAACATGAGCAGTGATCAACTTGGTTCCAAAAAGAGGAGGATTCTGAATCTCAACATGAGGTTGTCCAGCTACAAAGTACCTTCTTGTTACAGATCTTGGAGCCCAGTCATTGAATTATTTTGCCTCATTTTCTGACACTTCCATTGTAATTTCAAAATTTCTGTACTAGGTGTTGTTTGTTGTTTTACCTACATGGTCCTTTAGTTGAATAAAATCACATGTTATATTCCATAGCAGTAGAAAATGCCAACAATTTCTACAAGATGCAGCCTACAAAGTTCCAGTCTACATAATACACCACCAGGTACCTTATCCAATTTTAATTGAGTACCAGAATAAAATTTTGTGGTGATTCGGTACTAGATAACGTCTCTATGTTGTTCTGGCACTACAATAATGTTCACCTTTGTGCTCATCCGATACTGATGGGGAAGGCCCATGCTGTTTTGGTACTGTAACAATGTTCATCTCTATTCTCATCTGGTACTAAGGGAGAAGGCCTATGCCATTATAGTACTGCAACAATATTCATCTTTGTGTTCATCCGGTACTGGGAAAATCTCTGTGTGGTTTTGGTACTATAAAAAAAATCACCCCTGTGTTCGTCCGGTACTAAGGGAAAAGGTCTGTGTTGGTCTGGCACTACAACAATTTTTTTAGTGGACTGGTACTAAGATGTCATCTGGTACTGGTAATGAAGTGTTGGTAATTCTTATCCTATACTCAAAGTTTTTTTCTACTCGATACAAATGCTTTAGGTAATAAGAGGTATAAGCTCACTATTTTATCCTGTTTTATTAAATAATTAGACTAATTATGTATTAAACGTGTGGTTACTCTCATGCATTCTCCTTTCCTCAATTATTGCATGCTCCCTACCATGAAATTATGCAAGTCCTCGTATAGAAATCATTCATATGCACTCAACTGTTGAGAGTACGAGGCAATTATGCCTCTAACAGGACCAATTTAATTCTCAAACACTCTGGTCAAAAACTTCCGTTCATATGGTGAAGAAATATCATAGTGCCATGATCCAACATCACTCCGTGTGAATGATTTGTTTAAAACACATCTTAATGCATGTCGAGCCCATGATTCTTTTCCGGTCATGTTGACGTCAAACAGTTGCATAATTGTGAATTTCAGTCACATTAATTGTATCTCTTGTAATCATTAACCAACATTACCATGAACATGATCTAACACAAACCTCCATATGATCCCTTAAGTTATTCATAGATACAACTTATCTTACCTTGCCATCATGACCATGGATGTGACCGTTGTAATCCGAATTCTAACTTATAGATGCTCCTCTAGATGGCTTCGCCATCCAGATGAGCGTTATTTACTCATTTTTTTTCATACCATCTTCACTCATACTGTGCTCCATCCCTTCATACCATTTTCATACTCTATCCCCTTGTGGTACTCTATCGCGGGCTTCTCTGTTCCAGTACTAAACCCTCATTCTTTGTTCTGCTTCCTCAAATGCTGTGAACATTTCTTTTAAGTCAGCATGGGGGTTGATAGACATGAACTAGTGTTCCAATTATACAGGGAGACGCAAGAATACCAAGCTTGCAGGGAGAAATTTGAACAGGCCGACTGGGTTCCATTTTTGGAAAAATTCAAAGGCTATCATGAGGGGGTATCTCTTGCTTTTTCTCAAACATATGACGGTGAGAGTGTCCAATTTGGGGAGATGAAATTAATGATTATGGAGGCCACCATAGCGAAAGCTACAAGCTTTCCTTCCTTTGGAGAGAAATATTTTAAGGGGGTGATCATTAACAGAAAGATTTGCCAGAAGTTTCTAAGCCCGAAGCATCAGGAGCCCGACTGGACCAAAGGTATTTCTTGAAGTTGTATTAAGGAAGAGTAATGGACAATGCTCATCATCTTTCATAGGTGTCTCACTTGTGAAGGGAGGTATGTTGTGACCTTCTTATAACATTTAAAAATCTTGTCGCATTTTGAAGGAGGGCCACAAATCGACTTTCCCCATTTCCTCTGGATGAGTCTAAACAAAATGGTGAGAGGAGTTAAATCAACATCTAAGAAACCTGAAACTAGTATCCATCACCATGGCTTAATGAAATTATTGGTTGTCCATGCATTGAGAAAACAAGGCAGTAGTTGGAAACATCTCCTTCAACAAAATTTTTCTCAAGAAGGAGTTTCTAAATCTATACAAGAACATGAAATAGAGGCATGTAGTGAGGGATTCAGTAGAAATAAAAAGGAAAGTAAAAGAAAAGGGAAGAAGTTAGGGGGTGAAGAAGCTCCTGTTACACCTAGTTCATCCCAACCTGTTGATAGATTGGACAAGGATAAGTTTTTTATGATAGAGGAGACTACTACATCCATGAAGGAGAGGTCCTCCCAATATAAGGAACCAAGTCCAGTATCTATCCCTAAAATTCAATTTCCACAAAGTGAGAGGCAAAAAAGGAAGAAATATGGTCAAAATGAAGTTTCATATGGTGATCCCGAGGAAACTATTGAGTTTCCTAAAGATACGGTTAGTAAGTTGGAGAAGACTTCTGAAGTGAAAAGTGGAAGTAGGGGGGAGATTAAAACGAGGAAGGTACAAAAGAAGCAAATCCCAGAGCCTACACCTCAGTCCTCTAGAATGGAAACAAGGAGTGTTTAGCAAGAACAAACTCTAGAACCTACACCTCAGTCCTCTAAGGTGAAAACAAAATCTGTACAGGAGAAACAGGTCCCAATACCTAAATATGCTACTAAAACAAAGAAGAGGAATTTGTTTGAAGAAACTTCCACTCCTGTCAGTAACACTGGCAAAGCCTCACATCCTGTATGAAGACCTAAAAGAAGCATGGCTAAACAAATAATAGTTCCACATGTGCCTTCTTTTCCAGAGGAGCCTATTGGTATTTCGACTTCTCCAGAGAAGGAAAGTGTCTATGGAGCAATGATTAGTGATACCGAGGGGTTAGTAACAGAGACCTTAAGAAATTTAAGAAAGGAAAAGGAAGCTCGAGGGGAGGTAACTGAGCAAGCTGTTGATACTGAGAGGGGGGTGAATCAGTATCAAGTACAATTTAAAAACCTTTTTAACTTATACTTAAACCATTCAATTATATTCAATGAGAAATGAACAATAGTATAAGAGTTACACCAATACACCACAATACACCATGCACAATATATGAGAAATAATCAATAGTTTTTGTTCAAGGGAAGTAATGACTTCCAAAGGTAGCTACAACTTCCAAATGTAAAGGGAGGGATAAAAATCCAAGAGGAATATACAATCCTCCAATGTCAAGAGAGATTTGAACTCTCCATCCTTGCCCCTTCCTTCCACCCAATAATATATGAAAGATAATAAAACTTTACATTAAATCATCACCATCAACCAATCATCACATAGAACCTGATAATGCTTCCTGAGACTTCTTCAATTTCTGCAATTATTCAATTCTTGGAGTACTCTGATTCTGTAGATAATGTTACCCAATGTATTCTCTGAAACTCCTCTAATTTTCACTCCTTGAATCCTCCCCAAAAAGAGGTTATAGAAAGAATGGTAGACTTTATTCAATTCTGGTCTGTTCAGAAGACCCAACTTGTACAACATGCCTTGCGCTCAATATTTAACATTTGATTCTGAAACTCGCACACAATAAAATAAAGTCCGTACTATTTCCAATGGAAGTGGTCCCACTGAATTTGGAGTCTGTATGAAAAAATTATGACTGTTTTACCCAGAACACCTATTTTTTGACTAGTTTCAGGACTGGTCACAAACCCTATATTCCACAGAGTGCATCTCCATAATTATAGCGAATCAAGAGCTGAAATTTTTACCAGAGGTACCTTCATATGTCTTCTCAATACCATAGAAATTTCACCATCTGAATCGTTCTAGAAAACAAGTTATAGCAAAAATGGTAAGATGACCTGAAAATAACATACCTTAGAACACATCACCAAAATACTTCATCCTCCCTTGAAATCTGTCCTTCTTTTACTTCTTCTTCCCTCTGAAATTCGACTTGTATCAAATGAATGTATAATGATATTTATTTATACCATTTATGTCACTTCCTTTTAACATTAGGTCCGACCTGACACTTTCTTATTTTGTAATTATTTTTTTTAATTATTTTCAGGGCCTACATGTACTTCCTTTTTCAATTCACTTTGTCATCTTCAAAAAATCATTTCTCCTCAACCATGAGGATCCATGTGATGTGCCACATACCACTGGAAACAACATGATGTATACTATCCATTCATGGGTGTTGTATATGCATGCGAATTTTCCTTCATGTCCAAATAACTTTATCAATCTTGCGGTCCAAAACCCATGACTAGGGTTGACATCAATGACAACAATCAATCTTCCAACACAAGCAACCATATCTGATCATGTCAGTTCCCTAAGTAAGAAGTAGTTGGTATTGAAGGTTGGGAAACTTACAAAACATAATGAGAAGTTAAAACAAGAAGTTACATAGTATCAAGTTTTGGATAGGCACATTAAGGCAAAGCATGCACAATTGAAAGAATATAACCGAAGGTTACAGGATGCGCAAGAAGAAGTCTCTGCTAAGCTCAACAAAGTTCTACGTTTGATCCACTGCACTAGGGTGATTAAGAAGGAGATTAGGAGTGAGGCCTATGATTTCAATATTCTACAACCAAACAAATGATATTCAACTAGGGTAGAAGACAACTTCAGTTTTGCAAAATTTTGAGTATTAGTTTTGACATTTTTTTTCATGAGGACATGCAATGAATTAAGCATGGGGGAAATGTTGAGTCTCCATTTTGACATCCTTATTACCTTAAATTATCTTCTATCTTGGTCAATTTTACCTCTGACATATGCATATGTTGTATATTTCTTCCACAAACATACCTTGTGACCTTATTCATATGCATAAAGAGGTAACCCGTGTTAAAAACATGTTTTGTTTGATTTCTTGATTAATTGGGAATAAATGATTGGGGTTTATACTTCTAATTACTTTGATTATTATTAAGAAGCTTCATGACAATCCATCACTTCATCTTGTACTCATATTCAGGATTCGTCCGGTACTTCCACTACTTCGGTACTGCAACATTCCAACTCTGCACTGATCCGGTACCAACTCTGTGCCTATTCTGGTACTACCTCTGCGTTGATCCGGTACTAACTCCGTGCCTATTTTGATACCACCTCTATGCTGATCCAGTACCAAGATCTATTACTATTCTATTCTAGTACTAAACCCGTGTCTACAAGATTAACGTTTTGAATGAGTACACTGGCGATGGCTCCAATAAATTAGTTGGATGGAAGCATCCTTGGTTCGTTTGAAGACCACGATAGAATTCATCACTCATGCACTTCATGTTATGAGGATGAAGTCTATTCCTTGAGATACACTATGATCACCAATTGTAATATTTTGCAAACATGTGATAATTATCTTCAGACTTTGATCATAACGACTGACCTTCTTTAAAAGGGATGTTGTATAGATGATAGATAGTAGGAATAATGTACATTGTTATGCCGGGAAATCAAATGTTGAATTGATGATCCACTCATTTAATTTAAAGAATAAAAATGTTGGTTTTTGTAATACATGGATGTGAGTAAAGTGTTTGTTCTATAATTTCTTTAGAGTTACCTTGTTGGTTTGGAAAGGGCCGACCACCCCAACCAAGGCAAGTCTCCATGTATATGTTTATGTGTGGACATAAGTTAATTGTGTGAGTGTGCAAATATAATAGTTATCTGTTGCAAATGATTCTGAATTCATGAACTTTCCTAAGTGCAATACCGATCTCTAAATAGATACCTTTTGATTTTGGATCAGTGTGAATGAACAATTATACATTAAGCATGGTAGATGATTCTATTTCTGTTTCTGCAGAGTGATATTTAGTCAACAAAAGATGGATAGATGTTTGGGATTGTTAGATAGGAAATTGTTATTGTTTTGAATTTACAATTGTTTTGTCCTCAGTAATAAAGTCTTTCAATCATATTGATTGTCTCCTCTATTGAGGGAGGTTTGATTGGAATTGATTAGGTCATGACTGGTTTCTTTTCAAAAGTAAATAGAGTGGATTGTCAATTGTTATGTGAATTCAATTGCTACAGGAAGCAGGGTCTGAGTTCATCTCTTTATTTCATGAGCCTATAATAAACAAACTTGTTATCTGAGAAAGAACCTTTTCAACTGAGTGTTTTCTTGAGAGTTTTACTATGATCTTTATCTTCTAGTTTGAAATTGTGTAAGGAATAGTATTTAGATATTTCAAAAATAGAGTATTGTGTTATTGATTGTTTCTTGATTGAGCTAGATACAAGAGACATAGATAGGTTACCTATTTTTGGCACATATAGTGTAAAAACTCTTTTGATTACGAATCCCAGATTGATATTTAAATGAGTGCAATATACTAAAAATATATTTACACCAACAAGTATGTTTAAGGAACCCTAGGAAGGAGTGGTTCGGTCCCATATGGGCCTTTCAATGTTTTTTTTACGAGTCCAAAGAAATAAAACTCAGTGGTCTTTTCATATTTATGGAGTTTGAAAAGAACTTAAAGAGGACTCCAAAATGTCATTTTTCTTAAAATAGTTCGGTGAGACCGAAAAAGAGATAATATACCGCTCAACAAATGTTTTCTTCAAATACTTTAATGAGCGTGAAAAGAAGAAGATCACTCGACAATATTTCCATGTTTAGAGAGTTTGAAAAGAGCTTAAAGGGAACTCTAGGGGGTTCCTTTTTCATATAACCTTTACGAGTCTGAAAAAGTGATAAAAGTTTACTCGATTACATTCTCAGGTATTTATGGGCATGAGAAAGAACAAATACTAAGCTCATGATTGTTTTCATTTTTACGCAAGCTTAAAACAAAACAAAACTATGCTTGGGATATGTTTTATTTTTACACAAGCTTAAAACTAGCCAAAACTATGCTTGGACTTGGTTTCATTTTTACACAAGCTTGAACCAGAGGAAACTATGCTTGAGGTAGGTGGTTTCATTTTTACACAAGATTGAACCGAAGAAAACTATTCTTGTGACTTCCCAATGCATTATCTAGGGATGGTTGGTACTTAGCCCCCATCTTAAGAAGCTAGCGGTTTAGCTTCAGTATGAAGTCCATAGGTTGTAATCATTTCCCCCCAAGCTTTGGCTCATCTGACGACATAGGTGGATGGAAAGAAGCTTCAAATACTATACATAATGAAGTACTTGACTCAATCGAAAAGGGGAAAAACTATTTAATTTTTTAACAAGCTTGAAACAAGAACATGAACTATGTTGGAGAATCTACATTCAATACCCAGACCTCTGTTTAATTTTTTAATGAGATTGACACAGAAACAAAAACTATTCTCCTAGGCTCTATTTCATTTTTTAACGAGGTTTCCACAGAGATGCAAAAAACTATCGTCGTAGTTGGTTTCATTTTTTAATGAGTTTGAAATCAGAAAACCATGCTCAAAGATGGTTTCATTTTTAATGAGCTTGAAATAAAAAAAACATGCTCAAAATTCCTTTTCTTGATCATGGATTCCAAGAAGACAATGCTCTAGAATGACACCATGTCAAGGGACAAAACTCAGTCATGGCTTCCAAGAGATCTTCACTTTATGGAAGAAACGCTCTCTAGAAGGACACCATGTCGAGGGCCGCGACAGGGGTAAGGAGATTAGGCTCTAATAGCCATATCGAGGAGATAACCATTTCAGCTACCAGATATAAGTCATAAGATATTGAGCTTATAGGGAGAGGCTCATCTACATCAATAACTGAAGGCATGGGAGACACTGCCACATAATTGACCTGTGGCAGGGGAGATACCATCTTCATATAAGAACCGTTCAGGGAGGTCATTGAGTTGATGGTCAAGTCAGGACCAACAAACAAAAGTTGATCAATAGTCACCACTCTTCCATCGTGAGGAAAAAATATCACACGAAAAAGAGTGGACACGATAACTTTCATGGCATAGACATAATCTCGCCTAAGGAGTAAATCAAAATCCAAGGGATTGTGGACTACCATGATATCAATAAAGACAATTTTTCCTCCTAAAGTTATGGGAAACCGAGGAAGGGTCCGTAAAGGTTGACTGGTTCTTCTGTTAAAATATAACAAATTCGGTGTAACCGACACAAGCTGAGGACAACCCAAAGATTTCCAAGCGATAGAGGACAAAATACTAACAGATGCACCTTTGTCTATCAACATTTGAGGAACGTCCTGACCACAAACCTGTACTGTAATATTGAAGGGAATGTGAGAGGGACGATGAGGTCCAGTTAATGCACTCCAATAAAAAATCATGGCCTCATTACTTGGAGGGGGTTCCATGGGAGAAGGAGGAATGCCCCCTAACACAATAGAATCTGTATCAACAAGAAAAACATGGGAATTATCAGGTTTACTCACTAGTGGAAGAGTAGGATCGATCGATGATGAGATGTGATCGACCACTTGGGTTTCATTCTCCAAGGGGAGAATGGGGTCGACGAGTGGAAACCGATCGACTGCTTGGGTTTCACTCTTTAACGAGAGAGTGGGATTGACCAAGGATGGGATCGGATCGACCTATTGGTCAATTGGTTCAACTAAGGATGTGACCAGATGAACTACTTGATCAAATAGACTAACCGATGAAGGGACCAGATTGATCATTCCATCAACTACAAGTGGGTCAAGAGTAAACTTGTGATAAGAAGATGGAAGTTGAGGCTGTGAAACAATCATGTCTTCCATTAATTTCGAGGCTTCATCCATACGAGGGAAAAGGTGAGTTTGATGACTCCATCCGCATAACATACAAGAGAAATTGAATGTACTTTTCTTCTTCCTAATGATATCCTGACTAGTTGACGGGAGGTCATAAACATGTTGTTCAGAGTCTGACGACATGGGCTGGCGAGGGCGTGTAGACCATGATTCTATAACCTTGGATAGACCAGGGAAATATTTAAGAATATGGCTACCCTTACAAATCCTGCAAGGTTACTTGGGCTTATAGGTTGTTTGGCTGATCTTGGCATCATCAACACTCCCAACATGATTACTAGTAACTAGTGGTTTTCCAACATGTCTGGCAGCAGTTGGAAGTTTGGACCCTTGCTTATTTTCTTCTTTTTAATATTCCTTTTCTTCTTCTTCTTACCCACTGAGTTACTAGCTTTAGATATTTCACTCAGTGAATAAGATGAAACAAAAGAAGACCTTTCAAGTGGAGAAGGTGAAGAAGATCTTATTGGTGAAGAAGGTGAAGGATCAACATGAGGTTGATGTTCTTGGGGGGAAGTGGTTACAACCAAAGAACTTGCTGCATTCAATATTACTGGAGTGGAAAACAACCATACCGGTAACCCAATTGTGAGACCTGGAAGGCTCAAAGTAGCAATGTAAGGAGGACCAACGTTTTCGTAAGAAGGAAAAAGAAAAGGTTCCCATAGAGTAGGGGTTGCCTCATTGGTCATTCTGGGAATTGATGCCATTAAACATAGATCCAAAATAGAGTATGCTAGGGAAAATAAACAACAAACGCTAAAAATATAGGAAGCAAGCAAACACACAAAATCTTATCACATTGAACGTACTAGTTGGTGATGAAATCCAACATTGCGAGAACAATGTAAGAAGGGGATGAGATAGAGTGGGTGGAAAAGTTGCGTTAACAACATTCTTAACGGACTTACGCCCTGGTGCAAGCTCCCACACATAATCGTGGGTATACCCTTCAAGGATCCTAAGTGAGTTTGGCCAACGTTGATTCCAGGTACCGTGAAGACTTTCCTGTCCACAGTCACCTTGTGTAAATAACCTAAAGAGATAGGCTATGAAGGTTACCAATTATGAAAATGATGCCTAGGGAAATAGTTGATAGTCTGATATACATGCAAAGGCAGGGTATCTGATCCCGAAATCGACTCGAGAAGGTTTTCACAAGATTTTCTTCTCAAGTGATCCCCAATAATATGCGCATTCACTACACCAAGACCAACAAAGTGGGGTGACTAACTCTGTTGGCCCTAATGCGACCTTGTGATTGACCCTTGTGTTAGAAGGGATTCCTAGGAAAAAATGTAGTAAGTGGGTTTCACCGCTCCCTAACTCAAGATTTTGTGTTTGTTTGCAACTTTGGAAAGTTATATTTCACACCTCTTCCAAATCCCTAAAACCAATCTAATGTAGGTTTTCTACCACAAAATATAAAAATGTCTAATCAATTTTTATAAACACTTTAATTTAAGGCTATTTTTACTCAAGAGGAAAATGGCGTGGACTAAATGATGTTTTGACTGACTCTAAACAATGCAAATAAATGAGAATGCAAATATTTCACTTCGATGAAAGCTATATTACGAGAAGGAGAATTTTTTTATCATTCCTAGATGCACAATGTCCCAAAATTTTATTAAATTCATTAATATCAAGATCTTCAAGAAATGAGCCAAAGAGACTGTACACCAATACGAGCCAAAGAGACTGTACACCAATACATGATTCTTGACCCCCAATACACCTTGCAATTTTGGTACTTCAAATGCAAAGATGCCCCAAATCTAATGCAAATCAATAAATAAAAAAAATTGTTTCAAAGATAGCTAAAACCATATTCAAATCTGTTAAGAAGACTGTAATAAGACCCAACAAATCACCCCAAAACCATATCTAAGATATGGGTAAGAAAAACCATCAAAAAATAATTATTTTCACAATCGTCGCAGGATGTAGACTAACACAATGCGATGATCCTTGATTGTCGCAGGATAGAGAAAAAATACATTGCAATGACGCCGCACTATGTCAAAAGGTAGGGTGCATTGATCCTAGATAGTCGCACTATCTCTCAAAGTGGGGTGCGACGATCAAAGAAAAAATGGAAAAAATAAAAAGCAAGAAAGTTTTTCTAGTGAAGTTTAACAGTGAGAGAGTCAAGCTAGATCTCCCAGTGACTCAGAAAAAAAAACCCAAGCTACCAAAGAAAGAAAGAAAGACAAAATATGAAAACAATTTGTTCCCCAGTATGGTCACCAATTTTGTTATCGGACAAATTGGTAAGTGAAGACACAAACAGATCTCCCTAGTTTTACCTCGAAACAAGAAAAAAACAAGACAAAATATAAAACATTCCCTAAGTTTTAATTATCAAGCATAGTAACTAACAAGAGATAAATGACATACCTTTTAAATGTCGTTTTTCCTCGCTAGTTTCATCCTCACTCTGTTCCAAGGCTTATGGGATGTTGAACCTGTAAAAAGACACAAGCCAAGGAAGTGAAAGAAACAATGTATACTCAACAAAACCTGTGTATGTGATCAATGACTCATACAATAAAATAAGAACAATTTTATGGGAAATAAATATATTTCTATATTAGAAATATGAAAAGGATAATAAAACCGATGCCTTGATGTTGTAAGGTCCCTTCCAACAGATCCTTTCTTCCCAAACACTTCTTCTCCATGGATTCTGAGACTTTATATTTGAAAGTCACTCACAGTCTATCTTGACAAAGCAAATCTTAAAGCCAACATATGCCCAAAACTCCAATCCATAAAAATTTCTTAAACCCAATCAAGCTAACTTTCCTCATGAGAACTCATCTCCTTTTATAGGATGAAAAGGATAGGGTGAGGAGGTTAGGATGATCCCATGAGATCTGGGATGCGACTAAGATCCAAACCGATTGGAGGCCAACTCACCCTCAAAACTTCTATTCTAGAAGGATTGAGAAGCTTCTCTTTTTCCTTTGTACGAAAAATCGTCGCACCCTTAATACCAAGAAGAGTGTGATGATGTCGCAGGCTAGTGTGGTGCATCCTGCGACAATCCTATATCATCTCACCCTTAACACTGAACGATCCCTCTTTATAAGGTTTTTACCAAGAAAAATTTCATTTTCATCTTTCTAGGAAAATATGTATTCATTCTTCTTCAGTGATTAAGGTCATTGATCCTTCTAAATACAAAGGATATGTTTACATCATTAACGATCATAGGGGTGATGAAAATAATGTGTAACAACCAGGTCGCATTAGGAGCAAGTCGAGGTGATATTTCCTCTTCATTCATTTTTTGTGTTTGTTGTATTACTACATGTATGGGGGTTTCTAAAGTGTCAGGTACTCTAGATGACATCACTTCTTGAAAGCTTCTAGCTTTGTTTCACTATCCATATGTATGATCCCAACCCACAACTATTCTTCTCAGTTACTAGTTGTGAATTGGTAACTCCAATGGCCTATCCTAGGATATATAATGGGTGAATATTTGTAGGAAGTGATCATGGTACCCGAGGTAGACACATAATCACCATTTATTCTCCCTTGGAGGGTGCCCAACTCCATGAGGGTACTTGCACCTTGGGTGAATGTTACGTGGAGATTATTGTAATTGTCTCTTGCAACTTCGTTAGCTAGTATTGAGACTTAATAAAGCCATATTAGCTTCCAAAAGGCCCTCTCGATCATCTCTTTGTTGTATTCTACTTAGGGCGTAAGTAGCTTGGGCTGAGCTTTGGGAGAGTAGTTTTTTTGTTGATCATTGTTAGGACCTTTTAGTCGAGTAGTATTTTTTTTTTAGTTGGCCCTAGGTTGTTGGTATATTTCTACCTTCTATTTTTTGATTCAAAGTGGATGATTGACCACTCCACCAATATAGAAGAACTTGAATTGTTTCACCTAAAAGTGTGGAGCCACCTCCTCAAATGCAAAGGATTGACCATATTGACTCTCCTCCATGAGATCCAGTCAAAGAGACACAAGTTGCATTATACCATCCTACAAGGGAAGAACATGTGAAATAATATCATTATGGTTAAATTTATTGAGGATACCAACCAAGGTACCCAGTCTCAAGGGGATTCTTGTTATTTTCCTTTATTTGGAAATGTTGGTGCCTCGTTGATGACCACTTTGAACATTCTTGGATTCACTATAGGACTATTGGTTTGGTTGTGGACCACTCCAAATGTTCCAAATGATCTTGAGGCTTCTTATATAAGCACCTTATGTCAAGGGCATAAAATTGATGTTGATCCCTTGCCTTATTTGTTTTTGAAATCTACTCCTCCTCCTCCTTCCTCCTCCAGTGAAAGTTTATCTACTAGTAACCATATGTCTAAAAGGATTAGAAAGAGGTAGAGTAAGAAGAATAAGTGAAAACAAGAGGAAAAGTCACCAACCATTTCATTTCATGTTGGAGATGTGAAACCAAACACTACAATTCATGATGGGAGTAAGAATCTATCCACTACATGTCATGTTGGAGACAAATCACCCACCACTGCGAGTCATGTTGGGGGAAAGAAACTAGCCATTGCAAGTCATAGTGGGAGCAATAATCTAGTGACTGCAAGTCATGCTAGAAAATGGAAGCTAGTCATTTCAAGTCATATTGGTAATAAGAAATCATCCACTATGAGTCATGCTGGGGGAAAGCCACTAGCCAATGAAAGTAATGCTGGGGGAATTAATATTACTGATAAATCTAGATGAATAGGATGAAAACTTAATTTCCTTTGTAAACATTCCAAGGAATATCACTTTACTCACCTGTGCCCTACTATTCTATAGGTACAAAGAGTGTGGTCCCTATCTCAAGGTCCTTCTTCTCCTAAATCACCTTTGGTTTCCAAAAAACCCATTCAACTATTGGTTAATGAAGTGGTCGGTGTTGGAACCCAAATTTTTGGGTAAGTTTGCACGAGTGCACAAGAACAATCATGCACACACTTCATTTTTTTGTGCACATCAACAACTACATGACTGATGGAATAAGGTGTGCACGCTAGTAAGAGTTCTACAATGTGTGATAAAAATTAGGAAGATACTGCATGCATGCCAAATCTATAAGAATATCTTAGGGAATCTTCCCAAATTATTAAATTAGACATCACGAGTGTTATGGGATTTTTCCCTTGTGACTTTGGGTCATATCACAACATATCTTGAACATATACAAAAGACATAACCTACCCTCACATAAAAAACTTGCAATGAAATAACTACCTAAGGATAGAGGAGAAAGAATGTTACACCTTGTATCCTATTGGTTGATGTTGTTCCTTGCTCTCAACCCTCAATATGCTCCTGATCTTTTCCTGAACTAATCTGCAAAAGGAGGTCAAAAAAATGTTGCAACAAGGTAGTTAGAGGACCAAATTATACATGGAATATATAGATAAATTCAAATATGTGAAATAAATTGACATACATAAGTAACTTGAACAATATCACACAATTATGAAGGGAAAAGATATCTCTTTTATTAGAAATGATAGAAATGAGTGGTTACAACCTGACTTCAACCACTAACACTGCCTTGAAGCCAACCACCTAGGTTCCTCCAATGGTCCTTCAAGCATCAAATCAATAGGATTTCCCTTCCTCAAATGACTCAATAAGGACAAAAACACACCCTATAGTCACATAGGAGAGAGAAAGGAGTAATGGAAAGCAAGTTCTTGAATCAAGGGGATGCTACTCAGAGGATAGGTGAGATAGGGAAGCTTGCACATTCTTCATCATAACTTTTCACCTTGGTTGTCCCCCTAATCCATGCCCCCAAAGGTGCCTTTATACAATTCTCAAGATATTTAGGTGGTTGTATTATGTTTTGTATGGGCTCAGGGGAGGTTGGGAATGATCGCAACCAAAAACCCTGCCCGAAAAAGTGGAATTATTTTATTTTTCACACTTTTTGAGGGAATCTGCGAGTTTCACACTAGCAAGGCGCGAACATTTGTGGTTTTCACACTAGTGACCCATGGATGGAAACAAAATTGTTGTTTTTTGAGATGATTTGATGCATGAGGATGTGATTTACATTTGCAAGCTAGGGAAAATGACTGAGCCATCCCACAATTTCAATGGTGTGGAAAATTTTGGTAATAATGAGAGATCGTTGGGAACTTAAGGGGTGGGGTGGAAAGTGTTTTTGGAATACCACAAATCCAAAGAGGCTATGTGGGTTGGATGTAGGTGGAAAAATCATGTGAAACTAATGATCATTAGAGAGAGTGGAGTAGTTGACAAAGTGCCAGCACAAACAAAAGAGAAGAAAAAGGAGCAACGAAGATACAAAAGAGAGTTTGGATAGTATGATATCTAGAAAAGGAAAAATCAGTCTAGGTTTTTTTAGCATGAGTCATGTTGTGAGTTCGTGCAACAATTTTGTATGTGGCTGGAAGATTTTTGTAAAGAGTTTGTAATGGATTCAGTCTAGTATTAAGTGAAGAATATGACATAGAGCACATGAAACCTTGTAACTCATCACATATAGAAGGCATAAGAGAGTAGGGTTCTATTCCAAATTCATTATGAGTCTCTTGATGTATGCATGCTACTATTTGAATGCAAATGATATAAAGTTGTTGTTCTCCTTGTCAATGGATGCGTTGATTATGAGTTAAATGGATGAATGTGTTACTGATGTATGTTGTTAATATGATAATGAACTGTGAGGAGATGTGTGAATGCCAACCCAAGTGGCTTCCTTGTATGATTTAACTCTTCATCTTCGACACAAGACCAGATGGTGTCTGTGATTCTCATGGCATCTTGGGTGAGACCTTCTTTGGTCCGAGACTAAGTATTGATATGTTGATGCCATGAGGTTTTGTTGGTGAACTATGGATGAACCCTAATCCATGAACCCTCCAATGTTAGTAAGGATAAGAGAAAGTGAGCCAACAAATGGTATGAATCATCCATGATCTCAATCACCTCAAAATATACCTTAATCTTCACCTCTTCGATGTTCACTTCAAATTGTTCCAGCTGGACTAAACCGAAGTTGAATGCAAGACCATATCAAGTTTGGTTGACCCATCAACACCTATTATTTCTTTGGTAATATGTTCACATCGGATCCCAAATCCAACATGACTCCATCCATCTCATAACTTCTGAGTTCAACTACCATCTTGTACTCTCTTCCTGTGTGATTATGCTTATTGACCTAACACACATCCCTCTCTAGTAACGGGGATGATATAGATACAACAGCCCCTTATTCCCCCATATAGTTTGTTAACATGTGCATCAAATTTATCACAACATCAAGATCACTTAACAACTTCAAACAACAATGCAAAAAGATACTTACTGTATCTTCAACTTGTTCTTCATGACCCATGTCACGCAATGCTTCCTTTCATGGCATGTTCTTTAGTTGTTCACTAACGTGATCCTTTATTTCCTTTCGTTCAACTTAATGTGTTTCTTCCTTCCTGCAAACTTCTTCCAACGAACTTTGCATCACACACTATATCTCCTCATGCACATAAGATTCCTCCAAAGACTTATGTGTGGCATGCTGCAATTCTTCACAGGCTCAGGTTTCTTCCAATGATCTTTGTGTGGTGCAATGTACTTACTCACTTAGTAGGGATTCTTATAGAAACCTCTACATTGAATGATGTATCTCTTCACATGCTCTCTCATCTTCTATATCTCTCTATGAATTGTGAAAAAACTTCTTTTGCTGTGTAGCATCAAACTTAGGAGGGGCTTGCACTGTCTTTCTAATCTTTCCCTCCATTCTCTAACCCGAGATTTCTTTGTGCTCTAAGTCAATTCTCATACTCTTGGCTCGACCTCATGTTATTACCCACAGATAAAATTCCTCATCCTTCTTTTGGTTCTTGTGCCACTCCGAAGTAATGATGTTGCAGTGTGCCTTCTTCTGTTCCCACTTTTTCAACAAGTCGGGACAATCTTCTGTGACATGCTTAGTACTATAGAAGTACCCACATAGAGTGCATGGTTTAGTACAAAATATTGATACATGGAATATATTGCCACAAAGAAAACAAGTGGATTTCCTTCTACTACCTCCTCCATATCATCATCCTTGACCGCATCCATATCCACCTTTGGGACCTCCTTAGTATCCACCTCTTTCTGCACTCCCACAGTCACCACATTTTTGTTCTTCCTGAACCTGAAAAGCATCATGGTCATGATCCTGCATCAATTAAAGTGACTGGCAGTTGTTCACATTGTCCCCCATGGATTTGCAGAACTCACAAAATATATTATGGTGAGTTTTTTGGTATTTCTCTAGTGTTGGGCAACACAATGGGATATGTCCCCACTATTTGCAAATGTCACACCATTCAATTTGAGGCCCAGTCGGAAACGGATTTGGTGCACTCATCACCATATAATTTCCCAATGTAATAAATTCATCCCTACGATGACCTTCTGATCGACACGTGCTCGCACACCACCCTTGCCTTTTCCATATATTACAACTACATCGTCATATTTGCAAGTTGGGGCTACACTTGCACCAATATAGCTGATTTTTCATGAGGAGAGACATCAATTTGGACCCCAACAAAGAGGAAGAATGTACACCCTCACCGATTTCCACTCGGATTGAATAAGAGGTCCTGGATCCTTGCACATAATCAAATGTTCGACCAGGTTAGGGCCCCGTGAATCACTGATGAATGAACACAAATAAATGGCCAAAGGCTAGTACTCGGGAACTGCAAATAGGAAAATATGTGACCACCCTTTCTAAGTTATTCAAGGAGATTCGAACACAGCTGTCATGTCAACAAATTTCCCAGAGGGATGTCACGGGGAAGTTCGATTCCCTCAGTCAATAGTTGGCCCTCCCCTCACCACCGATTTCTCCTCCTAAAGATCCACACTCGAAAGAAACTCCAGGCATTAGCCAAGAAAGGGTGTTTCAGGTGAGCCCCTTGGATTTTGTCCTAGTTGACTTGGCCAAGGCCAAGCTTGATCTTGTGTAGGTACCTACCATCAACCTGCAAATTTTTGTCACCATAATCATCAATGAAATTGGGGAGAGGAACTAGACTCTCACTTAGGTGTATGAACAAATTCACTAGCAATATGACCAAGAAGTCATAGCCCCTACCAATAAAATATCACAAATACAACAAGAAGTTCTAGTGCAATAGGAGGTAGAGGCTATGTGGAAGGACCTTCAAACACTCCATATTTTTGAAGTCGTAGTGCACATAGAAATCAAAGCATAGCATAAGGCTTCCCTAGAAATTCATGTTGAAATCCTCAATGATTTCGAAGAAGCATACTACCAGGTATGTCCGTCCAAACATGCACAACCTAATGTATAGGCACCGTAGAATTCACTGAGTGTCTTCAGGTTTTGGAGTCACAAAACCTCAAGATCTACACACGAATCTAGTAGTGGACACCGACATATATTGAGGTATAACAGAAGATTGTGGTGCTAAGGAATCCCTCCAAAATAGCCAAGACTAACTCAAATATTTTTCAGGTTTAGTCGAGTACAGTTTTGCCCTTTGGAATGACTTTCATAATCCACTAGAAATCAACTCCATTGATATCAGGGTTCATGCGGTTGAAGCATAGGTCACCCAACATAAGATTAATTTGGCTTCCCTACCCCCAGGTGAGATCCAAGCCATGATGATATCCATCGTGAGTAAAACAAAATATATCACTGCCGCTCGGGCAAAGAAGCAAAGTGTTTCTAAGTTAGCCAATGATGTGTCCAATAAGGCCTAAATTTTATATACTCATCCTGTAGTAGCACAACTCACAACCGCCCACATGCTCGAGAAAATGGATTGTATTGACCTTTGAGATCCCTAGATCATGGATACTGATATAGATGAGGTGGTTCAACTCACTCAACAACTGTACACCACCCTAGACAAAACTGACAGTTAGTTCTAAGAGTTCCTTCTTGAACTCATTAAGATGGTTCCTTTTGTGTCATCTATCACACCCTAATCAAGGACATTGGATTGAGGACAAGACAAGTAATAATGTGTGGGGCCTATTGGCACCCAAAGTTTTGGATAAGTTTGCATGCGTGCATAAGAAAAATCATGCACATACTTCAATTTTGTGTACACATTAGAAACTACGTGACAAATGGAATAAGGTGTGCACACCAATACGAGTTCTACAATGCACACTAAAAACTAGGAAGATACTGCATGCACGCAAAATCAAGAAGAATATCTTTGGGACTATTCTTGAATGATTACCTTAGACAAAACGAAATATCGTGGGGAAGTTAAGGGATGAGTTGGCAAGTTCGTTAGTACTGCCATGACTCCAAAGAGGCTATGTGGTCTACATGTATGTGGCAGACGCATGTGGAACTATCGATCAATAGAGTGAGTGGATCAGAGGAGAAAGTGATAGAGATATAGAGTAGAGAAATCGAAAAAAAAGGAGCATCGAGGACACAAAAGAGAGTTCAAAGAGTATGAGATCTGCAATAGAGGAGAAATTAGTTTGGGTTGTTTTTGCTTGAGTCATGTTGTGAGTCCATGCAATAATTTTGTATGTGATTGGAACATTTTTGTAAAGAGTATGTAATGGAGTCAATCTAGTATTATGTTTAGAATTTAACAAAGAGTGCATGACACCTTCTAATGCATCACTGATATAAGGTATACGAGTGCACGGTGCTATTCCTAGTGCATTATGAGTCTCTTAATGTATTCATGATATTATTTGAATGGAAATAATATAAAGTTGTTTTTCTCCATATCAATGGCCATGTTGATTATGATTTAAATGGATGAATGTATTATTAATGTATGTTGTTAATATGATAATGAACTGTGTTGGAATGTATGAAATCTAGTCTAAGTGGGTTCCTTGTATGATTTAACCCTTCATATCCGACATAATACCAGATGGTCTCTATGATTCTCATGGGTCTCAGGTGAGACCTTATTCCTTCCTAGACTAAATATTGATATGCGAATTCCTTGGGTTTTTTTTGGTAAACTCTAGATGAACCCTGGGTTATCAACCCCCTAGTGTGAGGAAGGATGCGTGCAAGCAAGCCAATAGTCCGACCTATGCAATATTCAAATGATCTCACTCTTCCCTTGGAGAGTGATGAGTGCACTGAAGAGGTCAAGATGATGTAGTCTTCGATTGATCCAACTTTTATTTTGGAGAGTGATGTGTTTATTGGCCATGTTTTTTGAATTTTCCATTCAAAATCTTCTGAACAAGTGATAATTCCACTCACTTTGAGCATGCTCCCTGCAACTTCAAGGATGGTTTCCTTTGACTGGAATAATCTTGTTGAGTCTTTCATTCATTCTTCTGCACCCTTCCAAATAAGGGTTGAAGTTAATACAACAAACATTTACTAATGTATAGTAGATAAATGGACCTCTACAATCATTTTTTCCTCCTTGACTTGGAAAACTTTGGGTTCTCCCAAGATTGTTTTAGCTAATAGTCAACTGTTCGATTTTGACAGAAAACCTAGTGAATATTTGGGGATTCTTCCTCAATTTCCTATCACGATAAATGGGAAGACTATCCTAATCAATATGATAGTGGTGGATGGCCCACTGGAATTCAACGTGCTCCTTGGGCATTATTATGTATATGCTATGAATGCTATGGTGTCTACAGTCTTTTGGGTGATGCATTTTCCTAAAAAAAAAACATTGTAACTATCGATCAACTTGCATATGATAATCATCATCCTAATTTGAATTTATCTCAGGATACCCCTTTGTATGTTCCTATTATTTGAGTGGACTCTACCCTGCAAAGGGTGAATTATGTGGAATCATATCCTTGATGTTCAATTTCTTATGAGAAGGAGTCTTTATACTCATTTTTTCCTTCTTGGGACATGGCCTTGAAAATTGACCAAGTTTTTCATCCAATGGGGGCATTCGAACCCTTGCTTCCCCATATTGGCTTGACCAACTTAAATATTTCTCTTGAGATTGATTTCACTATTTGTGGGTCATCGTGCCCTTTTAATTGTGATTCTTTGTTAATAGACTCTACCACCTCTGATTATAATCTCCATCAATATATGGAACATGATAATTTCACTTCACTCATCTGGATCGTCAATCCTCCCAGTTCACACAATTTATTAAATGTTGAATTGCCTTTGCGTGAGTCTATCCTTGAATATATGACTACGAATGATAGATTGTGGAAGGCATGGATCATAAATTGTTCTTTCTTCTCGAACTAGAGATTTTAGTGGTTGAAGACCAAAGAAATCCTTGGCATAAGCCTAGAAATGGGCTTTACCTGAAGAAGAACTAGGCATAATCCAAAAGACTATGCAATTATTTCTACCATATTGTACTTTTAAGGTTTGTTGTTTTCACGTTTTGTATTCCAGAGCACAAGTTGTTTACAAAGATTTATATATTAGATTTATTAACTTTTGGATGAATGTTTTCGGCCATATATATAGGAATTCAGAGACATTTTTTTTGGCATTCTTTCATCACTTTGGTCCAAATTGATCCATTGATAGGTAATGGACTCGAAATTGGAATATAGGTTATATTTTTTTCCTTTCATTTTTCATTCTTAGTTCCCTGTTCCATTTTTTCTCTAAAAGATTGACCCCACTGAGCTGTGACACAAAACCTTATTGTTGTTTTAGAGTGTCATAATTTGTGCGGTTGAGCTTATTGATCATGGGTTCCCTAGTTAGAACCTTTTTTCCCATTTTTGCGCCCATACTAAAGTTTTTCATAGGCTCGAGAGCCATTTTATCTCCACCATGACTTGGTTTCAAAGTTGCATGAATATTTCTCAATCTATTTCTAGCCATTTACCATGGGGCTCCCATTTTTACATTTTGAGTTGTATTGCTACATTGCAAACTACTACTCACGCTTTTGAGCCTAACTCCCACTATAGTTTTCCATTTGCTTCTTACTACTTATGAATTATCCTTAGCCACTTTCCTTTGCATTTGATGCCTCTACACCTTGGAACCCTATCCTTGGAGGAAACATCTTGATGAGTGTCCATATCTTGTACATCCTTCCTGCATTTTTCAAGGTATGTTCCATGTTCTTAGAACTATTTTACTTGCACCATGACACTCATTTCCTCCACTATATTGTAGCATTATTTTATTCTTTTTCAATCTTTGATAAAATGAAAAAGACACAAAAAATCAATTATGATAAAAATAGAGAGAGGGGGGAAATAACAAAGGTCTTTGTTTTTTTGGCAGTCATCTTGAGTCCTTTTGAGTAGTCTAATTAGTAGTTTGGGTTTTAGTATGATCTTTGTGAGATAAACCTTGATTTTTGAGTTCATTACTCCTATTACTGGTTACTCTTCTAGTCACATTTGAGACTCTATAGATGCCTCCTATGTCAAACAATTATATCATTGCTAAAATTTTTGTCAAATGCTACCCATGTCACCATTGTGTCGTGCTTATGTTGAAAGGAAGTTTTATCCTATGTCGACCATTCCATAGATTACCCAACTATCCATGTCATACTTCTTGATTTTCAAGTTGTTCTCATTACCATCAATATATTTGTTCTTTACTCATTCCAGTGTGGAAGGTCTCCATTGATTTCTCACTAGTGGGTCATCTCTCATTGACTATGACAGATTGCTATGAGATTTTGACCTAGATTCGATAGAAACCTAGGCCTATTTTCATCATTGGTAGGTTACCTTGTGCTTAGTATATGACATTTCATCATTGGTTATTGACTAAGTGGTTTCTCATGTGTTCGACTTCAATACTTCTATTCACATATTGGGATTCAAGCTATACCTTGGTTTCCATTTTCATCATTGGTGGAAGTCCTTGCCTCTTTCAATGAATTTCATTATTTGTTGTTTCTTAGAGGGTCTCTTCCTTGTGTTATTCCATCCGGTGCTTGCAAGAGACATACTCGATGATGTGTTCTTATAGATTTTAATTGAGACCTTCAAAATCATTCTCATTGTGCCTTCTTGAGTTGGATAGTGGGGGATGCCTTAATGCCCTCCTTCCAACATATCTCTTCCCATAAAATTCAACTTATTTTCTCAGGGAGTTATATCTATAGACTTTATAGTACTATTGACGCTTGAATCCATCGAGACCAAAATGAAAACCTCATGAAGACATTAGTCCCCCTTCTTTTTTAGAGAGGTGGTTCTCCTCTTTGGCTAAAAGATATATCTTTGAATATCTTAAAGTACAGAGAGTGATAGACAACAAACCCCAAATATTTATTGCTTGGATTTAAAAGAAAATGGTTCTTCAATAACCCAATATGATCTTTATGTGCAGAAAAAAACTTTTTACAATAAGAAAATATTGAAGGGGGGCTTCAACACCATAATTAAATTGTGATTAGCATCACACAAAATATTCTTAATAACATATAAATACATCCATATCTTCTTCATATGAGAGAATTATTTGATCATCTCAAATAATTTTAACAGAGTACTGCAATCAAGATCGAAAGATAATTTGATAGGTCAACCTCAAATATCTCATACTTAAAACTCAAAGTTACAAGATATAGTCAAGATCAACCCCAAAGAAATTCTTTGTGGAGTTTTATTCATGAAAAATGTTCTTCATTACAAAATATTTGACATCCATGTATGTGACTGCCAATACTCCATGATGAAATAAGGAAATATCTTAGAAGAATAAAATAAAAACACTTAACAACTCAGCCTTGTGCCCAACTCTCAGATTCAAGAATAAAACTATGAGAAGTGGTGTAGAAGAATATATATATATATATATATATATATATATATATATATATATATATATATATATATATATATATTTGGAGAAGATGGAGATTTCTTTATTTTGATTAGAATATTGATTGTGTATCCATGATTGTACCTTCTTCTTCCTCTGATATTTTTCCCCGCCCCTTTGAAAATACTGATTATTGGACTATTTGATGAAGCCTCTCTTCTCTTTTTAAGAAGAGATTTTCTAACTACTTGAGTAGTTAGGGTTTCTCCCTTGTAGAAATTCCCGTACAAGTTTCTTCTTGAAACATTTAATTTAATTAATTCCTCATTAATTAATTCACATTATTAATAAAAATATATTGAAAGTGGGTCCCTCTCCTTTTTTAAATAATTTTTTTAATTAAACTTTTATTTTTTGAAATTTAATTAATTTCCCTTTTAAAAGAGGATGACTGTGTTTTAATTCTATGAGAATTATAATTAAATTTCTAGACATGTAAACCATTTCATATGCGATCTTAATCTTATTATATTTCCAATGATATAAAATTTGTCCAAATCCATCACCTGGATCTCAAGATACGAGCTTGTGAAGTCGAGTTGTCACACAGGCCCATTAAAAAATGCAGCTGGATGATATTTTAATTTATGAGAAAAATGTATCAACTTTCAGTACTTGAAACCTATACCACCATATTCTACATTGAAATAAATTTCCAACTGTATAATTTTTTCTATAAACGGAGGTTAGAATCTCAATATATAGCCTTTGCAAGATCATGACTCAACCATTGTCGATCAAGTTTGATTGGTAAATGTGGACCCTTCATTTAATTTTGACCTCCTTTGTTGAATTTAGAAATTTATTCATTATTCTTATCCTACATGTACAAGAATACAATAATATTAGTGATATATAATTGTTAGGACCCTATAATGTACCTTTTTGCTCATACTTTTTGCTATCATTACATCAATTTCCCACTCATATTTAAGCCTACATTATCACCTTAATCTATTTCTCCAAAGGTATATAACGTTTCTTCTCTTTGCTATATGTTTAATTTGTTTTACATGTAATTTTACATTACTCTCATACTTAGCCATTAATAGGAAATATATAGTTACTGAAATAGTTTGAAGACTGCAGTTAATATATCGTTGCTTCTTGAAGACCATGTTGCTGAAATAGTCAAACAATACACAAATCCTGTTGCTGAAACAATTTGTGATTTGCGATGCTGAAACAACATTTCACATACAGCAGTAACATGAAAAGATAATTAAAGGAGCTATTACACTGGCCGCAACATCTGTACCTTAAGCCAGCACCATTACAACCATCGTTGCTGCTTGAAGACCACATTGTTGAAACAGTCAAATAGTACACAAATCCTGTTGCTGAAACAATATGTGATTTGCGATGCTGAAACAATATTTCACATACAATAGTAACAAGAAAAGATAAATAAATGAGCTGTTACATCGGCCGCAACAACTGTACCTCAAGCCAAGACCATTACAACCACTGTAACAACATTTTGCTACGGAAGATCAGAATATTCTATTCCAGCATAGAAGATTAGATCGGACTAAGAATAGGATTTGTATGTACACATGTAATTTTATGCTTAATTGTATTAAGATGATTCTCATCTTTAAATAGGGGAGAATTCAACATTAGAAAGGAGATTACGAAAGGCTTAGCTAGAAGGGAATTGCAGAGAAGGAGCGTGTTCACTTTTGGATATTGTAACTTGTCACATTTGACAGATGAATAAAAGATCATTCTGAGCATTTCTTCTTAGTTCCTTTCATTTCTAGGGAATCTTGTGAGAAGGAGAGGGCCCACCTTCTTCAAAAGATTCACCCATTAGTTTCTGTAGTGTGTTAGCATTGTTTTTATTCATACCTCACTAAAACTTTGTTTTGCTGAAACTCTGTTTCAACTGATTGTTACATCGTTTTCATACAATTCATTCCTAGGTAATTGTTGATCATTTTGATTGGTAATTCTGTTTGCAGAATGAGTTTATGAAAGTGTGATAGTCAGAGACAGGTGCTGAAGATTCCTTCTTTGGGGAATATGGTCCTGTTCTCTGTTACATAATAGTTAGTCTTCTTTGCAGTATGCTGAAAGGTTCCTTTTTCCTAGGTTGTTGTTTCTTAATGTAATCCAGGATTCTTTTGATAATTATTTTCCTTTGAATCTTAAACTCTGCAATAAATAGATTGCTTTTACTGTAATTCAAAGTAGAACTTCAGTCTGTTCAAATCAAGGTGTGATTAGTGTAACTTTTATTACAACTTCGGATTGCTTTTGAGATTGAGCATATATAGTGTGTGATTACCTTTGAAATAAACAGACTTCCCTGGGTTGACAATTTATGTAACACTTGATTGTTTTAATTAATAAGCAATTATAGTGCCCAACATTTTGGTGCCGTTCCCGGGGAAGGCAATTATAGATTTCAAAAGCGTTTACGTTTTTCTTTCAGATGTATAGATTTCATGAGAGGACGCGGACCCCCCAAGGAAACTAACTCTACAGGTGGCAGGGGCAGAGGAAGAGGAGGAAGAAAGACTTTTATCGACAAGATTATATCAAAATCTGAATCTGTTGTTCCTCAACAACCAAGCTCTTGAAAACCAAAGCCTCAACCTTCCTTTCAAGCAAACTTTGAAATGGAGACAGTTGAAAAACTAGCAGACAACATTGAGGATCGAGCAAGTGCAGTAGGGGAACAAACAAAAGAAACCATGGATGGGTATAATGAAGAACTACACCATGAAGAACAGGTAGGTCTTGAAGGAGAGCTAAACGATGAAAACTCTTTTTTTACCTTAGGATTTCCTATTGGTGATCTTCCTAGAGGAGTAGCTCCCATGAAGAATATTCCACTTTTAGCTTTACCTAACTTTCATGGTTTATCTTCTGAAGATCCTGTTGAATTCCTTTTCAAGTTTGACATATTATGCAGAAGTTTTGATTACATTTCCAATGCTAAAAAATTAAAGCTATTTCCAACAACATTAAAGGGAAATACATTAAGATGGTTCATGAGTCTTGGAGGTCATGTAATCACAACATGGGATCAGATGAAACATAAATTTCTGCAGAAATATCAAGACTATTTCCGAACAAGAGAAAAAAGAGAGGAACTATTCAAGATGATACAGAAAGAGGATGGAAATCTGGAGGACTTTTTGGAAAGGCTACAGTATAATCTACAAAGATCCAGTCACCCCGATGTAAGTAAAGATATTCTTAAAACAATATTATTAAAAGGAGTAAGGGATGATTGTCTAGATATGTTGGATATGCTTGGAAAAGAGGACATATCTAAAGAATCATATGATGAAATTGTTAACCTCTGTAAAATATGTTCAAGAGGAGTGCAAGGAATAGATCAAACAACAGGGATACCACATTTTCATGAGTTCAAAAATCAGCCAGTGGAGGAGAAACAAGAGCCGAAATAGGTAATTTACTTGAGGATTTTAAAACTGAAATGTTAAGTTCTTTTGCTTCACAAATTGACACCTTGCAGATTAAAAAGAGACAAGACGAAGAAGAAGCAACTCTGTCCATTTTTTGTTCCAAATGCAGAGAAAATCATCCACGAAGGGAATGCCCATTGGACAAAAATCCAATTTGCACCATTTGTGATAAGGATCATGAAACTCAACAATGCTCTTCTTTACTAGGAATCAAAGAAGCATTACAACCAATTGATGAAGAAGCTGAAGCTCTCTATCTGTTGACACAGAGAAGACAATGGCAACCGTGGGGACAAGGTATGAATCCTAATATGCCATTTACATCTTCTAATCGTTGGAATAATTATCCTTCTTTTAGTCAAGAAAATTACCTTCCCTTTAACCAAATTCAATACCCACCCTCCAATCAAATGAATTACCCACCCATGCAACAAACAAACCCTCCCTTTGTAGACCCAACAATATGGACACCTTGGCCTTCTTAACAACAACCCTACCTTAACCAATGGAATCCAAATTGGAGAGGTCAACAACCCCCGTTCCCAAATCAATTTCCTCAATTTCAATCACAATTTCAACAACCACTCCCTTTACCATCAGGTGCTCCACCGAATAATCAAATGATGAGGCCCCAACTACCTATACAACCTAACCCTAACCCCAATAATAAGGCTATGTAGTGCATTGATATTCAAAACTAGCCTATACTTTCTCTTTTCCCTACACAATGCAATGATATTCATTTACGATTTGGGAAAATAGTAGAACCTATCATTGATGATGCTACCTCCTCTGATTCCGATAAAGAAGAAATAAAAAAGAACGATTTACCTGAAGAGGTACAACCATCCTCAAACACTGTTGCTGAAAAAATAGAACCACCATTCCCTGAGCATTTAGCTTTGACTAAAACTCCTGAGCCACCTGCTTTCAAGATTTTAGGGGAATTACAAAATCTCTATGTCAAAATTCCGCTATTACAAGCACTAAGAGATGTACCAATCTATGCCAGAACTATGCGAGAAATTTGTGTTAAGAAACCCGGTAGGAAAACTAAAGATCCCCTCACAGTTCATGTCATGGGTGATTTGTCTGCACTAATGTCGGGTAAATCTCCTCCAGTTAAATATGGTGATCCCGGCCATCCTACTGTCACAGTGCAAATTGGAAAAACAATAATTCCTCGAGTTCTAGTAGACTTAGGTGCTGCTATCAATATTATGACTCTTGAAACCTCACAACTGTTACAACTGAATAATGAAATCAGAGATACCCCAACCATTCTAGAATTAGCTGACCGTTCTACAATCAAACCAGAAGGAGTCATTGAAGACCTAATAATCTCAGTTGAGTCTTGGAATTATCCAACTGACTTTGTGGTATTACAACCTAAAACAAAGTTGGGGGGTCATCCTCTAATTTTGGGCAGGCCATGGCTAGCCATATTAGATGCATTTATCAATTGCAGATTTGGTTCAATGACAGTTTCCAATGGATATGAGACCAAACAACTTACCCTCTACCCTCACGCTACACCCTTGATTAATAATGACAATTCCTTATGGGTGGACTATGATGATCAAACTATTCAACCTATCTTGACTATCGGACAAGCCTCAAGCCTTAAAGATGCCACTGAGGATGAAGTAATCAATAATTTTATCTGTGAACCCTCCTTTGTGACTCCAAAAACACATAATCAACTAGCTGTACTTTTGGAGTCAGATACCTAGGAAAACCTTAACTCTGAAGACCTTAAACCCCAACTTGACAGTTGCTGAAACACAACAATTAATGAACTTACTTCTTGAACATAAGGAATCATTCGCATGTGACTATACATATATGAAGGGAATCTCTCATGAATTATGTACTCATTGTATCTATATCGAGGAAGATTGTCGACCAATCTGCCAATCTCAACGATGAATGAACCCTAATTTAAGAGAAATTCTTAAAGAGGAACTTCAAAAATTGCTTAATGTAGGGTTTATATATCCTATATCTGACAGTGAATGGGTTTCCCCGTTGGTAATAGTTCCTAAGAAAAACGGGAAATGGAGAGTGTGTGTAGATTATAGAGCCTTAAATAAAGCCACTAAAAAAGATCACTTTCCATCACCATTCATTGATCAGGTGTTAGATAGTTTGTCAGGGAAGAAATTCTTCTCTTTCTTAGATGGTTTCAGTGGGTATAACTAGATCAAAATTGCGCCCCAAGACCAAGATAAGACCACTTTTACTAGCCCCTGGGGAACTTTTTCTTATAGAGTCCTCCCATTTGGACTATGTAATGCACCAACAACCTTTCAAAGAGCAGTTATAGGAATCTTTTCTAATATGATTAATGACTCTATGGAAATTTTTATGGATGATTTTACCCCTTATGGTGTCTCTTTTGAGGAAGCACTACAAAATCTTGAAAAAATACTTAACCGATGTATACAAGCCCACCTCTCCTTAAGCACCAAAAAATGTCATATGATGATGAGTGAAGGAGTGGTACTTGGACATTTTATTTCATCTCAAGGAATTTAGGTAGATCCATCCAAGATACAAGTCATTAAAGACCTTCCTATTCCCAAAACCCAAACAGATGTGAGAAGTTTCTTAGGACATGCTAGATACTATAGAAGCTTTATCAATTTTTTTTCCAAAATAGCTTCTCCTTTGTTTGTGTTACTTATGAAAAATGATGAATTCAAGTGGACTAATCTTTGCCAGGAAGCATTTGATGCACTCAAACATCAATTATCTACAACTCCTATTCTAAGAGGACCTGATTGGGAACTTCCCTTTCATATATCCTCTGATGCTTCAGATACTGCAATAGGAGTTGTCTTGGGACATGAAGAAAATCACCTTCCTTATACTATCTACTTCATTAGCAAGAATATGAGTCCTAAACTTAACTATACAGTTACCGAAAATGGATTTTTAGTAGTTATCTATGCTATTAATAAATTTTGACATTACATCACTGGCTATTCTACTTTTGTCCATACTGATCACTCAGCTATTAAATATTTAATGAAAAAATCTGTCACAAATGTTCAAGTCACCAGATGGTTACTATTATTACAAGAATTCGATATTACAATTGTAGATCGACCAAGAAAAGAAACTGTAGTTGCTGATTTTCTTTCTCGGTTAACACCTGATGATAATACTCCAGTAGATGATTCATTTCCTGATGAATATTTATTTACAGTATCTGCTCACTCACCATGGTATGCAGACATCACTAATTATTTGGTTGTAGGGAAGTTACCACCACACCTATCCCACTGAGAGAAAATAAAAATTATTCAACAAAGTGCTCGGTATAGCTAGATAAGTGGCTGTCTTTTCTACATAGGACTTGATCAAGAAATCCAAAGATGCATTAGAGAAGATGAGGTTTATGATTTACTAAAAGTTTGTCATGATGGCCCTTGTGGAGAGCATTTTGCTGATAAAAGAACAACACATAAAATTCTCAAGATGGGTTATTATTGGCCCTCACTTTTTAAAGATGCAAAGAAGTATGTTCGGGCCCGTGATAGCTGTCAAAGAATGGGTCAACCTAATCATAGAGATGAAATGCCATTAAACCCCCAAGTAGTACTCGAACCATTTGAAAGATGGGACTTCAACTTTGTAGGACCCATTAACCCTCCATCCAATAAAAAAGTTTATATATTAGTCTGCACAGATTATATGACGAAATGGGTGGAGGCTAAAGCACTTCATAGCGCTATCGAAGAAGTTGTTCTAGACTTCTTATTTGAAGATATATTTGTCAGATTTGGAGTGCCTAGAGAATTAGTCATAGATGGAAGACCTCCTTTCACCTCTCATGGTTTTAAAGCCACCCTTCAAAAATATCATATTCATCATAGAATGACTACACCATACCACCCCCAAGCCAATGGACAGGTGGAAAACACAAACAAAGTAATAGAAACCATTCTCACAAAAATAGTGAAGGAAAACTGGAAGGATTGGTCTCAAAGGTTCCCTAAAGCATTATGGGCTTACAAAACTACCTGGAGAAACACTACATGATTCTCCCCCTATGAATTAGTTTATGGAAAAAGTGTTGTCTTTCTTGTGGAATTTGAAATCAAAACCTTAAGGACTGCTTTAGCTGTTAACCTTGATTTGACTAATGCACAGACAACCAGGTTGCAACAACTTAATGAATTGGATGAAAAAAGATTAGATGCCATTCACCAGACAACTATGATTCAACAACAAAGAACAAAATGGCATGATAAAATCATCAAGCATAAGAAATTCCAAAAAGGTAATTGGGCTTTATTGTATGATTCTCGGTTTAAAGAATTTCAAGGGAAACTACGTACAAGATGACTAGGACCTTACGAAGTGCATACTGTTTTCCCCAATGGAACAGTAAGACTCCTAACAATTGATGACTCTAAAACACCGTTATTAGTGAATGGTCATCGGCTCCGTCTGTACCAGCGCCCCATTTCCAAAGAAAATTTTAAGGCCACATGTGTGGCAGATTCAGATTATCTCTTTTTAGAGGAGCCTCCTGCCCCTCATTGCATTTATTTTTTCTGAATTTTATTTCTTTAGTATTAGATTAAATTTCTTTTACTAATAATCCCTGTCAAGGAATGACATGTTACAATTGATTATTTTGCAGATTCTCGATCCAGAAAAGGCCTACCAAGAAAGGACAATCTTACTACAAGCAGATCCAAGATTTATTTTGTGAAGCATTGCTCCCTCTTTCTTCAATCCATTCATCTTCATTTCCCATTCAACATCCCCATCATTCATCCCCTTTTATTTTCTTTCATTTCCATTTCCTTTCCCCATTTTTCCCATTGCTGAAACACCACTCCTCAACAACATTTTCCCAATTTTCCCATTACTAAAACACCACTGTTCAACAACATCTTCCTCATTTTTCCTGCTGCTGAAACACCATTTCTTCAGCAATATTTTCCCATTGTTGAAACAGCACTCTGCAGCAACATTTTTCCCCATTTTCCCATTGCTGAAACACCACTCTTCAACAACATTTTTCCTCATTTTCCCATTGCTGAAACACCACTCTTCAACAAATGTTTCCCCATTTTTCCCATTGCTGAAACACCACTCTTTAGCAACATTTTTCCCATTTTTCCATTGCTGAAACACCACTCTTCAACAACATTTTCCTCATTTTTCCCACTGCTGAAACACCATTTCTTCAACAATATTTTCCATTGTTAAAACATCACTCTTCAACAAACATTTTTCCATTCTTTTCCTGTTGCTGAAATACCACTTTTTCAGCATTTCATATCATAAAAACATCTTCTTCAGCTCTTTTTCTCACTTCTCCTATTTTTCATACTACATTTTATCCTTTCACTACCTTCTCCCATGATTAAACAAACCCTTGATATAATTTCTCTCATAAACCCAAAGTCTCTTCCATGGTTACTGCAGATCTATTATGAACAGGCACTATATTTTTTGAAGTACAAATCAAAGGTAAATATGAGGTATGTAAACTTTATATGTAAATACAATTGAACTATGGCTAATGAGAAGATCCCAATTCATTATTTTTTTTTTATAAATAAAAAGCAGGACCTGTTATATTATTGTATCCAAAATGTACAAAATGGAGAAGCTGCTTGGGATGCCAGTTGTCCCGCCTACATAGGAAACCGGGACAACTGGGCATCCCCTGCCAAATGTCACCCTGTTCTCAAAATAACCAAGTTTCTCCCTGCCACATCCTGCCCGGAGGAAACCAGGACACGCAGGGTTGCATAAGCATCTAAATAACATAAGTTTTCTAATCAGACTGTAAACTAGAAGGCTCAAAGCCATACTATTAACTATGTAAGAAAACATAACCAACTAAGCTGCCAGTAACCTGCTATCCATCGCATTTGAGCTGG
>ML778395.1:949393-968490 GCA_009831015.1 Picea engelmannii
CCTGTTTGAAAAAATGGTGATGCCGGTAGCACCACTTTTTCATTTGGGGGTTGATTTTCATGTTTTTTATGCAAAAATGTGGGTTTTTTGGGCCAGAGTTCTCGTTTTGAGGTCACAGTTCTCATTAAGTTGGTAACTATGTTGATGCTGAAACAACAACTCACATACAACAATAACAAGAAAAGATAATTAAAGGAGCTGTTACACTGGCCGCAATAGCTGTACCTTAAGCTAGCACCATTACAACCATCGTTGCTGCTTGAAGACCATGTTGCTGAAACAATCAAACAGTACGCAAATCCCATTGCTGAAACAGTCTGTGATTTGCGATGCTGAAACAATATTTCACATACAACAATAAAAAGAAAAGATAAATACAAGAGCTATTACACCGGCCGCAACATCTGTACCTCAAGCCAACACCATTACAACCACTGTAACGACATTTTTCTACGGAAGATCAGGATATCCTATTCTAGCATAGAAGATTAGATCAGACTAAGAATAGGATTTGTATGTACACATGTAATTTTATGCTTAATTGTATTAAGAGGATTCTCCTCTTTAAATAGGGGAGAAGTCAACATTAGAAAGGAGATTATGAAAGGCTTAGCTAGAAGGGAATTACAGAGAAGGAGTGTGTTCACTTTTGGATATTGTAACTTGTCACATTTGACAAATGAATAAAAGATCATTCTGAGCATTTCTTCTTAGTTCCTTTCATTTCTAGGGAATCTTGTGAGAAGAAGAGGGCCCACCTTCACAATATTCACCCATTAGTTTCTGTAGTGTGTTAGCATTGTTTTTATTCATACCTCGCTAAAACTCTGTTTTGCTGAAACTCTGTTTCAACTGATTGTTACATCATTTTCATACAATTCATTCCTAGGTAATTGTTGATCATTTTGATTGGTAATTTTGTTTTCAGAATGAGTTTATGAAAGTGTGATAGTCAGAGACAGGTGCTGAAGATTCCTACTTTGGGGAATAGGTTCTTGTTCTCTATTATAGAATAGTTAGTCTTCTTTACAGTGTGCTAAAATGTTTCTTTTTCCTAGGTTGTTGTTTCTTAATGTAATCCAAGATTCTTCTGATAATTATTTTCCTTTGAATCTTAAACTCTGCAATAGATAGATTGCTTTTACTGTAATTCAAGGTATAACTTTAGTCTATTCAAAGCAAGGTGTGATTAGTGTAACTTTCACTACAACTTTGGATTGCTTTTGAGATTGAGCATATACAGTGTGTGATTGCCTTTGAAATAAACAGACTTCCCTGGGTTGACAATTTATGTAACACTTCATTGTTTTAATTAATAAGAAATTATAGTGACCAACAATAATGTTATGTGTAACATACTCTTGAAAAAAAATAAATAAGAGAGGAGACTATGGAGCTTGGATGATTCGACCCTTGTAAAATTGTTGAATACAATAATAATTTTGCATGCCCAATAAACCACCAATATGCCTAGCCAACAATGATGAGTCACCCAACCAAATGTTTCCACATCTCATCACTTGGCAGGCCAAAAATCTTCGAATAAGAATCTACCATATGTCATCCAATAAAATCATGCCACATGTCACTTTTTGTATGCTGCCATCTGTCTCTATTGATTAGTTTCCATGTGGCACCATCCATTTAACTCCATGTGGATATATCTCATTGGTTAATAAAGTTCCATGTTTCACTTGGAGATGTTCCTCATAGAACTTAGGATAGGAAAAATATTATTATAATATGGTAGGTTTGCGGGTTTACGTGAATGCAAAGGTAGGTGAGGAAATCACCACGGACCCATGGTAATACATAGTAAGGAACGAGTGTGAAAATTTCTAAGTGTAGGTGAAGTGGAGATGAGAGATAAATAGTTGTAAAATATTCTAAGTCTTGAGAATCAGTCGAACTTACTTGCATATAACATATGAAATAAATATCACCAATCCTGACCAACCCATGAACCCGCGGTAACTCATATATATTTGGATAAGTGTTGGAGAAGTTACATAGTAAAGAGTAGTAAAAAGAGTTGTGTGCATTATGAAGGTGGCGGAAGTCAAAGTGCATTGTGAGGGTAGCGGAGATAAAACATACTCTTAATAAATATCACCAACCCACCAATCGATAAGCCATAGTAAATAAGACTAAGTATGGAAAGTATATAATGGATAACATGAAATATAGAAAATATGAAAAATGAAAAGAAATATATGGGAAATAAAGGAATTACGTGAAATTTGGGAAAGGAAAAAGGGAAAAGGAAAGACATGGAAAAATGGGATAATGAAAATGGAAAGGAAAATAAAAAGAAATGGGAAAATAAAGGAAAAGGGAAATGAATGTGAATGTGGAAAGGAATAAGGAAAAATGGCTAAGTGTGGAAAATGGTAAGGGGAATATGAAAGTGATGCTAAAATGAGAAAAATGACTAAGTATAAAATGAGAGAATGAATAGAGGTGAAGGGTAAACAGAGGAGAGAACATGTCACTTAGAGAATTTTTCATATTTCTTCTTGTAATACCTCCATTGGACTGCTAGACATAAGTATGCATATCTTGGTCATGTAGGCTCTGATTTTGATTCCACAAAATGCATGGAGAAGCTGATATCGAGGGCTATGCAATGAACATACAATAGTTCAAAAATATTCATTTTCCAATATCATTTTTATTTTATTTTGTTTTATTCCAAGAGCGGGAATATATAGATGACAAAATTTTGGTCAACAAGTACCTTGGGGATTGTAGTCATTAGTGGTAGGATCACTCACTATTAATGGTGGGAATACATCAATGTCCCCTGATTGATATATTCTACAAGTGTTCAATGACAACTCATCTATTCACACTTGCTATAATTTACTAGGTACCTTGACATCCGTTATCATTATCGGTGGGTGGTCTCACATTTGTTAACAATATACATCAATGATTGATAATCAAATGAATTCTCCCATGTTTTACATCATCTGATTTATTCACATGGTTAATATTCATACCTTCATCGGGTTTGGATTGAAGACCTTGGGAATTAGTAGTATCTCCTCTTTATGCTATTGCCTTAGTTGTGAAAGACAATACTACTCACCCATGTGACATTGGCACTTTTGGTGGATCATTCTTTTAATATTAATGTTCTATTAATCGTCTTGATATATTCTAAGACATATATCCACTATGTATTTTTTCGTGGCTATGATCTATGTTTGACATGGATTCACTATGTATATTTTTGTGGACACAATGTTTTCTTGTTATATACAACTCATGGATCCACAATGTACTTGATTTTGGTGACCATGCTTGTTGTAACACCCCAATTTTAATCCCTATGAACTAGAATGTATTATGTAAATGTGACTTAGGATGGTGATCCGATATGTTGAAAGGGCAGGATGCCTAGAAATGTAATATTTCTATATATATTAATAAAATACATCGATGGCTGCAAGATGGACAAGGACAAGAGATAGGGGGATATGATTCCATGAGAGAGGGGGATAAAGGGGATAAGTATTTTATTATTATTTTATTCACTCATATTGGTTTTAGTTGTGGAAGTGGTTACAAGAGACTCTTAGGGAGGCCATGTGGTTCTTGGTTCTTGTAATTATATAAACCCTCTTTTGGGTTGTTTGGAGGGTTAATCATTTTCATTCACTTATTCGTTTGGGAATTTCTCATTCATTCTTTCTCATTCATGTGCTCTTGGCATGGGAAGGGAAATGAATGGTTGGAGGAGGAGAGGCATTGCTATATGGTTGTAAGAAATTACATATCATTCCATGAGGGAATGGATTTGTATGTGCATGATATTGATGAAAATTATGAAAGAAATATCCATTTTTGAGGATCCTTGGAGTTTTACAACATTGAGAATTCCTGAACAGTAGCACTGGAGTGTTGGAAATAATTTTGGAACAACCTAAGGGACTACATGGTAGAGAAAGGGGTTCATTTCTTTGGGTTGTGCAGGATGAAGGGGAAGAGAGATGGTGAATTAGGATTGCTGTGTGTTTGGGAAAGTAATGAGAGCCTATTAGCTAACTGATGTGTTTTTAGAGTCGGCCTAGGACCTATCCTTGCGGATTCATAGCCCTGGATTGGGGGTGACCTATTGTTAATATTTGAAACAATAATGTTTATGGTCGGGTGGAATGTCCTTGGTCTACATCCAGTTGGTGATTGGTTTAATTAATGATAAGTGTTCCCTATGTTTTCTTGCATATTTATATTCCGTTGTGTATTATTATTATCTCTGAGATGATGTGTTTATTCTATGCCTACTTTCTATTAATGCTCTACATGGCATGTTGTTAAGCATTCTTTCATGATTTATCATGGTGTGTTTAATTACATGCTTTGGATTCATGTTTCTTTAATGAAAAGAATGGAACATAAATTCATATTCAATATAAGAAGGAAAAATTGGAAGTACCTAGGGAATGGGTACATTTCAGATCAATATCCATGGAAATTGTTTTTGCATTTGTTGTACTAAGTACGTGACCAAGTGGTATCAGAGAAAAATTTTTCATGTGTTGATGCTAGGTATGTTACAAATTGGTATCAGATCAAACTTTTTCATGTGCTAATTCCAAATATGTTACAAATTGGTATCAGATCAAACTTTTTCATGTGCTAATTCCAAATATGTTACAAATTGGTATCAAAATTGTAGGTTACAAAATTGGGCCTTCAAGGGCCCGCTATAGGACAAAAGAAGTTGTTTACATGACGATTTTCATTTGGTTGAAATTCTTACTTGATATGGGAAAATGTTAGAGGGGATAATTTTGTTGTTTAACACCTCCTTTCTAGCCCCAAAAATCATGATTAAGAGATCCCCCATGACCTGGTTTTCCATCTATCCCTCATTTGCTCGATTTTTGCATCAAAATCATGAGTTATGCCTCCCATAATTCCAATGAACATCAACCATTGATATCGCCTCCAAGTGTGATCTTCATCGTAGATATGAAATTGGTTCCTTTTATTTATACCACATGCATCATGGAAGGATTACTTAATAGTTTTATAAGAAAAAAGGAACCCTTGGTGACTTGTGCATGGAGCATGGAGATTCACAGAACCTTGTGGAGCTTGTGCATAGTATGAATTTTGACTGCCACCTCGGTGCCGAATTAGTGCCAAGTAAGCCATCGTAAATTCTTGATGTCACCCAGTTATTGGTCCATTAGCCACCATGTGTTGTTACATGATTGGTGCAGAGGCCCAAACCCATAAGAATAGGCTTCAGATGGGACGAAAAATTCCTTGCAAAGAAGTAGAGTTAGGGTGTTCTAACTGTTAGCCTGGGTGCCCTACTGGGTCAGTACCCCAGTGGACCGGATTGAACCAAAGTCAATAGAAGCATGAGAATGGATGACAAGAAGATGGATAACTGGCTAGATGGGGTGCTTGGTGCGCTAGTGTCCCGATGGACCTGACCAGAGTTGACAAGAGTTATGTGGAATCTTGCAGGATGGTCGGTGGTCATTCCGTCCGATGGCTTGGTGGATTGGACTGGTGTCAGATTGCAGTTTTTTGTATATAAATTATGTGAGATGATCGGTGGGCTAGTGGCTCGATGTATTGGTGGAACAAACCAGAAATGGAAGTGAGTTGGATGGAGGCTTGTGCGGGGTGCCTGATGCACCGGTGGGAAGGTAACCCCATGGAATGGACCAAAAACATGTAGAAGTGAGGAGAAATGGAAGCATTCCCTGGTGATTGGTGGTTAGTGAATCAAGCCATGTCAATTCTACGTAAGCATATTTCCACGTCAATGCCACACCAACATATTGCCATGCTAGTTTGGAACCATTTCCTTATTTTGGCCATAACTGGAGCATATTAAGTTAGATTGAAATGAAACTTATGCATTTTTTTCATAGAGGGGATATGTACAAAAGCAAAAGAGTGGGCCATTGTCCATTTCTACTTGGATTTGTCAAAAATTGCAAAATAATGGTTTTCAAAGATCTGAATCCAAATCATTGTTAGAGATCTAGATTAAGATGAAATTCTTGGAGAGAGTCCATAAAGTAGACATGGAAATAAAAAATCAAGGAATTGAATAGAATCTAAGAGGTTTGGAAAGGGGATGCTGAAATAGGCTAAAATCCACTATTACATGCCACTTTTGGGAGATTTTTGGGATTTTCAAAGGAGGAAAACTGATCCTGTATAAAAAAGCTAGAAAATTTTATTTACTTGAAATTTTATATACTCATAAATACACATAAATTTGGTTGAGTGAAGCTTTTTCAAAAGTGCATAGATTGAGAGATAACTAGTTTTGCTAAAAATTTTATGAAAAAAAAATTGTAAAAAGGACAAAGTTGTAGATTCTAGATTGTTGTAGAATCTTGCTAGAGCATCCAATTCCAATTATCAAAGTTGTTTTGTGTTCACTTTCGTAAATACTATCTGTTCTCAATATAAATTTTTTCCTGGTTCTCTCCACATTTCTTCTACAAGTGGCAAAAGTTGACCTCTGAGATTTATTGTACTAGTGAAAATAAGTGAAAAAAAGGATGAAATTGCTGATTTTAGAGACCCATAACTTTCAAATCAGAGATTGGATTGAAGTACATGAATAATCATTATAAATCTATTGAACAAGAAAAGACATTTGTCCATCCAGAATTTTGAGTTGGGAAACACATTTTTCTTGGAAAATTGAAGGTCTCTAGTGGTTTGTAGGTTCAGAGAGAGAGAGAGAGAGAGAGAGAGAGAGAGAGAGAGAGAGAGAGAGATATTGGAAAACCATATATTTTAGCTCAGAAATCAGAATAAGGCCTGGGTATAGCCATTGGAAATTTAATCCAGAGGACTATAGATAGAAGGATTGAATCCTCTGAGAGAGCACCTGGTTATTATATAAAGATACAAGAAAAGGGAAATTGAGCTTTGTGACCCATGTACTTGTTCAAAATAAAGATTTACTAAATAATGTTAATTTTGGGAAAACATTTCCAAAGGTTACAGGTACAAGATAGATGTCAGTGATTGGTGAGAAAGGTCTCATATACTCATGATAGTGCATATGTAGAGGTATATAGATACATTTGAAAAATAAAATAGCCTAGTAATGGAAAGAGGAAGGGAATGAACTTGATCTTGGAGATGACACATGTTATAAACTAGGAAATTCATTTAAGCATCAAAACAATTATTACTTGCAGGAAAATGAAATGGAAGCGTGATATAGCTTGTAGAATTTGGCTGAGGAAATAACGAGTTGCATGGAAAGTAATGAAAAGTGGATAAATAACTAGAGAAGAGTAGAAAAAAAAATATTATTCAGATGCTATAGAGTCTAAATGAATTGCAAAGCACAACAACAAGGATTCTCACATGGGACATGAAGCTAGTGGGTGAGGAATGTCATTAATGGGCATAGAAAGGAAAAATAAGACTCCATATTCTTGAAGGTAGAGATGTGTAGATACCTACAAAGCTTGATGTGAAAGAGAATAAGGATCTTAGGAGGAAATGTGTGAATCCTCTCTATGTGCCAATCACATGAGTGCCTATGAAGAAATTGCTAGGTACGACTTAGCCTCTTTGTCTAAATTACTTAGAGAAATAAAGACACTTATGATATCAGAGTTCACAGTGGAAGTAAGATACCAATGCAGAGAAATCAAGGATATAATAATGAAGGTTCTTTCACTTGACAAGTGCCACTGAATGAAAATATATTTCCATTGGGAATGGTCTTGAGTGGAAAAATTATGGCTTCAAAAGGAATTTTTAAATGAAGTGAAGGGACCTATCCCCAAAATTGGAAAATCCAATGGATAACTAGAAGTAATAGCAAGGATGTGGAATGATCATGGTTAGATTGATTCAAGGATGTTGTTGTAGTAGAGTGATGGAATGTTGTGAGCTACCTCATTCCAAGGTGCTGAAATGATTCATAAAGGTAACATTTAGATATGTCTTCCTAAGAGAAGCTCCTGCCAATAGAAAACATTAGTTTGATTGTAGAATGACCAAGTGGAACTTGGATGGAAAGTATTCAGACTAGAGAACAATAGTGAAAATGAGAAGAAAAGGAGAACACAAGGTAGAAAGGATATGAAGAAATTAAAGGACAACCAACTACAATATAAAAAAATAAATAAATAAGTGAACTGAAAGAAAAATGCACTAGAGTGCATGACACATACAATGAAGTTAGATGCATTAGTAGGCATGTTGACAATGAATGTTTGGTGCATATGGATGTGCATTTGTGAATATGTACATGATTGGATATGCATATGGCATGCTTGTGGACTTAAAAGGATGGAGGATGAAGCATGTGATATTATACAAATACTAGTTGATCAGGTAGCATCAAGTCGGTTGATAACAACCATGTAGGTATGCATTTGGTTGCTTCTGATGCACAAATGCCAAAGGGAATTGAGGTAAGAATTCCCTCAGTTAAATTTTCAAGGTTTAAATTGATATTTAATGGTTGAAGGCCTAGAGTATATAATTGTTGTTGATACTAGAATGCATTTAGTTAAAATTTAGTTGCATATTGTGTTATGATTGGTTTTGAGATCATAACTGGGTCAAATCAGGAGACATACTCCTCCTGTAGCAATGAATACCCATATATCTAGTCATGTGTGATACCATGGGATAGTTGGATATAGAAGGGCTATAGATATATTTGAGTGTTCAATGGTTTCTCCTTTGTAGCTAATGTTTGTAATACAACTTCTTTGCCGACACCGAAGAACACTTAGGAAGTGTGTTCCTAGTGATGTGTATGGGTCGAGGAGGAAGGTATCCAAATAGTTGGTCAAGTAATTGGGAAGAGTTTGGATGATGTGTTGAGGTGTTGGATAGACCTTCCAACTCGCCATGGTGGAATGCATGACATATATATGTGGTATAATGTAGTCAATGCATGGATGCACTGCGTAGATGTGTCCATGGGTATTGACACATCGATTTTTATTTTATTGGTAGTTATTTGTTGCAATGTGAAAAACCTGTGGTGTTTAAAATGCATAATGACACACACACACACAGACACACACACACACACACACATATATATAATATGAATACTAGATGAAGATGATTGAATTGTTAGTTTGTTACAATTTTGAGATCACTTTTTTGAGTCGTTGAAAAATTTACAAAGATAGAATGATAATGCGCGTGAGCACTGAAAATTTGTTTGTCTCAGTAAATATTGAGAAAATTGTAGGTGGAGTTGTCTTAGATATGGAAATAATGTAATCCCATAAGGAAGACTGGTATCTACTGCTGAAAGAGCCAAACATTATGAGCAGAAACCTCATGCCCGGGGAATTTTATTTTCTTGTATAAAATAGTTTTGAAAATTAAAATTTAAAATTTCTGACAATCTGTTTGGCTGCATGGAAATTGAGGAAATTCCAATGAGAATGGTCTTGGATATGGTATGGATGTAAACCCATAGATGAGACCGATGCCTTCTGCTGCAAGAGCCAAACAAATTATGAGGAGGAATCTCATGCTTGGGAAATTATGTTTTCCTGTATAAAACAAATTTGACGTTTAATGAGTGAAACTGTTATGATGATATCTCATGATGATTGTATGTGTGTAATAAATATAATATGTTGGGTATTGAGGATAGAAGCTCGAGAAGAGGAGCACTAGAAGGAAATTGAGCTCAAGGACAAAGGGATGGAACATAGAAATTCTACTAGACTTGTTGCAGTTGGAATTCCTAGAGTTACAACTCTTATATTTCCTGGGCAAGTGCATTGGATTCATGAAGAGAAGTGGTACAACCTGAATGATTGCGGAGAAGAGAAGGGGTTACACTTCCTTGGGTTGTGCAAGCTAATGGGGAACGAGATCTTGTTGGTTGGAACTGCTGCTAGAAATATAAAATCGTAAAATTCTTGTGCATGTTTTGGGTTGAAGTTCCTATGTATGTATGTTTTTAGGCCATAGTGCCTATGTATATAAGCATTTGGATGGGTTGTTTGTGTGGATTAAAGGATAGAGAGACTATATTTGTAATATTAACAACATCGGTATGATGTTGTGCACTGAGGAGAGTGAAAAAATAAGGGGAGGGGGATGTAACACCCTAATTTTAATCCCTATGAACTAGAATGTATTATGTAAATGTGACTTAGGTTGGTGAGCCAATATGTTGAAAGGACGAGGTTCCTAGAAATTTAATACTTATATATATATATTAATAAAAGACAAAAAAAGACAAGAGCTAAGGGGCTATGATTCCACGAGAGAGGGAGCTAAAGAGGATAAGTATTTTATTATTATTTTATTCAACCATTTTGGATTTAGTTAGGAGAAGAGGTTACATGAGCTTCTTGGGGAGGCCATGTGTTTCTTGGTTCTTGTAATTATTTAAACCCTCTTTTGGGTTGTTTGGGGGGTTAATCATTTTCATTCAGTTATTCGTTTAGGAATTCCTCATTCATTCTTTCTCATTCGTGTGATTTTGGTCTGGGCATGGAAAGGAATGGATGGAGGAGGAGAGCCATTGCTAGATGGATGCAAGAAATTAATGATCATTCCAGGAGGGAATGGATGCCTATGTGCATGAGATTGATGGAAGTTCTGAAATAACTATCCATAGCTGAGGATCCTTGGATTTTTCCAACATTGAGATTTTTTTCCTAGTGGCATTAGAGCCCTAGAAAGAAATTGGAACATCATAAAGGATTGCATGGGAGGGAAAGGGGTTCATTTCTTTGGGTTGTGCAGGATGAAGGGGAAGCGAGCTGGTTAACTAGTATTGCTGTGTGCTTGGGAAACTAGTGAGATCCTGTTAGCTAACTATTGTGTGTTTAGATGTAGCCTAAGACCCATCCTTGTGGATTCAAAGACTTGGCTCAAGGCCTAATTGTCGTTGATATTTGGAATAGTTATGTCTATTTTCGGGTGGACCGTCCTTGGTCTGCAACCAGTTGGTGAATGGTTTAATTAATGATAATTTCTCCCTGTGTTTTCTTGCATATTTATATTCCATTGTGTCTTATTATTATCTCTGATATGATGTGTTTATGCTATGCACATTTTCTATTAATTCCATTCATGACATGCTATTACACATTCTTTCATGGTTTAGCATGTTCTATTTAATTGCATGATTTGGATTCATGTTTCTTGAATGGAAAAAATGGAACAAAAATTTGTAATTAGTCTAAGAGGGAGAATTTGGAAGTACCAGGGCAATGGGTACGTTTCAGATCATTGTTCGAGAAAATCATTTTGGTATTTTCTGTACCAGATACGTGACCAAGTGGTATCAGAGTGAAGTTTTTCATGTGTTGATGTTGGGTGTGTTACAAATTGGTATCATAGTGAATTTTTGTGTGTGATGATGTTGGGTATGTTTTACTTGTCCACACTTGATCATGGTTATTCCCACCTCGGAAACATAGTCATCCAATGCCTTGGTTTTGTTGCAGGGATTTTCTTGATCCAAATTCTGGTGAACTCCACCTGGTCCCACTTAGAAACTTCCTTTGAAATATTATAATGTATTTCAATCATCATCTCTCCTTCTAACCTCAGACATTAGGGGGAATTTGTCATAGAACATTTTCCCACCACCATAGTTGAGATTCCCTTGTTTGGTCTTTATCCCATTAATATTCATCTTTGACAACTTGGTTCCACTTAAAAATCTATTGAAAAATCCTTCCTAGAAATCCACTCACACTTCATGCTCACTATAGGAGCGATTACTCACCCTTTTCCTTCAAAAAAGATGTGAGTGCATTAAAAATGACTAAAAGATACAAAAAAAAATATACCCTCCTAAATGAGGTTTATGGGGAAACAACTTTTGTAACTCCCTAAAACTCGTGGAAAATGGTATTGACCATCTTGAAATAGTATAAAAGAGGCCTGATGGAAGGAGAGTGTCAGAAACACTATTATTGTATCAAATTTACCTAGTTTTAAGGATTGTATCAAAAATATTTAAAGCGATATGATTTTGATTAGAAAGTCCGGGTTGAATATTAGGTTGGGTAGCTGCATGGACAGTCATTGAGGAACAGTACCAATATGGAAATGATTTAACGTGAAATTTCAATGCTGTTTCAATTTAGTCGAAATAAGAGAAATTTTTGCATGAAGAACAAAATAGGAATGCAAACTGAAGGCCCTTTCCCATAACTGTATTATTTTTTAGTAAAGATGTGGAATGAGAGAAAAAAATTTAGCTGCGGATAACGTAAGGTTCCTATTAATAGAAAACTCACACATACACAGAAGAAGAAATTGACATAGAAGTAATTGACATAGTGTAAATAAACATAAAATTTTGTAAGTGCGAATTGGTCTTACACCTGCTGATAGCTGGTGCAGAGGAAAGACAAGAAACAATTACAGAAATTTAAAATCCCTTCACTATAGTAGTGGTCGTACTAAGTTATAGTGATACACATTAATTATGTAGAGAAAAATGAAAAGAAACAAGAAAACATAACGAAACAAACTTGTAACACAGTCGTGACAGAATCGGGAATCTTCAAATTTGCTTGTATTAACTTCTTTGATGGAAAATCTATATTACATTCATTACCAAAACGTCCAGCCTTTGGTTCTTATTTTGGTGATCTATTTAAACAAATTTTCCCTTTCCTACTCCTATTTTCAAAAAGGTGCCAGCTGCCTGCCTCTACGTGACTTAGTGCATATTATACATCTGTCCATAAACTGGATACAAGTTGTGAAAGTTCCGCTTGGCAGCTGTGAGGAGCGAAGACACCCCATCTCTTCTACTTTATTTTCAAAAAGGGCCAGGTGCTTGTCTTTGCATAGACTCAGTGCATATCCTACATCTATCCATGAATTGGGATATGAGCTGAGACGGATCTGCTTGACAAATGGCTTCGACAAAGTAGCACTCTCGGGCTAATTGTGGAAATTGCACTTCCGAATAGGACCTCCCCCCTCGGAAAACATCATCCGAGGGAGAACACTCGTGTTCAAACTTGTTTAATCCACAATTCCCCAAATGGGTGCTTACAATTCTTTGTGGATCATGCTTTTTGTACTCAATAGAGACTAGGCTCAAATATTCTAAGGTTGCAGCTTCAGACTTAGCATGTCCGAAATCTAATAAGGAATAGGAATTAAGACGAACAGGGAAAAACGACCATACCTTATTAGATGACACTTTGATCTCTTTACTTACTCCGCCGATTATTGTTTGTCGCGCAATCTCACGACAGGCCAGCTTGTCGGGAATGAAAAGCGGTAGCGCTAGAGGAGGGACAACTGCTCCGAAAACTCTCAAATAGGAGAATTCTTCCTCTACGTACCAGTCTGTGATATGGCTAAGATTCACAACAATGCTATCTGAGATGCGGGGTGGCGAAAGACCAAAAAGGGTGATGTGCAGGGGCACCATCACCCAGTTGAAAATCTCATAAATAAACTTATTTGCGTTATTTTCCCACAGCTTGTCGTGGTACTCATGAACAGTTTTCTCTTGGGTTGGACTCCAAGCCCAATTCATCAAAGGAAAAGGCGTCATGGAGCATATTGTGTCCATGATATACGCGGACATGAAGAATCCGGAGGGTCTCCCGACTGCCTTTTTCTCCCGGTAATCTGTAATTCTGTTGAAAAGACTGTCGGAGAGCATCTTCGCCCAATTAAATGAGCAACCTTCTGCTACCCGAAAAATGAGAGGTACCCACTACATGTAAAAATGCGCGGTATCCTCCCATCCAAAAAGCCGACAAGTCATCATCGCCACATACATATACTGTGGCTCCAATGAAGAAATCGAATACACACCCTTGTCATTCACTCTGAATGTTGCGGAACGCGAAACCCAATCTTTAATCAGACTAGGCATGGTTTTATCAAATTCCTCGCATTCCTTCTTTTTGAATTCCTCCAGGAATTCTTTGCCATATGTATACTCGAAAGTTGCTGGGAGATTATACATAGATTGGATATGCTCTGGTCTGAAATTCCCGACCATGACCTGTCGGTCATTTACGATAGTTCTGGCAGTCAGGTCGATGTGATCCAATGCCCATCGGATCATGTCATAGTATGGGAGAAATTGAGGTTTGGTTGCTACTAGGTGCATCCCCGATTGAACAATTGTCTTGTACTTAGTATTCATGTCATCCTTTACAATATCGTTGTCATCGTCATCCGAGTCAGAATAGTTTACTAACTCGGATTGCAGAATGTATGAAATAAACGACCAGGTGGGTACTGAGCCGCCAGTCCGTGGCGAAGTGTCTGAGACTTTGTCTGGACCTTGCGCTGCAACCTCGACATTTGCTTTGGCTGCTCTCCTTGGGGCCATGGATGTCGCTTGCTTTTTCACTCTTCTGTAATAAACCCGTGTATACATGCGGAAATGAGTTTCCTTGGAGCAAGGTGAGCTCTGTGCGCTTATGAGAAATGTTTAAAAAGAATGAAACTCTCGTATATATTTGAAAACTCTGTACCTTTTGAATAAGTCTGTCAAATCACACATAAAACCAAATTAAATGTATAAATCTGATCTTATTTATTCGTGGATTTACCCTAAATCTTCATTAATGTCATCAATGTTCGGCGGCTTGACAGGCAATCGGGTCATGAAGAGCAAGTAAATTCCTCGTGAAGTGTGCCAACCTCGATGCACGGGACGTATCTTACTTAATTTCATTTTTCTAAAATTTCAAATCTTAATGGCTTAAATATTTCCTCGTTTTTCGTCACATCGTGAATTCCCGTTTATCTTTTTGTGTTTACAACTCGCGAGACCGTGAGTTCTGATTTTACCTAATTAACACTAATCGTGATTTGGTGGATCGTTAATTATATAATTAACTTAATCGCCATATCGCGATTCGGGAATTCAAAGACAAACTTTTGGGAGAATGATATGCCGAGTCGCGACATCGCGATGTGGCAATAATTATGGTTCGAATTAAGAGAGGGAAATCTTAGATTAGGTGATTAATTAATCTCACTATAATTATGTCGCAACTTCGCAAATCGGAGTTTTGGACACCTTAACTTTATGAAGGAGAATGCCGAGCGGTGATGTGCCGAGCACCAAATTTAACAGTGGTTAGTTTTTTACCCTTGGTTCTTGACCAAGGTTATCAAAAAAGTTATCGGGCTCTCAGCTCTCGGGGTTTTAAAAACAAAAATTTAGGGTTGGCGACTGCCGAGGCGTGAAACCCTGACGACGTTTAAACATTGTTAAAGGTTTTACCCCGGTTAATGCTTTGGACGAAAATTAGACCCGAATTCACATTTTCGCGATTCGGGACTTGTGAATTCAAGAAATAAAGTGTTCGACTAGCGAGACCCTGAAATAAAACAAAAAAGAAAACGTACTTACGCAAAATGAATCGTTTTTTTTTTAAAGTGAAAAAGCATTGCTATTTAGGCGACAAGATTTCAGAGCTTCATAATTTCGGAAGGAAAAGAAAAACAACTTTAGATCTCAAGCATGAAAAGTTGAAAATTGCGCGAGGTGAAAAACAAGGGTGGCTCCAACATAGGATCCAACTAGGGATCCCGCTTCCCTGTGAGGCGGGAAGAACGGTAGACCAAGTGCCAAAATTGGGTAAATGGAGTCATAGGCTAATATCAAAAGAAAAATCAAGGGAAAAGATAGAAGGGGAGGGAAATTTCGCTTGGAACCCCAGATTTTTTTTTGAACCCAGATACTCTTTCTAAACACAGCTAAAGTCACTTTCGCAATTTTCCCTTTCTCGCTACTGAGTTTGGTGAATGCTTAAAGAAAATTGTAACGCTCCTAGGATATTCAACAAGTCTTGTGATTCTTAGCTTGCATCAGAAGAATGATATTATATAATCTAAAATAGGGGAGTCCCATCGAAATTTGGGGAAATGATCAGGTTTTCAGAAAGTGTTAATTACCAGAGTAGATTGAGGTTTATGTATAACAGCCTTACAGATCTCCCAGACATTGCTTCACTGCCAACGAGCCTATTCAGTACCCCGGTGAAGTTGTCTGACCCTTTTCTACTGAATTTCTTTTCACCACTTCGGAAAATATTTATGCGTTTAAACGCTAAGACGAGGGCAATCATTTCTGAATTTCCTTTCATCGTCTTAATAGACTAGGTGGGGGCAATCATTTCTGAATTTCCTTTCACCACATGTCTTAGTATTTACTTTTAAAACACGAAGATGGGAGCAATCAGTTTATATCAGGTCTGAGATCTGTATAATATTTTTTATCAGAGGTCTGTCAATTTATTTTGATTACTCGGTATCAACCTTCCTTTGACCCTCACAAGACCTTTAGTTCTTAGGGAGACAAGGGAGAATGATCAAAAATTTAAGGGACATCCTGTTCAAGCAAGTTTTGATTTTTTCGACGCTGTTGAAAAACCTATGAAAGCTAGGATCACTATAAACATTCCTTAACTTAGCAAAAGATCAAGTAGTTGTGAGGACCAACTTTCTTATTAAGATCTATTCCAAAATCCCTGAGGTTTAAAGACGAAAATTTTTTACTCCTTTGCAAAAACTCGGGAAGATAGTGACTTGCTAAAGTTAGACTCCAAATATAGACAGAAAACAAGGTAGCAATTCAATGGCTTAATATACAAAAGGTGACAACAGTTCAGGACTAGTTTTCAGATATATTTTGGAACAAAATTTATGACTGACTGTTTTTGGATTTTGATATATTCACTCAAATTATTTGGTTTGAAGATTATGAAGTCAAAAATAATCCCATTATCTGCGTTTTATATTTCAATTTGAACAATATTACCTTAGATTGCTAAAACAACCTTTCATGATCAGAGTATTGAAAAAACTTACCTCAGTCTTTTCTTTTCAATTTCTTTGTGGGTTACGAATTATCTTATGTATCACCTGTTTTATGTCGTCCTATTTGCCACACCGATCTGCACCTTATTTCTTTAGCTAGTTTCATCTGCAGCTGGAATCCTGCAAAAACAAATACGAATTTGATTTAAAATGCATTGAGAATTTAGGAAGGAAAACCAAAAATTGAAAATAAATGCTTGAGCAAAAACATACATATGTACAAAAACTTATAATAAAATTTATTTATTTACAATTATATATATACAATTTCTTATTTTTCATTTTATTTTATTTCCTTTTTCCTCCGACGACTGTCAAGTCATGTAGTGCTTTAGATATCGCCCGTTGACAGGGGCGCTGAGAACTTCTCCATCAATATTTTCCAGGAGAAAGGAATTTTTTCCTTCTGGAGCCGAGACCCTGAATGGTCCATACCAAAGGTGGTCAAATTTGCTATGCTTCGTGGCCTCTTCCCTTCTCACATCCCATCTTAATACTAAATCACTTGGTAGGAATTCTCTGTTTTTTGCCTTGATGTCGAACAATGATTTCATATCGTCCCGGTATTTCTGCATTTTCTCATCAACCTCCACTCTGAGCTGTTGTATCTCTATCAGTTGGTTAATTATTTTGGTTACATGATTGGGTTCTTCTTTTTGATCCTGCCATAATTTCATCACTGGTAATGCTAAGTTTATAGGCATAACCGCCTCGGTCCCATATACCATCTGAAACGACGAAATGCCGATAGACCTTTTAGTGATGATGCGGTTTGCCCATAATTCGTGCTTCAAATATACATGCCAGGATCTCTTGTTTTCGTTCAGTACTTTTTTGATTACGTTTACTAGGCTCTTATTAGATGATTCAGCCAACCCATTTCCCTGAGGGTAATAAGCAGTGGAATGGCCGAGGATGATACTGTATTTATGGCAGAAGTCGATCATAGCCATTGACTTGAAGGCCTGGGTGTTGTCGGTAACAATCTTTCGGGGACACCCGAATCTTGATAAGATGTTATCTTCTAAGAAGTCGATCACCACCGAGTCTGTTGCTCTTTTGGTTGGAATTGCTTCCACCCACTTGGTAAAATAATCGGTTGCCGTTAAAATCCACTTATGCTAAGCACTGGAATGGGGATTAATTTCTCCTATGAATTCTAATCCCCATTGTTGAAATGGGGATTCAGTTTTGACATGAATGAGTGGTAATGAAGGGAGTTTTTTCTTACCAGCGAATATTTGACACGAGTAACAGGCACGTACTTTAGCATTAACGTCTGAAAATAGTTTAGGCCAATAGTACCCGACCCTCAGGATCTTGTAGGCTGTGGCTCTCCATGCATGGTGCCCCCCGCAGATTCCTTCATGAAACTCTTCTATAATTTGCGGAGTTTTCGACTCAACCAGACAGGCCAATAAAAACCCGAGTGGATCCTTCTAGTATAGTTGATTTTCAGAGATGCAATATTTTACAGCATGGAGTTTTAAAGTTCTGTATTTGGCTGGTGTTAGTCCATCTGGACATTTAAGGTTTAACAAGTAGAAGACTATATCTTTATACCAACCTGACGATATGAATTTTTCTTCAACCTTGCTTGGATACGTCTGGTCATCCAGCTCTTGCAAACGTGTGTCTCCATCTTCCCCTTGTAGGCAATTGATGTCAAGATCTCTGAGGTTTGACTCAGCCAAGAGTTTGGCCAGACCCTTTCCTTTTATCAATTTAGTTGGCTTGATTTCCAGATCAAATTCTTGTATTTTAGCGAGCCAGCGCCCTCATTTTCCATCACTATCCGGCTGTACCAATATATCCTTCACAACACTGGTTGGTACGTACGCGATAATTTTCGAATGCAGGATGTAAGTTCTGAATGCTTTTAGCGCTTTCACCATTGCGTATGCCTGTTTTTCTATTATATCATATTTTAGCTCGGCGTCTCTAAGGTTCTTGCTAAAAAACGCGATTGGGCGTTCAAAGCCTTCATCATCTTTTTGCAGTAATACCGTGGCGATAGTATGTTCAGAAGCGAATGAGAAGATGAGGAAATCTCTCAAATAATCTGGGCTTGTTAACACTGGTGCCTCGCTGATGAATTTTTTAATACATTCAAACGACGCCTTAGCTTCAGTCGTCCAATTTACTCTGCTATCCTTCTTCAGCATTCCTGTGATCAATTTGACAATCTCAGCGAAATTTGGTATAAATCTTCTTAAAAAATTTATTGTACCTAAGAAAGATTGAATTTCTTTAACGTTTCTAGGAATACTGAT
>ML778395.1:969710-990210 GCA_009831015.1 Picea engelmannii
ACGTAAATGGGAAAGTTGTTTGGATTCTGAGGATCACTGACAGTATACGCCAATCTTGTTTCTCTGTACAATCGGGTAAACTGACCACCGAATATAGGGATTGTGGCATATGACATGTCCAATTGTAGAGAACCCCCCAACTTGGCTCCCCATGATATGGATAACAACATACCGTATTTGGGGGGAATATCTGCAATAACCACATCCATCAAGACACTCTTGACCAGGACCTGAGCCAGGGTAACAACCAGATATTTTATCATTCCCATACATTTAACCTTTCTCGAATCGAAAGAGTATAGGTCTCCATAGGGTCTAGTGATCTGGAGCCCCAGCCTCTCCATTATAGTTTTGGGCATGACATTATGTGAAGCCCCGAAGTCTAACATGCAGTTATGCAGTAACTGGTCATGTATATTCAGAGTGATGTAGAAAGGAGCGACATTGTCTTTGAATCCCTCAAAATGAGGACCGAAGGTGATGTTAGGTCTGTCATCTTCTAGGTTGATAACGTCGGAGTGACTTTCTGGCTCATAAACACCCATCACTTTGGCAATTTGCTTCCGATAAGTGGGGTTTTTTGCTAATTCTACCAAAGGAATCGGTATCTTAATTTTATTTAATTCATTTTCAAAATTGTAAGATGTATTGGCCTTGTCCATTTCTTTGGTTAAAACCTCCGAGATTTTTTCTTCTGACTTGTTTGGCTGGATTGATTTATCACTCGTGACCTTAGTTGCAGATGTAACTTTATCTATCGGGACTGTTTCCTTTGTTTGGGTTTCAACCTTTTTCACCTCAGACTCTTGAGTCTTTGCTATCTTGACTTTATTGCTGGGTAACAATGTCTCTTCCAAAGGAGGTTCATGAGATTGATCCCTAGGTAGGATTTTCTTAGGTTGGTTAGTTGAGGTGGGCTTATTTTTTGATCTCAGATTGTGTTTGGGTTGAAAATCAGCCGCTATCATTTCTGTTTCTGGTTGAGATACGTAGAGGTTAGTATGATCACCTTCTTCTTCTTCACCAGACGGTTGAGGAGTATTTAAGGATTTCTCATAATCTTCCCTAGTCATAAATGGTTGCGAACATTCATCACTGAAACATGCAACTTCATCTTCCGAATCTCCGAATTCTTGGAGGTCACTTGCTCCTATAAAATTTTCATTTTTTAGTGGAGCTTGTATTTTTTGATCATCATTCTTTATTTGCCTCTGTTGATTTTGGAGATTTGGGTTTCTCCTGAAGTCCCTTTTGTTAGAAGAATCAACTTTAGCCTAATCCAACTCCATCCTAGAGATTTTCTTAGACAGATCTTTAATTACCCGGGCCATATCATCCACTCTGTCGTCAGTGTATCTATTTGACCCGGAAGGACCAACTGGTTCCCTATAGAGTCTATTTTCACGATTGACTGTTTCTACTTTAGCCTTTAACTTACCTGAAGCCATCATATTAGATTCTATTTCGATGACATCGTCTTGCATTCTATTTAGGGTGGATCCTCTTCTTTCTCGCAACAGCAATGCAAAATCAGGTTCGAAATCTCCCGCAAAGGTTACTTTGGCTGAGGGTTCGGAAGGTTTAACAACGACTGAAATTTTATTATACAGTTTGTTAAATCTTAAAATAAATTCCATAACTGTTTCTGAGTTCTTTTTCTTTAGAGACCCAAACTCGGTAAGGTAGTATAAGTGATCCTTTTGCTCTCCCCATTGTCTGAGGAAAGCGTCTTCCAAGGCGTTATATGTCCGAATAGACGCTGCAGGAAGACTTCGAAACCAAGTTTGGACCTATCCTTCGAAGGTCTGGACAAGTAATCTCAAATAGACATCCTCGTGTTCAATACTGCATATGTCTGCGAACTGGTCAAAGAAGTTTATATGCTCGGCTGCGGTTAGATCTCCCTCCCCAGTGAACTTAGGAAGATTTTTGATGTAGTTGTCAGGTAAATCATGGAGGGGAACGGGTAAAACCAGGGGAGCGTATCTCACTGCTACTTTTGCAAATACTCCGGTACGAGGGACATTTGGATGTCCTCCACCTCCTCCTCTAACGCCTGCCATTGACTTGGGAGTAGGAAATGGGGGTGTAACACACTCTTTTGAATCAGGTGAAACTGGGAAGTTCTGATGAAGAAAGGATGGTATGTCAAAAGATAACGATCTTTTCAAAGGACCTTTTCCCTTGTTTATAGATGGGAGAGTTTGATGTGGCTCACTCCTAAATTCTGAGTAGTCTGTTTCCAGATCTTTGGTATCAGACAGAGGGCTGTAGGAAGTAAGAGGTTTTGAAGGGCATTTAGTCTTTTTAAGTGGGGTTTTGGGTTTATTAATTGAAGCAGTTGCCTCAAATGAGCCTCTCGCTCTTAAATTTTTTTCAGGATTATTAACAGGCGTAATCGACTTGCCATCTGGGTTCTGTCTGGTATGCCTTCTACTAGACGCCAGTTTGTGTATTATTGGAGTCGCCAAGTGAAAGATTTTTAAACAAGCCTTAAAATGGTGTGCACTCTATGTTCACTATCAAAGAGTAACACTATCGACGAAATAGTTTGTCATTTTCCCAGGTAAAAGATTTCGTAACTTTGTTCCCCGACAACAGCACCAGAAAGATGTTGTTCTTGAGTCTGTACTAAGGCTTCAAGTACAGTGTCAAGGCATCCGAAAGTATGTAAAGGATGAATACGAAGATGTATGTTATCCTTCGGTGTAGGAAACTAATGAAGGTTTCTACGTTCTCACTGTCTAGCTTCCAACTGCTCTTGATCAGTTATATCATGCTCAATGGATGCCCATGAAAGTTCTAATTCCTCCCGGGTGTTAGCAGTTTTAAGGATTGTATCGAAAAGATTTAAAGCGATATGATTTTGATTAGAAAGTTCAGGTTGAACATTAGGTTGGGTAGCTGCATGGACAGTCATTGAGGAACAGTACCAGTATGGAAATGATTTAACATGAAATTTCAACACTGTTTCAATTTAGTCGAAATAAGAGAAATTTTTGCATGAATAACAAAATATGAATGCAAACTGAAGGCCCTTTCCCGTAACTGTATTATTTTTCAGTAAAGATGTGGAATGAGAGAAAAACATTTAGCTGCGGATAACGTAAGGTTCCTATTAATAGAAAACTCACACATACATAGAAGAAGAAATTGACATAGAAGTAATTGACATAGTGTAAATAAACATAAAATTCTGTAAGTGCTAATTGGTCTTACACCTGCTGATAGTTGGTGTAGAGGAAAGACCAGAAACAATTACAGAAATTTAAAATCCCTTCACTATAGTAGTGGTTGTACTAAGTTATAGTGATACACATCAATTATGTAGAGCAAAATGAAAAGAAACAAGAAAACACATATTATACATCTGTCCATAAACTGGATACAAGTTGTGAAAGTTATGCTTGGCAGCTGTGAGGAGTGAAGAGACCCCATCTCTTCTACTTTATTTTCAAAAAGGGCCAGGTGCTTGTCTTTGCATAGACTCAGTGCATATCCTACATCTGTCCATGAATTGTGATACGAGCTGATACGACTCTGCTTGACAAATGGCTTCAACAAAGTAGCACTCTCGGGCTAATTTTGGAAGTCTATTCCCCATATATGCATCAACCATATCAAGGGCACCGAGTTGTGTGCTGGGATGAATCAAATATCCATCAATTTGAGCCATGTCTACCTTGTCTATATTAGAGATCTCTCCCAAATTTCTCTCTTTTTTCTCCTTCATGTCGAGGGAGATCCGCTCTAAATTCATCTGTCTTAGCGTCTCTGTGTCACCCCCACTTTCCATCCCCAACAGTTCACCATTTATGAATTTGAAAGTTTCTTCTAGTGAATTTGTCACTTTTTGAGCCTGCTCCTTGCTTAGAGTAATATCATGCTCCCAATTTTTTAACAAAATATTTCCCCTAGTCTGTTCAGCAATGGTGAGTCCGGGAGACCCTGCTAAAAACCTATTGTTGGTGGCTATCACTGCTTCTTGGAAGGCGATCCGAGCAGCTTTTGCATTTCTTTCCTTGACAATCAGATTCTCAGAAATCTGATGCATTAATAGGCAATCTCCTCGAAATTCCCCTACTTTGTTTAGCAGACTCTGTTGAGCAGGAAAGATCCTGCTTCGAATGTCGATTGCCCAGGATTTAACAATCTCGATGTTGATCACATTGCTACCTGCGACCTCTAGCTGAGCCTGTAACTATGTGATGGTATCCCTCTGCTGACCCAATTGCACTCGACCCTCTCGGATCACTGAGTTTGCTTGTTCCAACTTGGTTTTGAGGACTTCGATCTCTTTCCTATCAGCCAATTGGGCCAGCTCTATTGCTCCACTCACTTGACTCTTAGCGTCTTCCGCAACCGAAGCTACTCGGGCTTCAAGAGTCTTGATTAGCCGATTTTTTCTCTTGAGCTGATTTTTCAACATTGCAACCGAGAATTGGTTTGCTGACACATAAGCTCCCAGCATCCTAGCTATCTCTGTGGCGAATTCATCACTTTTCTTGTTTTTTTCCATCTGTCATTACTTTAAATTTTTTAACGTGGACTCTCCCTCTTGATAAAATTCCTGCTTTACCATAGCCTTTCTCTTTCTGTCAAAAAAGAACTCATTAGGGGGGAGTTCCTCTGCCCTTATAGGTCTTAGTTCTTCGCCAAATATCCATCCCTCACTGATGTCTCCTTGAACTGACTGTAAGGGTGTGACAGAGGTGATGGGCTGTCCGATCTGCTTCGCCCCCTTCCCTGGTGTGACGAGTGGGTCCTGTTCTTTCAGAGGATCGAAGGTCTTCGTCTCTATCCCTGTCTCTGGATTCTTATCTTACTCGGGATTCTTCTCCTGCTTGGGACTTTTCCCCCGTTCGGGACTCTTGCCCTGTTCAGGATTCTTTCCCTGCTCAGGACTTTTCCCCCGTTCGGGACTCTTGTCCTGTTCAGGATTCTTCTCCTGCTCGGGACTCTTTCCCTGTTCGGGATTCTACTCCTGCTCCCCTTCCTGACGTTTTTCGGGATTAGAAGTTTGCCCCACAGAACTTTCGGCCTCTTTTTCTTTGTCCTTGGAAAGTCCCAAACCTCCCAGCACCACGGGGAGACACCTTATCCTATGTTCCTGAAATTTTAAAACAGAGGCCCTATCTTCGGGTGCTAGGGATCTGATTCGAAATTGCACTTCTGAATAGGACCTCGCCCCTTGGAAAACATCATCTGAGGGAAAGCACTCGTGTTCAAACTTCTTTAATCCACAATTCCCCAAATGGGTGCTTACAATTCTTTGCGGATCATGCTTTTTGTACTCAATAGAGACTAGGCTCAAATCTTCTAAGGTTGCAGCTTCAGCCTTAGCATGTCCGAAATCTAATAAGGAATAAGAATTAAGCCGAACAGGGAAAAACGACCATACCTTCTTAGATGACGCTTTGAGCTCTTTACTTACTCCGCCGATTACTATTTGTCATGCAATCTCACGACAGGCTAGCTTGTCGGGAATGAAAAGAGGTAGCGCCAGAGGAGGGACAACTACTCCGAAAACTCTCAAATGGGAGAATTCTTCCTCTACGTACCAGTCCGCGATATGGCTCAGATTCGCAGCAATGCTATCTGAGATGCGGGGTGGCGAAAGACCAAAAAGGGTGATGTGCAGGGGCACCATCACCCAATTGAAAATCTCATAAATAAACTTATTTGCGTTATTTTCCCACAGCTTGTCGTGGTACTCATGAACAATTTTCTCTTGGGTTGGACTCCAAGCCCAATTCATCAAAGGAAAAGGTGTCATGGAGCATATCGCGTCCATGATATACACGGACATGAAGAATCCGGAGGGTCTCCCGACTGCCTTTTTCTCCCGGTAATCTGTAATTCTGTTGAAAAGACTGTCGGAGAGCATCTTCGCCCAATTAAATGAGCAACCTTCTGCTACTCGAAAAATGAGAGGTACCCACTGGATGTAAAAATGCGCGGTATCCTCCCATCCGAAAAGCCGACAAGTCATCATCGCCACATACATATACTGTGGCTCCAATGAAGAAATTGAATACACACCCTTGTCATTCACTCTAAATGTTGCGGAATGCGAAACCCAATCTTTAATCAGACTAGGCATGGTTTTATCAAATTCCTCGCATTCCTTCTTTTTGAATTCCTCCAGGAATTCTTTGCCATATGTATACTCGAAAGTTGCTGGGAGCTTATACATAGATTGGATATGCTCTGGTCTGAAAGTCCCGACCATGACCTGTCGGTCATTTACGATAGTTCTGGCAGTCAGGTTGATGTGATCCAATGCCCATCGGATCATGTCGTAGTATGGGAGCAACCGAGGTTTGGTTGCTACCAGGTGCATCCCCGACTGAACAATTGTCTTGTACTTAGTATTCAGGTCATCCTTTACAATATCGTTGTCATCGTCATCCGAGTCATAATAGTTTACTAACTCGGATTGCAGAATGTCTGAAATAAACGACCAGGTGGGTACTGAGCCGCCAGTCCCTGGCGAAGTGTCTGAGACATTGTCTGGACCTTGTGCTGCAACCTCAACATTTGCTTTCGCTACTCTCCTTGGGGCCATGGCTGTCGCTTGCTTTTTCGCTCTTCTGTAATAAACCCGTGTATACATGCGGAAATGAGTTTCCTTGGAGCAAGGTGATCTCTGTGCGCTTATGAGAAATGTTTAAAAAGAATGAAACTCTCGTATATATTTGAAAACTCTGTACCTTTTGAATAAGTCTGTCAAATCGCACATAAAACCAAATTAAATGTATAAATCCGATCTTATTTATTCGTGGATTTACCCTAAATCTTCATTAATGTCATCAATGTTCAGCAACTTGACAGGAAATCGGGTCATGAAGAGCAAGTAAATTCCTCGTGAAGTGTGCCAACCTCGATGCGCGGGACATATCTTACTTAATTTCATTTTTCTAAAATTTCAAATCTTAACGGCTTAAAGATTTCCTCGTTTTTCGTCACATCGTGAATTCCCATTTATCTTTTTGTCTTTACAACTCGCGAGACTGCGAGTTCTAATTTTACCTAATTAACACTAACTGTGATTTGGTGGATCGTTAATTATATAATTAACTTAATCACCATATTGCGATTCGGGAATTCGAAGACAAACTTTTGGGAGAATGATATGCCGAGTCACGACATCGCGATGTGGCAATAATTAAGGTTCGAATTAAGAGAGGGAAATCTTAGATTAGGCGATTAATTAATCTCGCTATAATTATGTCGCAACTCGCGAATCAGAGTTTTGGACACCTTAACTTTATGAAGGAGAATGCCGAGCGACGATGTGCCGAGAACCAAATTTAACCGTGGTTAGTTTTTTACCCTTGGTTCTTGACCAAGGTTATCAAAAAAGTTATCGGGCTCTCGGCTCTCGGGGTTGTAAAAACAAAAATTTAGGGTCGGCGACTGCCGAGGCGTGAAACCCCGATGACATGTAAACATTGTTAAAGGTTTTACCCCAGTTAATGCTTTGGACGAAAATTAGCCCCGAATTCGCGTATTCGCGATTCGGGACTTGTGAATTCAAGAAATAAAGTGTCCGACTTGCGAGACCCCGAAATAAAACAAAAAATCAAACGTACTTACGAAAAACAAATCTTTTTTTTCGAAAGTGAAAAAACATTGCTATTCAGGCGACAAGAGTTCAGAGCTTCATAATTTTGGAAGGAAAAGAAAAACAACTTTAGATCTCAAGCATGAAAAGTTGAAAATTGCGCGAGGTGAAAAACAAGGGTGGCTCCAACACCTTCTATCCCAAGTTGTCAAAGCCATCATATCCTTGTGGTTTTCATGACCCTAATCTCCTAGGAAATACTTGTTTCCTAAATTTCCCATCTCCCTTTATTTTCTTTTAGTCCTAATACCCCTTGGTCTTCCTCATAGTTACATAGATAAGAGATTAGGAGTTGAAGTAGTCCTGAGTGTCCTTAGGATGGAGGACTCTCGACGATGGTTACATATAGTGTTAGCAATGAGGTTAGGTATACATTTCATGTATCACTATCGATCTCAATAAAATGAATATCTCTCTTCTTTCCCTCCCTTAAATTATTAGTTATTTGTATCAATTCGATCTCTTTTCAGTATTTAGTTGTGGTTCTAACTCACCTAAAAAGGGCTAGTTAGAGTAGTTATTTCAAATTTATTTTTGTTTCTGCCAATGGATTGAGGAAAGTTTTGTATTCATTATCTGTAGGTTTGTAGTATTGGATAGGAACAAGGAATATTGGAGTGAGTAAAACTTGCAAGGTTTGTCTCCAACTAGCTATCAAAACTAGGTGAATCCCTCATAATTAACTACTAGTTAGTTTGAAGGTGTTCTAGGCTACTCCTGGGAAAGATTTGTACCATTCTTCGAATTCCTCTTTATTGATGGTCAACCCTATTCATAAGATAGTTTTCACCCGCAAAAAAAAAAATGGAAACATAGTAATAATGATTGATGGGAAAACATCACATGTTAGTAATGGTACCATTCATCAATAAGTAATCACCAAGGTGAGTTGAACCATTATCTATGGAGGATGATACTCATAACTATTGGCTAGCCATAAAATATGAAATACTCCATAATCAACAACAACATCCATCATCACATGCACAAAAAAAATATCACATAGTGAATGCACTTACCAAAAGGTGTTACAATCCTTTCCCTCATAGTAGGGCTATGAACTCGAAGCCAATTCAATATTACAAACTCAAGAAAGAAAGTACTTTATTCAAGTGTGCATTTTTTTGAATATGAGAATGTAAAGAGTGCTACCCGTTACCCCCTCACTTCTAGGGGTAACAAGAGGAGAAAATTTGCTCCATGATCCACATTTTAAACAAAAAATTCGATGATATTCTTCCAGAATCTCCATAGACAGTTTCCCATAAATGCCTTCCATTACACATTCAACTCAACTCACTCATATGACATGATGCATTTACATATTCATGTACATCATTCTGACACTTCATATAGAGTGATAATGTTGAACTTGAGTCAACAAAATGGTTATCATGGGTTGAATTGGATAATGAATCATGATTATTTGGAGTTATGCTTTTTTCCTTGTCTCACCTTGGTGGTCATTATCATTTTATAGTCAAGTGTTTTCACTCTTGGGTGAAGTTATAGTACTGGGGGGGCCTTAATGGGGGTAAATTTTCCACATCCCTTACCATGAATAACACATTCCATATATCACCTATGTGTTGTACTCTCTTTTGGGTTGGTTGTTACATGTATCCCAAAAAGGTATATCCTTAATAATACCATGAGAGGAAGGGGATTGAAAGCTTGAGATTGATGTAGATTTATAAAAAAATAGACTGAGCAAAATCCCTAAATCAAAATGTCGGGCAAAGAAAAAAAAAACAAAGTAGTAAAAATCAAGAAAGAAAGAAGCATGAGCTCTACCCCCCTTCTAAGAGGTCATCACCCCAAGTCCTATGCAATGAATTCATATCTTATGAAAGGATGTAGAAAATCAAATGTCAAAAGAAAAAAAAGGTTACAATTATAAATAAAAAGGAAAATATGGGTTTGGAAAGACATAGTGCTAAGGAAAGGGTACCTCATAACTTTTTCATAACAGATCCAAATTTAGTAAGACCAAACGTATTGGTTATATTACAGTCTTTAGTATGCTTGGTACCATTTTCAGATCCATACAAAAAATATTTCGTGCGGGGCACGCTCTACAAGTTCACTCTCTAGAATAAGCCATAATTCAACAAGGTATGCCATTTTTGCTATAAATCCTTTTTCGAGAGGTTCCAAGTAGTGACATGTGGATGAATTGCATTAAATACACTAAAGAACATTTTGTACTATTTTCATATCTTTATTCATTACAGGTACATAGTTATGATTATTTCAAGTTAGGGTTGTTGACTAATCCAAAACTAGTCATGTGAGACTAAAGTAAAATTTGATGAAAATGCTAGTCTTTTGTTAAGAAAGGTTTGCAGGTATGTGATCATATACACTAGGTCTATTACAAATTTAAAAATCATATTTGTATGATGAAATTGATGAGGGATTTTGGTTGAGGTACATGTTGGGTACATGGTTGAGACAAGTAGTTGATGAGTTGGAACATACATGTAGTGTATTTGATGCATGATTGATACATATTTGGTGCATGGTTGATGTACTTGTTGATGGTACAAGTTGTTGTATAGGTTTGGTGAATGGTTGATTCACTTGTTTATGGTACATGGTGTTGTACAAGTTTTGTGCATGGTTGATGCACTTGTTTATGGTATAAGTTGATACATGGTACATGTTGGCACATATTATTGGTATAGGTTGTTTACAAGTTATTGGTACATGTTGATTATAGGTTGTTACAGGTTGTTTGGTGCAGGTTGATTCATACATGTTTACATCAATATATCTCACAGTGATAGTGTGACAGTGGTTCCATCATTCTACTTATATTTCAGGGCTGTTGGACGAGGCAAGGACAGGTGGTTGTATCCACCTTCCGTTGTAGCCGGAGAACATAGGGAGTTGTAGCCTCCTTCTGGTTGTAGCTAGAGAATTAGGGAGTTGGATATTCCTTCAGGTTGTAGCCTGAGAAACTAGGGGGTTAGATCCTCCTTCCAGTTGCAGCTGGAAAACAAAGGAAGTTGGTACTTCCAATGAATGTAATTCTTAAAGACATATAATAAAAATCATTATGTGGTTTTCTCCTGCTTTAGGTTTCCATGTAAAAACACTGGTGTACTGTGTATGTGTATGATTTCTCATTTGTTCATTGCTTATTTACTCTGCAACTATTGAATGATAATGCTACATTGATATAACACTTGCATTTTGTGGTTAAAAATGATTATTGCTTTATTACTTATTTACCCCCCTTCCCAGTAATCCAAAAATTGGTATTAGAGCCGATTCCTTCAAGAATAAGTTTAACCACTGAAAGGTAGATCATGGAGAGAAACACCATGTATAAACATGGAATACCACATTTTGATGGACAAAAGTATGCATTCTGGAGTAGAATGATGAAAACATATATACATGCACATGGATTTGAAATTTGACAGTCTATAGTAGATGGATACAAAGAAACAACAGTTCTACCAACAAGTGAAAGAGAAATAAAACTCGGTCAAAATAATTCCAAATCCACAAATGCACTTCTGAATGGTCTTGGTGAATCGGTATACACCAAAGTTATGCATTGTAAATCCACTAAAGAGATTTGGGGCAAACTTTAAAATATTTATGAAGGAGATTCAAAAGTCAAAGTAACAAAGATTCAAACTTACATAGGTCAGTTCGAACAACTAAATATGAAGGAAGATGAGAATATTGCAACTTACTTCTTACGAGTCGATGAAACAATAAATGCAATCATAGGATTGGGAGAAGAAATTAAATAATCTGTAATTTTTCAAAAGGTACTAAGATTTCTTCCTATGATATTTGATCCTAAGATATCAACACTAGAAGAAAGAGTAGATATAGACTCAATAAGTATGGACGAACTACATGGAATCTTCCCAGCATATGAAATGAGAACTGAATAGGAAAATCCAGATATAAAAGAAGCATCTTTCAAAGCATCCAAAAGGTCAAAGAAAAAAGAAAAATAACATAGCAACAACAGTGACATCTCAAAAGATGATGAAGAAATGACCAATTGTTTCAAGAGATTGAACAAGGGAACCAACGACAGATATAAAGGTAAGCTTCCATTGATTTGTTTTAATTGAGATGGTATTGGTCATTTTGCTAAAATATTTCCTCATAAGAAAAATAAGGGGAATGATGAAGATTAATCAAATAGAAAACAAACAAATAAAGGAAAAATAAATACAAAGAAAGTTTTCAAGAAAATCTTATGCACCAAAGAAGACATCTCCTCATCAGATGAAGATGAAGTCAGTGACAGTGAGATAGAAATATTTCTATTCATGGTAGTAGAAGAGTCTGATAAAGAAGACACCGAAGAAGAATATGAAGAGGAAGAAGTTGACTACCAAGAAGAATTGTTGACTGCCATAGAAGTTATAAAAAGAGAAAAGAGGAAAAACAAGAAGCTACAAGTAAAACTAGACAAGAAGGAAGACACTCAAGAACTAGAGAAGATCATAAAGGAATTGAAGGTTCAAATAGAATAATATAAAAGAATTGAAGAAGCAGTCAAAGAACAATTAGAAGAGAGAGATAGGATCATTAGGAATTTGGAAGTAGAGATTGTCACATTGAGAAAGGATCTTCAAAAGAAAAATATCCAGAACAACTCAAAATTTTTGGATGACATTATCAACAGTCAAATTCCTAATCATTACAAGTCCAAACTTGGATACAATCAAATAGAAAAGGGATCAAGCTCCAAAGAAACAAAACAAGAAACATATCAAAAAAGTTATGCAGAAAAAATCAAAGGGGATAGGACGACCTACAAGGAAGATTACAGGGACACTCCTCCTCCGAGAAGATTCAGATTTCAAAATCAACGATCGACAGAAACAAATAGGCCTCAAGAAGAAGAAGGATTCATAAGAGTAAATCCTTTAAGAATATATTCAACTCCCATGTATCAAACTGTATTTTTGGTTTTATGTTATGCATGCAATAATTTTGGACATAAAGCTGTAAATTGCAGAGCTAATAGTAGGAACATAAAAAAATTTGAAAGTCATACACAAAATGTTTATCCAAGAAGGCCTAGTGAAACACATAGAAGAAGCTACAACAGGTTTGAATCATTGAGCACTAAAGTGGAATGCTACAAGTGCAATAACTTTGGACACATGGCCAAAGATTGTAGAATGAAAGTCCCTCCTAGGGAACTACAACAGTACAACAATAGTCATAGACATGATCCTCAGAAGAGAACATGGATAAGAAAGAATAATCAATATAGCAATGAAGAATGCAAACTCTCTCTACAAGCTAAGTATAAGAAGAATGGTTGGTATGTTGACAGTGGCTATTCAAAACATGAAGAACATGTGAACAAAGACTAGGTCCCAAAGATCGCAAGATTGGAAATAAAACGAGATGAAAAAAATTATATAGAGAAAAGGAAAGATGTCAGATACATGAAGATTTGGAAAATAACTGAAAGAAAAGAAGGATAGGTAAGTAAGGAACAATTTCAAGAGATTGTACTTTCAGAGATTGTAGTGAAATATGAATCCACATACAGAAAGAAAGAAGTCAAAGCTCAGAGAAATCATGAATCTACCAATGAAGATGATGATGAATACACAGCAGAGCATGAATTGTCCTGAGCCATCTTGCTTAGAGACTCCTAGGTAATATGAATATTAGATAGGGGGAGTTTATGCGGTAGCTGTGACAAACCAAAGAACCATCCTTTGAGTAGCTTACAAAGTTTGAGTAGACAAATCTAGAGCAGTCAATTAGCTGAAGTACAATCAATTGTAGTAGTAAAGACTTCATGATAGTATAGTGATAAATGGGTCAACATTATGGACAATTGTGCAGTAGAGTCTTGGACAGTATGGACAGAGATGGATTCGTAAGAACACTTAGAAGGTTTGGACATATATATGACATTAGATGAGAGCATGGATTCATATATTGGTTCAGAGAGTGGTTCAGATACAAAGGAACATTATCATAATGGATGACAATTACACAGGAAATGGTTCGAACAATGTTAATGGATTCCAAATTGACAGATATTTCTAGACACATGTAGTGCATACAATAATTCACATTCAAAAGAGAGTAATGCTAAAAAACAACAATGACAAAACTCCCTACAAGCTATGGAAAGGAATACCAACAAATGTGAATCACTTCAGAGTATTTGGATGTAAATGCTACATCAAAAGAGAAGATGGTAGAATGGGAAAGTTTAACTCTCGTGTGGAAAAATGAATACTTGTTGGTTACTCAAGTACAAGGAAAGCATACACATGTTACAATATGAGGTTGAACAAAGTTGTGGAAAGCATCAATGTAACAATTAATGAAACAAGTGGACGGGAATTAAAAGAAGAATAAAATGAGTTAGTGGAACAAATTTACGAAGAAGAAGCAAAAGATGAAGAAGGGTTCAAGAAAAGGAAGTGCAGACAACAACCTCTACATCAAGGTTAAGACAACAATTTGCAAAGGATATGCATAATGAATTTGAAATGTCATTACTCGGAGAACTATCCTTCTTTCTAGGTATTTAGATACGTCAAAGAAACTAAGGAATTTTTATTTCTCAAACTAAGTATATCAGAGAAATGATAAAAAGGTTTGGAATGGAAGATTGAAAACCAATTACCACTCCTATGAAAACCAGTTGCAAGTAGAGAAAAGATGATGATTCAAATTCTATAGACTAGAGGCAATACTGGTAAATTATTGGTAGCTTACTATATGTGACAACATCCAGACCAAATGTAATGCAAGCAGTTGGACAGGTGGCATGATTTCAAGTAGCACCAAAGGAATCACATGTATAAGCAATGAAGAGGATTTTCAAATATCTCAAAGGAACAAAAGAGTTTGTATTATGGTATCCAAAAGGAACTGATCTATCACTTATTGCCTACAAAGATGCATATTGGGCAGGTTGCATTGATGACCAACGAAGAATCAATGGAGAAACGTTCTACTTGGGTGAGTGTTTAGTATCTTGGCTAAGAAAGAAACAATCATCAATATCTTTATCTACAATTGAAGTAGAGTATATTGCAACAAAAAAATGTTGTACATAGGTTCTATGGATGAAACAAACTCTGACAGATATACAGGATGAGTATGATGAACAAATTCCAATCTATCGTGATAATACAAGCGCCATCAGTATCTCAAAGAACCCGGTGATGCACTCCAAGATGAAGCACATTCCAATAAAGTATCAATTTCTATGGGAACTTGTTGCAGAGAAGAACATCAGAGTTGAATATGTGGGGACAAAAGAACAAGTGACAAACATCTTTACAAAACTGCTTCCATGGGAAGCCTTTGAGTATATTCACCAAAGACTTGGAGTAATTTCTACCCCAAAATGAATGCTTTTGAATTCTTATCTTATATGTCTTAGATTTACACGAGGAAGCACCATAAAGAGGACAATTCAGGTTGGGAGATCATTTTCAGGAAGAGTTCAGTTAGGGGGATTATCCCCAAGGACAGTTCAGTTAGGGGGAGTAGCCCCAGATGGAAAGATACATTTTCCATTGATGTCAAAGGGGCAGAGATTTATCAGATGCAAAGCACAGAGGCATGGTTCCAGGGGGAGCGATGGTCACATGGGGAGCATGAGTGATAAGACTTTAGTATTGCATCAGAGTTTTTCCATCAATTCCAAAGGGGGATATTTTTGATTAATTGAGTTTGTTTTCATTGATGTCAACCCTTGAATAAAGTTCGATACCAAATTCCGATAGCACAAAGGTTTGGATAATAGAGCCAAGTTTGTTTGATGGATAATGGTATGAGTTTTGATATATTTGTAGGAAATACTATTCTATATGGACAATAAATGTCATTACATTTCCATTGGTATGTGGAACGTCACATAACTCTTCACGGTTAGAGAGTTATGACCATGTGAAGTTGGAGAACCCTCATGAGTCATCTAGAAACCCCAAAAGGTCAAAGTAGTCAAAGTGGTTGCAAAGAATAAATTATTTAAATAATGAAGTGAAGTGATGAGTGTACTATAAGTCAATGTGGATACAAAATAAAAATAAATTATTTAAATAATAAATTTAATGGAGAAATTACTAAGTGGACAAGTGGTTAGAAGTGGGTTAGCCCTAAAATAAGGAAAGTGGTTTAAGAAATTTTAGAAGGTAAATAATAAAGTGAAGTGATGAGTGTACTATAAGTCAAAGTGGATACAAAATAAATTATTTCAATAATAAATTTAATGGTGAAATTACTAAGTGGACAAGTGGTTAGAGGTGGGTTAACCCTAAAATAAGGAAAGTGGGTTAAGATGGTTAAAGGGTAACCCCTTGAGGAAGCTACATGAAAGTATAAATAAGAGGCAAGGCTCTCTCATTTTTATCACACTTGAGAATATTGAATATCTACAAGTGAATGAGGTAACCAAAGGATATCTAAGCTTAATTTCAGAGGGAAGGTGAAGTAAAGAAGGCCAAGATTCAAGGGAGGATAAATTCTTTTGATGATGCTTTCTGAGGTATGCTATTTACAAGTCATCTCACCATTTTCGCAATTTTTTTTTTCTAGAATGATTCAGACTATGAAATTGGGAGGTCATTGAGGAAACATATCCAAGTAGTTATGATAAATTTTTTAGCTTGTGGTTTGTTGTATTTTTGGAGTTACACTTCGTGGAAAATAGGGTTTGTGGCTAGTCCCGAAACTAGTCTAAAACAAGTGTTTCAGATAAAAACGTCATAAATTATTCATAATATATCCAAATTCAGTAAGACAAAATATATTGGTTAGATTACAATCTTTAGTATTCTGTGTACCATTTTCATATCCATAGAAAAAATATTCCATGCAGGGAATGCTCTACAAGTCTGCTCTCTAGAATAAGCCATAATTCAACAAGGTATGCCATTTTTTCTATAACTCCTTTTCTGAGAGGTTCCAAGTGGTGACACCTGGAGGAATTGCACAAAATACACTAAAGAACATTGTTTACTATTTTTAGATCTTTATTCATTACATGTACATAGTTATGATTATTTCAAGTCAGGGTTGTTGACTAATCCAAAACTAGTCATTTGAGACTAAAGTAAAATTTGATGAAAATGCTAGTCTCTTGTTAAGGAAGGTTTGCAGGTATGTGATCATATAAACCAGGTATGTTATGGAGTTACAAATCAGATTCGGATGATGAAATTGATGAGGTCTTTTGGTTGAGGTACATGTTGGGTACATGGTTGAGACACGTAGTTGATGAGTTGGCACATACATGTAGTGTATTTGATGCATGATTGGTACATATTTGGTGCATGGTTGATGCACTCATTGATGCTACAGGTTGTTGTACAGGTTTGGTGCATGGTTGATGCACTTCTTTATGGTACATGGTGTTGTACAAGTTTGGTGCATGGTTGATGCACTTGTTTATGGTACAGGTTGAGGTACATGTTGACATAGATTATTGGTACAGGTTGTTTACAGGTTATTGGTACAAGTTTATTGTAGGTTATTGGTACAGGTTGATTACAGGTTTTTTGGTGTAGGTTGATTTCTACAGGTTTACAACAGTATATCTCACAGTGATAGTGTGCCATTGGTTCCATCATTCTACTTATATTCCAGGGCGGTTGGATGGGGCAATGACAGGTGGTTGTATCCACCTTCCGGTTGTAGCTGGAGAACATAGGGGGTTGTATCCTCCTTCTAGTTATATCTAGAGAATTGGGGAGTTGGAGCTTCCTTCAGGTTGTATCCTGAGAAACTAGGGGGTTGGAGCCTCCTTCCAGTTGCAACTGGAAAACAAAGGAATTTGGCGCTTCCAATGAATGTAATTCTTAAAGACATAAGAAAAATAATTTGGTTATTTTCTCTCACTTTGGGTTTCCACGTAAAAACACTGGTGTACTATGTATGTGTATGATTTCTCATTTTTTCATTGTTTATTTACTCTGCAACTATTGGATGATAATGCTACATTGATATAACACTTGCATTTTATGGTTAAAAAGGATTATTACTCTATTACTGAATCACCCCCCCCTCTCAGTAATCCAACATGGTAACCTAGGACATAACTTTTGGTCTGGGTACCGACACACCTAAAAGGGGGAAATAAGGACCCTCCCATACCTAGACTTGGAAAATTGTATAATTTTGTAAGATGATGTGAATATTGAAGAGAATATTATATGAGATATTTCTAATGGATTTTGTACTAACATGACTCAATTTATATGTTGTGTTTGTATTGTGTACCTTTTCTCTAGTCTTCATGATGTATTTTGGACCACATGAGCCCCTCCCTAGATGATGATTGAACATGCTTGATTGACACTTGGATCCTTTGGAGGATGTTGAGGGGATTCTACCCCACTTTTATGGATGTTTTTCCCACCATTTGAGAGAGGTTATTTGGCACTCCTAAGAGGAAGTTGGGTGTTTTGAACACATGGCTCCATTCACAAGACACCCTACTACATATGGGCATGACCTTGATCTCATTGATGATGTGGCATTCCTTGCATGATAATGATGGCTTGATGAGATGTTTCACCTTCTATGGAGGAAGTCAAACCCTTTCTTGAGGATGTTTCACTTGGAGAGATGACGTGGCACCTTTCCATGGATGATGACACCCTTTCATGATGGGAAGTTGCACCTTTTGGAGATGGGGAATATTTATGTGACGTTTGGGGCTTATTGATGATGACATGACACTTTTTGATGAGAAATCACACATTTTAGAGCATGAGGCACCCCTTGCAGATGAAACATTACACTATTTCATGGAAACATTTCACTTTTGAGCACATTTTACCACTTTTGAGTGAGTCGTCCCCCCATTGAGGCCACATGTGACACACCTATGAGTTTTGGAGCACTTTAATGTGCGATGATTTTATTGTTGAAATAATTTACTTCATATTAGAGGCATCATTGGGGGTATTAGAGACATATCCACTCATGTATCATGGATTATTTTGTGTGTTCTTTCCTTATCTCTAGGGTTTATGAGAGATAAAGGCATTATTTTATGTTTTTAGGGCTTGTATAGTGTGGGAAGGGTGCTAGATCTCTCATATAAATAAGAGAAGAAATTCTCAGTTGTAAACCATTGCTACTTGTGGATATTTATCACTATTTTTATACTTCTACTCGTTCTCTCTCATGAAGAATGCTATGGATGGTTAAGTACATAAACGTTTTTGGGAGCTATGCTTGTGGATTTTCTACTACTACTTGGATGGCATATAAATTAGGGTTTTGATGGATTAAATGTGTTTTAGTAAGTGTTCTCTTTTCATATTATGGTTTTGTTTATGATTTCATTTTTAGATTGATGTTGTTTCTCTAGTGCTTGTCCTTCATCCTCTTGGATTATTCTTTAACAAACCCTTAATGTCAAAATTATTGGAAGGTTGTCTAGTGGATAAATCTTCCCTTGATTCATCCCTTAATATTTTAGGAGGATTTCCTAGAGTTAGTAGTGGAAAACCTCTAATACTCACCCTAAAATAATACACACATTATACCCAAGAAGAATCTCTAGTTGACCCCATATGCCCAAAATAGTAGGCACTAGTCTTTTTCTTCAAAATAGTCAATCATTACTACTGAATTTTACTATTTTAGGGTTAGGTTTAGGGTTTATTTGTTGTAAAATTTCATTTCCAGCCAAAAAAACCAAGATGTATATGGTGTTAAGGCATAGTATTGACCTAAACTACCTTGTTGAAACCCTAATTTAATTTTCTAAAGTGTTATGACAACCATCAAAAGAAAAATGTCTAGGGTTTTAGGGCCAATTTCTACTGCTTAATTTTATGATTTTGTTGGCAAATAAAACCCTAAATTAACCTAGTATTTATCCCTCTAATTTATTATATCATTTCATTATCAAGGGGCCATTATTTCTACTGTTATAATAATTCATTTACTGAATTTTTTATTTTTATTTTATCTTACTGCTATAATAATTTTACTATTGCTTAAAATTACTTGTTTCACTATTGAAATAGCCTCTATCCTATTAGAGATCATTTATTTTACTGCAATAATAATTTCTTCAGTGCTGTTATAATTTACTTTATTGCTCTAATTTCATATATTTCTTACAAGCTTTACTATACCCTTAGAATTTTTCTTATTTCTAGTGGTTGGGGACCCTACTAAACTTATACTTGACTTGGAGAGCCTCTTTATTAGGCTCGAATCCCTAATACCTTAAATATGAGAATTGTCTTATTCCACCACCTCTCTATTACTTTGTCTATCCTTATCTTGGTGGTAGTTTGAGTAGTCACTCTAGGGGGCCCTAGACTTGATTGTGTCTTGCCTAGGGATTCATGAAGACTACCAGGGAGCCTCCCTTATGTTGGATACTATTCCTTCACTAAAGAGAGGGAAATTGTTTCCTAGGTGATAGTGGTGACATATTCCATGTTCCACTAGTCTTAGTACCTTATGAAGGATTTTCACTTGGTACTAGATTGTGTGGTAACATTACCATTGCCATTTCCTTAAGCACATGCACAATATATTTAGATAACCATCTAATAATAACAATTAAATGAAGTAAAGACATTATTATTTAGTATAGATGGAAAACAATGCAACATGACCTAATGTAAGAAATGTGGTACCATTATAAACCATATATACACAAGGAGCAATATCTATGATTTTTGAATGGCATACATCACACAATATGATTGCCAACTATTAGCTTTTTACCACTTGTAACTCTATTAAAGCCATTATCTATTTATTGTGATAATTAAAAATCCTATGATAAAATCAAGCTATATCTTTACAAGTTGAACAATTATCTTGAGTAAAAATCAATCTAACATGTCCTTCAATAATAAATTTCTTTCGGAA
>ML778395.1:1000308-1011055 GCA_009831015.1 Picea engelmannii
AAAAAAAAAACACTTTAAAAATTAAAAAAAACAAATATATATATATATAGAAAATACAAAATTGAAAAAAAAATTAGAAAAACTTAAAATTATCCCAAAAAAAATAAAATAATACTAAAAAATATATTAAAAAACCTTATATATATATAATTTAATAAATAAATAAAAAAAACAAATATAAAAACTATATATAATTTATACATAATAAAAACTATATATAATATATGTAGTTTATATAATATATAAACAATATATAGTTTATATTATATATAAACTATATATATAATTTATATATATATAATTTATATATAATATATAGTTTATAAATATAATATAAACTATATATAATTTATATTATATATAAACTACATATATCATGGGAAAGGAAGGGATCGATGCTGGGCATCACCTCCTTCCCTCTCCATCATATATATAATATAAACTACAAATATTATATATAATATAAATTATATAAACTACAAATATTATATGTATAGTATATATTATATATACTAGCATACCCCTTAAGAGGGTTAATGCGAATGTTGAAGTAAGTTGAGAAAAGTTTTTGAGTGGACCTAATGGTTAAGAACATGTGTTTCGTCATTGGAGGTCATAGGTTTAAATCAAGAGGGGGGTAGGGTATGTACACATATGTAGACTTTAGCAATCAAATTGTTGTAATTGAAATGATCTTATTTGAAGTTGGTAGTGAAGTTGGTGGCGAAAATATTGTAAGGTTTGAAAATAGAGGTAAATCTCAATAGACTAAAAAACTTGATATATAAGCTATGTATGATCAATAATTAAATGTATGATATATAAGTTATGAATTTATTTTAAAGATGATAATGAAGATATAACTAATGATGAAATTTAAAAATAATTTGTTTTGGTCTCTTATTTTTTTTTGATAAAATATTTAACAATAATATTTCCAAATATCAAAACCAAACCATTATAATTCACTAAATAAATTTTAATATACAATTAAAAAAAACTAAATTAAAGCATTGCACCATAAATTATAATATCACAAATCTGTAACACATACATTATAAGTGCATAAAGGTATATTAAGCATATATCAACATAAAAAACAATCATTATAAAATTGGCTATTCAATGTTATGATGGCAATACAAAAATGTCAATTGCTACATATTACAATATATGGAAAAATAAATAAACTATGGTGCGATTTCACTTGGATTTATATTGTCTCATTTTGAAAACATTGTCAAAACATAGAAATTGTTGGATCTCCATATGTAGTCTATATAATCCGTGGTTTTCCAACATGTTGAATCCATTCATACATTCAAAAATGCAATTTAAGCAACATAAAAATGTGATTTCAATCACATTAATTCATGGGAAAATGAACACAAACTTATAATGTTTAGACAACCTCGTGCAACTATAATAGAGATTTTGAAATTCTAGAATGTATATAATAGAGATTTTTGAAATTCTAGATTTTTTTTTAATCGATTAAGTTTCATATATAAAAAATATATATATCTATAGAATGCATATAATAGGGATTTTAGAAATTTAGAAATCCATCTTTGCATATATGCATCAGGATACTACCTTTATAAACATCAATATTTTAACTGTTTTTGTTTTATGTTTTGTTACAAGTTTATATTATGGTTAGAAATAGAATATATAGACCATGTATTTTTGCATGCCCAATATTGCATGAAAAACAAACACTAACACACTTGAAAACTTTTCTTTTGGGTGTTCACAAATACACTGTCAGATATGTTTCTAGTTTTGGACGAGTTGTAAGGATTGATGTTTGGCTGGTTATGAATTTCAAAAACTGATAGATTCAACACTTAAAGGGTTATTAATTGAATATAGATTGATCACTTTAGGGGATATTGTTAAAGAGTACAATAACTCACTAAGGAGTAGATTAATGAGTTTACCATTGATTATTTTCTATTTATCTTTACCTCAATGTAATGTTTTTTTTAAATGTAACATTATATAAATTGAAATTGTAAAATTTGATTGTGTTCATGAATTAAAAAAATATTTTTTTAATTTGTAGATTTTAAAATTGAATTAATGGAATCAATAGAGTAAAAAAACTTTTCTTTTGGAAGTGTACATTTTACCTAGTGAATTGTAATTCTCATTTAATTAGATGACAAGATATTCTATAGGGGCACTAAAAGTAGAGGTCGGAAGTGTTGAAAGTGCCCCTTATTAATCCCCATTTTATAACTATAAAAGGTAAACCTATAGGTGGGAGAGTTTTGTATGGAAAAGATATGAATTCCCCTTATTAATCCCCATTTTATAACTATAAAAGGTAAAGCTATAGGTGGGAGAGTTTTGTATGGAAAAGATCTGAATTCCCACATCAAATATGCAAAACCCTGACATGGATTACATATGAAGACATATGTGAGTGTAAAAATTCCATTTGGTAGAAAATGAAGAAACATGTGGTCAAGACCTAACAAAAACGTAAAACCAAAGTTTTATATGCCCCAAACTCGGTATACCGAGTCATTTGACTATGAGAATCTATATGCCCGATATGGGCAAAAAATGATGTGAATGTACCAAGGAAGAGTTCCCAATATATCCACAACACCTAAGGGCCAAGAGTTATCCAACACTTAAATAGAGAGATCTTTGGTCATCATATCAATATTGATGAAGAGTATCATTGCTCTTGTAGGGAAAAAAGGGGCTAGAAGTGTCAACAAAGCTAGGAAAATTGATGATCATTGTTGGGCTACAAATGTTTTCATCTCTTGTAGGACAAGAAGGGGCTACAAGTGTCAACAAAGCTAGGAAAATTAATGATCATTGTTGGGCTACAAATTTTTTTCTTAGTTTTTTGATTCGTTAGTAGATCAAAAAATTAAAGTGGTTTCTATTGTTGAATTAAATTGTTTATTTTTTATTTTTTTGGTTGGATTTCAATGTAAAAAATCTTTTGATCTCATCGTTGTGTTATCCAAAGTATAAAATGTTAATATCATTATCATTTTATAAAATGTTTCAAAAGAAATTAGTTCAATGGTTCTTTATACAAATTATTTGTTCAATGAGCATTATCCCTTTAGTGTAGTTCAAGGTTAAGTGAATAGGAAACCAAGATCATTTGCTCTCATTAGTGAGAAATATACATCAAATGTTTCAAGGTTTTTGGAATGCAACCTTCATAATCTTGACTCCTAAGGTTGTTACTTGTAGGCAAGAAACATTAGAGGTAGGTGCCATAGTTAATTATTGTTGTTAAAATATTATCTCAAGCTCTTTTTAGAATATGTGGACAAGCATATGACGGTTTGTGCATTGTTTTTTTTTAACAAAAACATTACATAGCTGCAACTATGCTTCTTTGAAGTGGAAACCAAAGGGACTTGATTCCTGGTCGATGGATATGTTCGCAACATCTATTGCCTGTCATGTCATTTGCAAGAAGCTCAAAAGTCCTTGATGACCCGAACGACCAATTTTATTGGGTGTTGGGGTCACCAATCCACTCTAGTGTCATTGATTCCTCCTTGACATGGTCAATTTCATAAAATAATCACCAATCTACATGCATCATTAGCAAGCATTAAATTGCTACAACAATTATCACCATCGGACTACAAATTGATTACTCATCGTTGCTAATCAAAATCTTCAAATTCATCTTTATTACTATAGTCATATGAATAGTATTGATTATCATCAATAACTATGTGTATTGTTATCATTCCACTTAATCGAATAAACATCTACCTAAATAGGTTAGCTATATCATCCCAAGTAATCAACTTAAATGTTATATGATTGCTAAGGATATTTCATCATCCACTATACATCAAAGGGTTCCAGACTCACCACACCTATATTTATATGAAAAGTTCTAAATTTTTCCAAGGTTATCATTTATATATTATGACTATTAAGTAAAATAATATGATAATCATCAATATAAACAAGTTTGTTAAAAAACATTTAAATCTTGATATTCAAAAATTTGTTAAAATAAAATAAAATCTTGACACTCAATTTGAATTTGAATTCTACGCTTAATAGAAAATTAAATTTAGATTCTACGCTTAATAGAAGGAGTGAAATCATCCATCAAAATGACCAAATTCTATAGTAATAACGTAATTGATGTTTGCTAAATACAACTTTTGGTAAGTGATTGCAATTGCATATAATGTGTGAATTCTGGATGCCTATAGATGTTAAGTATACAAATGGAAAACAATTGTTGTGACAAAAGTCTATCAATATTTTAAATATTTTAATTGTTTAACTCATTAGAACTTAATAAATTAAATCAAAAAATGAAGAATGAAAAAATTTATAATAATAAATAAAAATTTGACTAATGAAATAATAATATTATAATAATAGATATGTTTTTTTTTTTTTAAATAAAAAAGGGGTGGAGCCTGCTATATTATAGAGGCAAAAAACTATGCAGAATGTACAAAAAGGTATGCCTGAAGTTACCAAAAATGCTGCCGATAACCGGAAATCAACATAGGTAAAACAGAGTAGCATGATAAAACATATAGCCAAGTAGAATGATAAAACTTAAACTATGTAGCATCTGTCCTGCCAGAAGGAAACCGGGACAGATGACTACAGTCCAAATATATATAAAACAGTAGCAAAGTAAACTAGAAACCAAGAGCATAAAAACCTAGATTCCAGGTGGGCTATCGTCCTTGTCCTTCTGCCACGTGAACCCAGTCAGGATGGAAAAAGCTTGCGCGCAGAGAGGGCATTTACGCTTAGCTGGTGCATTGGAGAAAGCATCGAGGAGCATGCTCACGCTCTGTCCCATGGTGCAGGACCGAAGCTCCAGGTCATACAAGTGGCCACGAAGGTCAAACACAAGAGACATGTGCTCATCCCGGAGGCGAGACCCATGCAAGCTGCCACCCACATCCATCGAGTCCGTCGCCACTCTAGACCCAATGTCGAGCTCTCTCTGCTCCGCAGCCATCTTTGCTCCTGCCATCCCTGCTGCCTTCACCTGAAAGTCATAGCTGAAGTCATCATCGGGCCAGGGAACTTCTTCCACAATGCAACCAGGGATGTAGTCAACCTGCGTCGGAAGGGGAGTGCGTGTCTCCTGAAGAGTCGCCTCAGTGGTGCAGTTCCTTTCCACCATCGTCAAATCCTCCATGAATGGGTCTTCCACCACTACATAGGGCGAAAACACCTCCTCCGTTCCAGCATCCTGCCCGTCTCCTGGGGTCTTGGTCCTAGAGTCGCGGCTACAACCGGCTCCTGGTTCAATTATGGTGGCAAGGAGCGCCCGCTTCTCAGCCCTTGCTTTTTTCCTGATGATGGAAGTCGCCATTGCCAAGGCGCGCTCCAAATTCTCTCTCCGACGCCTCTGTGCCTTGCGAGCAGCCCAGGCCTCGCCACGGAGAGGTCTTCCCCTTTTCCGGACCATGGTGAGAGAGAAGATCGAGCACAGTAAAAGACAGATGAGCCAAAACGAAAGTAAGTTAATTTGCAGAGCGCGAACAAGCTTAACGTTTCTCGAATTATGCAGAGAAGGATGCACCGAAAGTGCTGAGATTCTGAGTGCTAAAGGAGTTGGGCTGCACCAGAGCAAACCAACGAGAAATAGAGCCCTGCTCTGCCCAGACATAAAGAAATTCACATAGCCAGGAGCTAGAGCCATATGCATGCAATTAACCTCTCCCATCCTAAGTGCACTGTGAATGTTAATGAACGCGCGAGGGAGGAGTACTTCCAGCCTACGTCTGCTGCAGAGGCCGTCCCCCATCGTTAATGTTGGCTTGTGGGTGGCAGCCCTCGGCATTTAAGCCTAGGCCGAGTGCGCCTCCAGCTGTCTCCAATTGGCCGCGTGACACCCCATCCGAGGTATAATAATAGATATGTTAGTTTGCTTTTGCTTTTTAGATAATTTATATTTATATTCTTTTACAAATATTGAATACTCTATCTCCTTTGGATTTGAACTTGTGACTTTTGAAGAGGAACCACATGTTCTTCCTAACCATTAGACCCACTCATGCTGTAAATTTCTATTTATATTTTTATAACATTATTTAGTATACATTATTTAAATTTTAAATTACATATTTAAACTTTAGATTATATATAAGAATAACATTATTCAATATGCTTTATTTAAATTTAAATTTACATATTTAAACTTTAGATTATATATATAGGGAGGAAAATGTTTGTGGTTGATTATTTTAATTTTTATAATTAAAAGGAACTCTAAATACAACCTTTGCAATGCTATAGATTGTGATAAATAAAAAATAAAAGAGGANATATATATATATATATATATATATATATATATATCATAATAAAAACATTAAATTGAATTGTTTATGTAAATTTTTATACTAAAAAAACTTCTAAATTAATATCTGACCTGGGTATTGAATTCTAGTTGCTTAACAAACTAAACTCACTTCATAACCAATTGAATTAGAAAAAATTAACAATTTAAATAGACAATATTATTTTTGAAGTTAATTGAAATTATAATAAAAACAAATGAAATGGGATTAATAACAAGAGAAGTATTAACAATAATCTGTCATATCATTGAAAGAGCGCTAATATGTCATATCCCATATCCTTGAAAGAGCGCTAATATGTCATATCCTTAAAAATAAGGTACATGACTGTTCTAACTCTATAAAATTAAAGACATCAACAATTGCAACACATAAGCTACAAATCAATTATCAAACCCAATTTACAAGTGTGGATTAAAATTGGCAACATCCTTTGTCTTCACATTATATAAGACAAACAAGGGGGCATGATACATATGTGCAGATAATGTTAACTTTTTAAGCACCAACCTATCTTGGCTTTCACCTCTGCTACTGACACTTGTCTATTCCAAATGCAACAAATAAGTTTTTACCAACATACTCAGCCATGTCACTTTCAAAGTAAAATATTACCTTGGTATCCAACATAATGGCAATGACATTGTCTGTTGATTGAGTGTTATATTCTTTCACAAAATTGATAACAAGAATTGAGCATTATATTCTTTCACAAGATTGATAACTTTCTTGTGAGATGCATAGTCTCCATGAGACATATTCAAACGAGCAACATTCATCCCTTCCTCAACAAGCTTATGTATCATTTTAGGAGTGCTCGTAGAAGGAGCAATTGTGCACACAATTTTGGCCTTTCGCTGTACACTTGTTTTTGTCCATATGCCAACTGACTTTTCTTCAGCCTGTAGACCTTCCTCGTGTGTAAAGTTGTCTTTCCACTGCACAGAGATGAAATTCCAGCAATAAGTCGATTTGTGTATATGTATGTGTGTATAACAAGAAGTAGAATAAACCCATGGAAATGAACTGCTAAACATTTTCCTTCCGATATGATCAAGAAAGAATTCACCAAAAAAAGTCAGTAATAAGCTATGAACACAATGTTTTTTCAAAATGGAAGGGAAATATGAGCATATGGTTCCAGTAACAAATGAACATCATCAAACATAAGAACTTCAACATTTGAAATCCTAGCAAAACATTTCTCATATGTTTGATCCATTTGTTGAAGATAATTGCAAATGCTAATATCACTCATCTCCTAGTATTATGGACTCTTTGTCAGACAAGAATGCAAAGAAAAAAATAAGAAGAGATCCAGTTTTATCAGAAGAAGCAGAAAAATAGTAGAGATTTAAACTATTTTTCCGAGTTAAAAAAATAAATCAACGAAGGAAAACAGAGCCAATAGATTCTCTAAAACAATATAATGATTTGTGATATCTCCAATCACCAAATGAAGCCAAAAACGGGAGAAAACGGAAAAAATGCATATAATGTCAGGATCTTGGTAAAAGGGTTGTTAAAAGAGAAGTTTAAACCAGAAAAATTAAGATAGATATTTCCATTTCTGCTCATAAGTTCTCTATAAAGAAAAAATATAACCAGTATTTGAAACTCCAAATAATTCTAGCACAGAGAGAAAAGGTAAAGAGAATATAACTGAGATGTACAAGCAGTTTTGTTCAAATGATATAACTGTTTCCATTTAAGAGTCAAGATACTTTCAATCAGGATGTACAGAAATTGAAAGTCCTTAGGCAATTGCTCAACACAAAACTGAAGAGTGTGCCTCATATTTTTGACTCCTCTGTTTGAAACTACCAAATGAAAAACATTCCTTTCAATAAGATTTCAACAATATTAGTTTATTACACATAGAAGGTAGAAATTCCATTAAACGCATACTGGCAGGGCAAGACAAATTTCATGCAACTGGTGACAAAATCTTACCAAAGATTTAATTAAGATCGTGACATATTCTAAAATGCAATCATAGCATATATATCCAAAAGGAAAATCTTCATTTTAATGATTTCATGGGATGCCTATAAGGCTTGTGAACCCAATATATCAATTTATTCCAATAGTGTATATTTGATATTTAGGATCAAAATAATATTCTGTCAATGAAATCGGATATCTAATATTTCTGAACAAATACCTGTGAAAATCCTTGTCAAAGAAAAATATTAAACCAAGAGGCTAAAAATAGACTGAGTGTAAATAAGAGAGACAAGATCATAATCAAACCTAATCAACCTCATCCCACCAATGAAATTCTGATTCAAGCTTGTTCTGAACAACGCTATACAGAAGAGTCAGATAAAATAAGGCGCAGGTACCTGCTCCAACAAATGTCCTCTTAACAACCTTCTCCATACGAACATCGTGTTCAGTACTCTTGACCGATTGATCTTTGCACTCCAATTTCTCACAATCGGGATCGGTTCTTGACTCGACCAAATCAACTTCCTTGATAAAAATTTCTTTTACTATGACTTGCAGTACCAGTACTTGTATCCACAGTTCGCTATGACTTGCAGTACCAATACTTGTATCCACAGGTCGAGTAAAAGAGACCCCCAATAGTACATTACAGATGTTTCCTGTTTTCTTTAACCCTAACGGCTGGAGAGGATTACACTATAAAAGAAAACCCCAATATCGCATGTTCAATCAGAACCGATTCGCCCTCAAAACCAATTCATGATGTCGGCGTGATCTCTTACTATACCTGCCCATCCATTCCCCCCCCAAAAAAAATTAAAGATTAATTAAACCACCACAAAGCCGTAACTTTCACCTTGCAAATCCCAGAGCTACAACGCCTCAAAACTGATGTAAACCTGGTACCCAGACTCACCACCTCCGCCTCAACATCCAAGGTTCAATTCACAGGCAAAAAACAACCAATTTTATTCTAATTCTCCATTCGAAACCTAAAATAGTTTGTAGATTGACATAAAAAAAACACATACAACTACAATTAACCATCAGGACAAATAAAATATCTCCATGGGATTTTAAACCAAAGAAATATTGTTAATTGACCAAAATATGCAAAATTGAAAATGCCCTCACACCCATCAACGTCAGCATCAAATCTTCCTTCATCATCCAAATCTTCTTTCCAAAGCACCAATATCTCATTCGCCCCAGGCAGATCCAACAGATGCTTTGTCTTCAAGGGTTTACCTATATAATATAGAAAATTCTGAAGGCTATTGCTGTAAGTATAACTGTTTCTCTTATGCAATCAAAATCAATGCCATGAAAGAGATCAGTCTGAGATGCATATACTATTAAACAAAGTATTATAAACCAACCTGTGTATCGCACAGTTTCTCTAATAGTGTATCCTCGCTCAAGAAAACGCATGATGAGCCATGACCCTATGAAACCAGCAACTCCTGTGATGCAGACTATTCCTCAATGGAGCTGATGATTCAAAGGTGTTTCTTGTGGTAGCGGGGTCTTATCTTCACCAAAATCCATTGCAGGATCCGTAATCAACTGACGAGCAAAATAACCAAAACGCTTGGATGATGTTTTCTAGGCCCTGCTTCTTAAAACTAAAGAGGATCTCTGGGATTTGTTGTGCGTCTCTAGCGACTTGTCATAGAGGATGATAGCAAAAGATTAGGTAAAACGGTGTAGTTGGAGACAGTTGGGAACAAATGTTTAATGACGGTTGTGGGAACAAATCCCACAATATTTGCAGTTATGCTATGACAAATTTAAAGGAGATGACAGAGGCGGTTTCAAATCACTACACCTATAAACGAAAAGGGTGGTTTCCCAAAACCTATCAACAAGTTGACAAATTTAAAAGAGATGACATAGGCGGTTTCAAATCACTACACCGATAAACGAAAATGATGGTTTCCCAAAACTATCAACCAGTTGACAGGTTTTAAACAAAACCTATCAGTAAAGATGCCTTTAACATAAATATAAATGATATAAACTATATATATTATATATAATATAAACTAAACTACATATATTATATATAATATAAACTATATTATATAATATAAACTAAACTATATTATATTATATTATATAATATAAACTATATTATATAATATAAACTAAACTATATTATATTATATTATATAATATAAACTATATATATTATATATAATATAAACTAAACTACATATATTATATATAATATAATTACATAAACTATATATAATATAATTATATAAATATATATTATATATAGTTTATATAATTATATTATATATAATATAATTATATAAACTGCATATACTATATATAAGTTATATATATTATATAAACTACATATATTATATATAATATAATTATATATAATATAATTATATAAACTGCATATACTATATATAAGTTATATATATTATATATAATATAAA
>ML778395.1:1012130-1026552 GCA_009831015.1 Picea engelmannii
TTTTTTTAATTTTATTTTATATAATTTGGGTTTTAAATATATTTTTTTGAAAGCGTTTTTTGTTTTATTTAAAAAAAAAAGTTGTGAAGATTTTGTCCTTTCTAGTTATTTATTTTTCAATGTAAATTTAAGAAGAAAAAAAATGTTAGTAAATAAATTTTTAAGTGACCATTTTGTATCCAATTTTGGGTTTCTTTTTTTGCATAGGGATCTATTGTCAAAACCATGGTTTCATTAACCATAATTTTAACGTTTCGAAACAACTTTTTTCTTTAGTTATCGTCACTTTTTTATTTAGGTGTTAATTTTAAGGTTTTTCTAAGATATTGTATGAGTTTTGAAGGTCATGCTTGAAAAATGTTGTAATTTTGACCCTGTTTGAAAAAATGGTGCTATCGGTAGCACCACTTTTTGATTTGGGGTTGATTTCCATGTTTTTTATGCAAATATATGAGTTTTTTGGGCTAGAGTTGTTGTTTTGAGGTCACAATTCTCGTTAAGTTGGTAATATTGTTTAAACTACCACCGGATAAATGTGCCTTCAAATTTGAGTTTGGTGAACGTGAAGGGAAACATTATCGCTCGTCAATCTTTTCAATTTTAGAGAGTCTGAAAAGGGATTAAAGAAGACTCAAGAGGGCTACTTTTCTCAAGTAATCCAGACGAGATCGAAAAGAATAAATAGAATCTCATTGGATGTTGCTTTTGAATTTTAAAGTGAGCTTGAAAGAAAACAAATCGTTCTCATTAGGGAGTCCCGAGGGTAAGGCCAATAATGATGACTAGAGAGAAGAATGAGGCTTCAATACAAATTCATGGTGGGACTAAACACGACTCCGGTGCCTATGAAGTACTTTGACATGGGCACCAAATAGAAAACAAGGCTCTAACTAGGATTCCCATGGAAGGAAGGTTCTACCACATAAAGTACGAAACACTTATCAACAAGAAAGGTTAGTGTCACAATTCATTGGGGTTCATCCTAAGGCCAAAAGAACCATGAAACAAATAATGCAAAAATGCAAGCAGGGAAAACCCTAACCTATATGTCAGCTTTGAGGTCAATACCTGTCAGAACAGATCGATACGATGAACAAATGTCGAAGAAAAATGTCTCCAAGATCCTGCATATAAGGCCAATAACACTCATCCAGAAGTTAATAGATCCAATATAGATAAAAACTTTGGAAAATAACAGGTGTTATGGAATACAAAACTTGAAAACAAAAATCCTAGACTATACAATATGTACAAGGTACCACACAACCTTGCGGCTCATGCGTGGTAGTAGTTTAGGTAGAACCCACTGCTAGGATATAACCAAAAGTCTCTTCGATAGTCAACCTGGAAAGTCTCCCAAAAGGGAAGAAAACACAAACTACAGTGTAATTATTGCCACATAATAGAAACCATGGTCATGGCTTCAAGAATAGCCTCATCCAAAGGCAATTCAAAATCTAAGAAATCACACGAATGGGGAGGGTCGACAGTCCTAAAGGGAGAAGTAAACTGACCATATTCCATATGATGATGGAGGTTTTGGTCAGGACTGACAGAGTCCATCAACGAAGAATCACAAGCATGAGGGCTTGAGGATATACAAACAACGAGATTAGACTCAAAAGGAAACTCAAGACAACTCGGACCAAGAGGGGGAAGCAAGGGATCATGTGCCCTCAAAGGATAAACCAACAGATCAATTTTCTAGGACCAAGTCTTGAGAAGGAAAACACGAGTGAACAAGTTCCTTGTCAGGAGAAATTGAACATCGAGGATAAAATGCCACATAATTAACCCGTGACGGGGTAGAGTCTATATGAACACTAGGAACATATAAAGGGGCATCCTAAATTAATGCTGAATTAGGATGGTGATTATCAGATGCCAGCTGGTCGATAGTGACAATGATTCCATTGTAAAGGAAATGCATCATTCGGAAGAGAGTAGACACCACAATGTTCATATGATATACATAATCACGCCCAAGAAGCAAATTGAAATCTAACAGGCCTTGCACCACTATAACTTCGACAAGGACAATATTCCCACCTAACGATATATGAAGCTTAGGAAGAATCCCCAAATACTCACTAGGATGTCTGTCAAAATCCAATAGCCCATGCGAAGCAGACACAAGATCGGGAGAACCCAAAGCTTGCCAAGTTGAGGAGGATAAAATGCTTGTGGAGGCTCCTTCATCTACAATACATCGGTAAATTTTTTTTGAATTAAATTCAACCCTTATTTGAAAAGGTACAGAAGAAGGAAGGAGAGGCTCAACAAGCTCATTTCAATCAAAAGAAATGATCCTAAAACTTGGAGGGGGTGTGCTTGAAGTGAGAAAAATGCCCCCTTGTTATGAAAGTAATGAACAAGAAATGATAAAAACATAGACAGTAGACACATCACTCCCCAAGAGAAGAGTGAGATCAACCGAAGATTGCATCAGCGTGACCACTTTGGTAGACTCGACACTCTTTAAGAGAAGAGTGGGATCAATCGAAGATTTCATCGGCACGACCACCTACTCAACCACTAGCTGAATAGGATGCAAGACAACATGGTCTGAAGGCACATCACCCCCCCAAAAAGGAGTGGGATGGGTCTAAGATTTCATCGACACAATCACTTTCTCAAACACTCGTTTAATAGAATGTGAGGAAACCTCAAAAGACTCGGAATCAGAAGAGCTTGCAGACATCTACCACAATCTTCGTGCCTTTGGAATGTCAGGGAACATATGAGTAAGGTGATCTCTCTTGCAAATATTACAAGGGAACTTAGGCTTACGTCATATCTGTCTAGGTTTCTCAATATAATCAATGCCCCCAACATGACTAGTAGTAGCTGGTTGCACATCTCCAACATGAATTACAATGGTTGGTGTTTTTCCCCCAGCATGAATGGTAGAGGCTGGGTGGTGGTATTCAACATGAATTGTAGAGGTTGACAACCTATCTCCAATATGACTCATAGAGGTTGGTGATTTCTTCTTCCTATTCTTCCTCTTTCTATTTCGTTTAGACTTTTGGTTACTAGTATCTATACTTTCGCTAGAGAAGGTAGAAGGAGGAGGAGAAGACTTTATTGATGAAGGAACATCAACATGATGCCCATGACATAAGGTTCTTAACTGAGAAGCGTCAAGAGAATTCAAGATATTTGGAATGATACCCAACCAAACTGATAGTCCCACATTCAACCCATGAATGTACAGAATGGCCATCAAAGGGACACCAATGTTTCCAAAGAAATTAAAAGCAAAATAATCCACTTGCGAAGGGTTCCTTGGTTGGTATCATTAGAATTTTTTTCCATGAAGATATTATGCACATGTTTTCCCCTTGAGGGATCTTTCAAGTCCATAAAAGTCTCACACACTGACTCTGGAGAACCAGTGTTATAAAAAAAACAACACCTATAAAGAGGCGGCTCCACGTTTCCAAGCGAAAGATTGAAAAGTCCTCACGATCAGTGGAGTGGGCGGTCTACCACCTTAGGTCAGAGACCCAAATAAATGAATGACTAACTCACTATGGAAAACTAGGGAGCATAGAGGACACACTAAAAGTTATTAAAGGCAAATCAAGCAGACAACTAACTAGTGGGAAGGGCAGTTACGCTAATCAACACTAGAGCAACTTACCGGTGCAAGTGAAAATCGAACACAGAAGCACCCTCCAGGTATACTCTGTGAAGCGTGACCCGACGTCTTCCCTAGGTACTACGGTATACCCTCGCAATCACCTATGTAAGTCTGTAAAAATAGGCAACTAAGTTTCCAGCTCATAGTTAGTCACCAGGCGGGTACCGTTGACAGTCGGGCCGATCGTAATGAGCAGGATAAAAAGTCCGAAGCGCTTCAAGGGTGCCAAAAGAAATTGGTCTGGAAGACAACAAAGGATATCGAATGGATTTGCGGTCCACGAGGCTCCGTAGGAAAATGCAATCAATATTGTTCCCAAGAAACGCCCTCAATATACAATCCCCAGTACATTTGGTCTAGCTTTGGAGGGGTTATCTCCTCTACCTTTCCTCATACGACCTTATGTTTATACCCTGTGTTAGAGGGGGGTCCTGACTAACTCTTACAATGTTGGAATTTAGACACTCCCTATCTCAGACACTAACGTTTGTTTTAAATGGCCTTGAAGAGTTTCCTCTTCACACCTAATTCAAGGCCCTAAAATACTAAACTAGTCGGTGAACCCTACAAACAAAAAGTCTAATATATTTTAAGTTAAGCGTTAATTTTAAGGCTTGATTTACTAACAGGATATGAACATGCAACTGATGTTGTTTGAGACTCTTGCAAAAAATGAAACTTATAAGAACACTGACAAAGAAGGATTCTCTTTCTTATTTTTTCTTTTGAAATTCTTTCAAGACGAGAATAAAACACAACACTATGCTAATTTATTTTTCTTTTTCAAATAACAATGCAAAGCAAATGCAAAGAAATAAAGTGATCCAAAAAACTAGGTGTTTTTTTTTTTTAATATATTTTCTTCCAATCAAAGAAGAACTAACAAAAGATTCTAAAAGAAACTGATGAATACAAAATATGCAACTCATTTTTCTTAAAAATTCAAGCTAAAAATAAGCCAAAAAATCTAGGAAATACAGAGAGATGAGAGGATTTATTTTTTATTTTTTGAATTGCTTTAAGAAGAAAAACCAAAGTAAAAGTTCTTTTTTGTTTTGCAAAGCAAGAAATTGGAAGAAGAGAAAACAAAAACCAAGATTGATAGAGACCCTAAGCCGACTGCGTAAATGTAGGGATTCAAACAAGAAACCAAAGGAGGATATAAAACTTGAAAGTTCACTCTAAACCTTTAGGGAAAACAAAAGAAAACTAAGACACAAGTTAACAACGAATCTTCAACCTAAGCTAAGGCAAAAAACAAAGACTCTGGAAGGTTCAAGAAATCATTGAGAAACTTAAACTTCTATCAAGAAAGAGACATACCTCTCTTTTTTAAAAAACACTTTCAAGATACACAGATGTAGGCTGTTGCACCAATAACCTGCATATGTACAGAGGCTGTATAATGTGCAGGGTGTGTATGTATGTGGGCTGAGCCAAAGCATAGTGCATACACCTCTGAGACTTTTCAAAAAGAAAAAGACTAAGTAGACTGATAGTGAAGGGAACACTGGTAGGCACCTTGCAGGTGACCAGAATCCCTTAAAAGACTCAGTGAACTCAACTGAAACTCAAAACACAATCAAGAAGCCAATTAAAAACCAAAAAACTTCCCTCTAAAACCCTAGAGAGAATCTCGATTAGAGTTGCCAATTCTAATAGTGGGAAAATCCCCCTATAACTATACCAGGGTTATAAGTATAGACAAAGTAATGACTCCCTTAAAATTCCATCTAATTCCTACACTACCCAAAAAATTCCACACAGATGAAAATAAAATTATAGAAGAGTAAGTCAGAAGCAGTTCCTTTGATCCAAACGTTTGATGATGACCTCCTCGATCTTTTTTTCTTCCTTGAATGATGGTCTCCTCCCAAAGATGACCTGCATCAATGCTTAGGAAAACAATGCTACAAAAATTCTATTTCTATTCATCAATTAGGGTTAGATATCATTCATTATGCATAAACCAAATAAAAGACATAAAGATATTATTTGGGACAGGGAAACATATTCTTTTATTCAATAGTCAAAGATTGGAAATTACAACCTTTGCAGGCTGACGCTCCATGAACCTGGTCCGGGCTCCTCTTAAATTTTCTCTAGGTACACCTTCCAAAGCCTTCTCTCATAATATGCTGATCAATCCAATGGAAGGGAAGGTATTGTATGGGAGAAAAGGTCTAGAGAGGGAATGCTAAGGAAAGAACTCAAAAAAATGTTGCAAATACTTGGGCAAGGAGGGAAACAGAATTTGGGCAGAGCCGTTATAATGCTTGATTGTGTAATGAGACCCAAAGACCTCCTTTTATATGACCAAAGGATAGTTATTCGGTTTGGGGATGGGCTATGGCAGGTGAAATGGTTGAGAAACCTCCAATCACCCGTTAATTGCATCGAATTCCTTGCAACTTTTTAACTTTTGCAAATTTTGGAGGTATACACAGGTTTTTTAGTGTGCATTTAGCATATGTACATGAGATTTTTAGTATGAAGCAAGCATATGTATGTGGGTAGTAGTGCAACATGGCATGTACATGCTCCAAAAAATGGTTTTTAAAATAGAGTTTCTCAATAGTGATTTGGAAAATTATGCAAGTAGGAATGACAATGCCATGTATTCATGAGTAGGGAATTTTAGGGCTATAACAAACAATGCCCATACATTTGATATGAGTTTCCCACTAGTATATGATATTCCATTTTTTTCTTTCTTCAAACCACATGCTACTGTCCACTGATAGATTCACCAATTTCCATGCCACCTAGGAACTACTAATGAAATATCATGGGCGAAGGTTAAGGCTTAACATTAAATTTCAATCTTCTCTCTCTTTTTCTTCATTTTAAATTAATGATATTGTTTGTGCAAGGAAGAGATGGCTAATGAAGCTTAAGTATAATTACTGTACTAGCTAGTAGGATGATTCTAGGGTTTCTTTTATTATACAACCTGCTAGAATTCTATTAATGAATCTCAACCACATGTATTTATAGTCATGCAAAATAAAAGAGGATGCAACCAATGGATGTATCAATAAATACTTAGAAATGCGATTCCAATGAAAAGAAATACATAAGCCATGAATTACTTGTGACTGAAGCATCTCCACAAGCAATTACTAACTCTATGCCAAGCAATTCAGAAAAAAATGGAGAAGTTAATAAGTGTAATACTAACACTACAAGGATAACACCTTGTAGTGGATGTTTTTAGTGTTACAATATTGGGAAAAATTTTCAAAAAAATATTTGCTATTCATAGTGGAGGTTTTAAGGGATGTTCCCTAAAACTAAAAAAAATTGGGTGGGTGAAGGTTTTAGCAGAGTTTTTTTTTCTTTTTCGGTGCTTGTATTGGTAACAAACAACAATGCATGTTTATGTAACATTAATTGATGCATACATAAACCTAAAACTAAATGTTGCTCATATAATTATTATGCACCAGTTTCATTTTTTGTTTATATGTTGCATCGGTGCTCGTATAAATACTAGGCACTAGGTTGTTCTTTTTTGTTTTATGGCACACTGGTGCTCATATAATTATATGTACCAATTCCTATATTACCATGTGCACTAGAGAGAAGTGAAATTTCAAACATTTGAGGTGAGATGTAGGCACTGTTCTTTGTTATTAATCTTCGGTGCATATATTATATGTAAATCACCAATACATATTGTAATCATGCACACTATAATATTTCGAAACGATAAATATGATTGTACACTATGTCGTTTGAAGTAATGGTGTTTTTTCACAATTCTTAGCATTGGTGATTTAATGTAATTGATAGGAGCCAATGCGTATGACTCATAAAAACACATCGATGTCTATTTTATGGCACACATCGTTTGATAAATTCAAAATAATACAATGCATCAATATGTATATATTTTAATTAATTGATTTTTTAATAAATTTTCAATTCATCATCTTAAAATCAAATATTTTTTATAATAATATTGATTTTTATATTTTTGTTATTATGTTTTGATATAATGATTGGATTAATGAATTATCCAACTAATTACACATCCCTTATTTGTAACAAAGTAAATCATCTAGATATAAATTAATTAGAAATGCAACATTTTATAACATTCGACAATGAAATAAAATAAAAAACCTATTTTATTATATATGAATAAGAGACCCATCATCATACAAAATGGGACAAGGTAAAGGTCCACAATAATAAAAATGCAACCAATATGTAATTGTTACACTTATTGGTAACATGCCCTCATGCAGTTGGGACAATATGTTGAGTACATTAAACAAAATCCCTGATTTTCACACACAAATATTCCAAAACATACAATTTTCAATAACATTCAATTATAGTGATTGCCATTCATCACTTGAAATATTGTCATTGCTTGAGATGCGTGCATGCCTCATTTCTTCATCGCTTGTAGGATATATTGTACTTGGTTATTTAACCTAATTTTTTATTGATCGAATTATTTTTGATGTTCCGCCTCTTCATGTTCCATTTGTTGATGTTTGTAGCATCAGACAGATGAATGAAATGTTAAAGTTATTAGCATTGCTGAATTAATATTAGACATTGATATCAAGTGAGGTGAGATTTAAATTCAACCATCAATTAATTTGGATATTAGGGTCAGGTCATAACTCAATATTATAAAAGAAAGGCCAGGGTAAAGGAGGAGACACTTTTCATATAGAGATAGAGAAAAGAAAGATTTTTTCTCAAGGAAATATTAGATAGGTGGAGAAATAATTTCATATAGATATTAGTACAGGTCAAGGAGAAGAGAGAATAGGGGCAACCATACGAAGATTCGACAGATCAAAGCCACGACAACTAAGTGGAATTGTACGCATTGCACATGTCAGTTAGGGCACATATGTACATGAGATACAATGCATGAAACCATGTATGTACATGGGTGAAAATGATGATAAGTGCATACAAGTTATGCGAAGTGAAAGTATATGATTCTACATCCATGGAGAAGTTTCTAGGGTTTGTAGGTGCTATCTATAATTTTTTGTATTTCTTAATGTGACATTTTCCCAAGTTTGGGATCCCTTGTAAGCTTTGATATTATTCTAATGATAAGATGATTTCAAGGGAATAATATATTTTTGTATTATGCATGAGATTTGATTTCCAGTGTTGCTTCCTCTATTTATTTGAGTTAATTATTCCAACAAGTGTATTTTGTTTTGTGAGATGCTAATTTGATTTACACTAAAGCAATCACTAGTAAAAAATTTACCTACTGGTGTAGGGAATAGAAATTTGACATGGTATCAGAGATGTCAATATGAGAGGGAGCCAAATTTCAGATCCATAGTAGTTTGCAACAAACATGTAAAGAGATCTATGCAGATCTAAAAATCAACAGTTAGAAATCGAAGGACGAATTTCAGGGAAACAACTGTAGAAAAATAGAACTTATTTTTATAGTTTTATAGAGACGTACATGTGTATCAAGTCAGTTAGGGTGCATGTGTACGTGACATAAAGTGTAGGAACATGCATACATATACGAGCTACAATAAGGAAATGAACGCACAAGTATAGACAAAGGATGTTTTCAGCAACATGTTATTTCCTTTGGAAATTATCAGATCTAAGGGATGGAAAAAACAAGTCTAAGAATTGAAGACATATTGGATGGAGCATCCAACTTCCTATCTTGGAAATAAAGAGTCACTTTTCTATTGAAGGAATATGATCTTTGGGAGATTTTTCACAAAATGTTTCCTCCACCAACAGATTGCTATCTTTGGAAGCTCACAAGAAGGATATTAAATCCCACTGGGTAATCTTGGATAAAGTTAAGGATCATTTTATTCCTCACTTATTCAAGAATATGATGACCAAGGAAATTCTTGATGCTCCAGTAAATTTATTTCATAGCGATAACTTAAATAGGAAGATGATATTGAGAAATAAACTCAGATCCGTGCAGATGTCTAGATCTGAAAATTTTACTAGCTAATTCATGAGGATCACTCAGGTATGTGATCAACTTTCAACTATTGGGGAGAAAGTGAATGATGCAGAACTTGTAAATGTGGAGCTGAATGGTTTCTCAAATTCTTGGAAACCATTTGTCAAGGGAGTCTACACTTAGGAAAATATTCCAGATTGGCAAAGGCTATGGGAAAATTGTATCCGGGAAGAGACTTGGGAGGAGTCTGAACGAAGAAATCAAGGAGTTTGTGATGAGAACCTGACCCTTGTCAGTAATACAAGGAAGGGAAAAGGAAAGGTTCCCAACAAGAAGGGTAAAAACGATGGAGGTACTATACAACCAAGGAAGAAGAAGGACTTGAGTAAAATAAAGTTCTTCGCATTGCACAATAGTGGTCATTATGCATATCAATGTCTAAAGAAGAATAAAGGAAGAGGAAAACTACAGTAGGTAGCATCATCCACAACAAATCATCTAGATGAGTTTGTTGCAATGTTTGAGATGGATTTCTCACTTGTTTCTTGCCTTTCCACCAACACAACCACTAGAAGTGAGTGGTACTTGGAAAATGGTACATCTTGTCATATGACAGAAGCATGAGAGATATTCAAAAACTTGATGAAGAAGGACTCATGGATCCATGTAGATCTTGGCGATGATTCCAAGTATGCAGTGAAAGGTGAGGAAACTATCTTGTTCCAACTTGAGTCAGGTGGTTCATTTGATTCCCATGATGTGATTTATGTATTGGGACTTAGGAATTTTTTTCTCTCAGCCTTAGTTATGGAGGACAGGTTTTTGCAGTAATATCCTAGAGAGGGAAAGTACTCACATTTCTAGAGGGAGCTATCCCTGACACACCAATGGTCATTGGGGTTAGAGAGGGTGATTTATATAGGTTGCAAGGGAATCATGTTCAAGCCTTGGTAGATGATAATGAAAAGTTATGTGAGATGTGGCATGGGAGATTGGGAAACCTACACTAAATGGAACTACCAATTCTAAGGGAGTTTTTCATTGGTCTACTAGATTTCAGTGTTTTTCAATAGAGCGCATGCAAAGGGTGTGCACTTGGAAAGAATGCCAAGGATTATTTTCCAAGAAATGGGAGTAGGTACACGGGGATATTAGATGTTATAAATTCATATGTGAGGGGAACAATGTTAGTAGAATCAGTACAAGGAGCATCATACTATGTGACATTCATTGATGACATTTCCAAGAAAACCCAGATCTTTTTTATGAATATCAGGATGAGGTCTTCAGTCGATTGTAGGAGTGTAAGACTCAGGTGGAGACCAGACATGGAGGAATATCATGGTCTTGAGATTGGATAATGGGGCAGAGTATACCTATAATGACTTCAAGGAGGAAAATATCAAGAGTGAGTTGATAGTCTCATACAACTCTCAACATAATGGTGTTGTGAGAGAAAGAACCGGTCCATCATCGATTCTTCCAGGACTATGATAGATTATAAATATTTTTCTATGTTTCTTTTGGAAAATGCATGTAACATGACATGATATGTGTAGAACAAGAGTCCTCACAAGACATTATGGGACAAGACTCCAGAGGAGGAATTCTTAGGAGTGAAGCCAATGATAGGACACTTGAGGATATTTGGTTGTCCAATATACATCCATGTGCTTGTGGAGAAGAGGATGAAGTTGGATCCTTCAAGACAAAGGGCATATTTTTGGGGTACAAAAATACCTCAAAGGATTACAGGATCTTCATACTAGTGCAACAAAATAAAGTTGTCAGTAGAGATGTTAAGTTCAAGGAGAACTTGACATCTTGTAAATATCAGGAGTCACCAATGGTGGTAGAGGACGAGGAGTAGGAGGCTCTAAAGGATGAGTAATGCTAAAACAATTCTAGTTCAATAAGTCATATTTAAGGTGGGGAGGAGGAGTTATCCCCTTCCAATTTTTTCAAGATACCTAGGTGGTTATTACAACGATTGAGGGATGCTAGTGAGGCTCCTAGGAGTGTAGTAAGGGATAATAGGCCTTCAAGGAATTTTCCCAACTATATGGATATTATGATAAACATCATTGATGTTGAGCTTTCCAGTTTTTAGGAAGAAACATATAAACATGTTTGGTGGGATGCCATGGTATAGGAGTACACTGTTATTATGATTAATGATGTTTGGGACATAGTGCCGAGACTACAAGGGAAGTTAGTTGTGGATTCCAAGTGGCTCTACAAGATCAATTATGCTACGGATGGTAGCATCGAGAAGTTCAAGGTGGGGTTTTTGGCGAGAGGATGCTCTTAGAAAGAGGGATTGAAATACAAGGAGACATTTTCTCCAGTCTCTAGTTATGCTTCTATTCAAGATATTATATCTATTGCTTTAGTTATAGGGTGGAGGATTCACCAAATGGAGGTGAATACAAATTTCCTCAACAAGATCATTGAGGAGGAAGTATATATAGAGAAATGTCAAGTATTTTAGGTGCACGTGAGGGAGTCTCATGTGTGCAGGCTTAATAAATCCTTGTGCAGAATCAAATATCGAACCAGGGCATGGCATTCCAGTATTGATAGATGCTTGCAGAGTACATACTTCACCAAGAGTGAGGTGGATCCTAAATTGTACTTCATACTTGTTGGGACTAATCCACTCATCTTGGTGTTGTACATGGATGATAGTTTTCTCACAGGTGCAGAGGATATTATAGAAGGGTGCAAAGAAGATTTGACTACAATGTTCGAGATTAATTTTATTGGCTTGATGCATTACTTCTTGAGGTTATAGGTATGGAAGATATTGGGAGAGATATTCCTTGGTCAAGGGAAGTATATAGTATATATATATTGAGGATATTCAGGATGGAGGACTATAGACCGATGGATACATCTATGGTTACCAACTTGAAGAAGGTTGACACTTCAGATTCAGAGTTGGTGGATTCTAGGATCTACACACAATTGATAGGTTCTTTGATGTATTTGTTCAACACCAGGACAAATATATGTTTTGTTGTGAACACCTTGAGTCAGTTCATGGTGGATCCAAGGAAAGTGCATTGGATAGTAGTGAAGCATGTGCTTAGGTACTTGAGAGGTAAACTCGAGTATGGGTTGAGGTATCTTAGAGGTGATGAAGTGAGGCCGCTGGGATATTCAAGCTTAGATTGGGTAGGGTGTGTAGTAGATAGGAAGAGAACCTTAAGATGTTTCTTCAACTTGGGATCAATGATGATTACATGGTTCATTAGGAAGAAAACTTCGGTAGAACTTAGTTCAATAGAGATAGAGTATATGGAAATGATTATGGCTAGTTGTGAAGCCATTTGGCTTCACAAATTTATTACAAGTTTATTTGATCAGGAGTTGGAGCCCATAATGATATACCGTGATAACCAAAGTTGTATCAAGCTATATGAGAATCCAATATTCCATGATAGGTCCAAGCATACTGAGATCATGTATCACTTCATATGAGACATGATTTAGAAGGGAGCAATCAAGCTTCAATATGTTTGCACAAATGAGCAGGTTGTAGACATTATGACCAAATCCTTGGTTAAAGGGAAGTTTTTGTTCTTTAGGCACAAACTTGGAGTGGTGTAGAATACCTTCCTCGATAAGTGGGAGTGTTGTTTTTTGTAGCATCAGACAAATATTTATGCATAGTTCTAAGTCTCTAGACATGTGGAAGTCATCCAAAGGCTTCTACCTTAGTAATTTACTTTAATTAAGAAAATTATAAAAGTAAAATAATTTTATTAATCAGTTGAGTTCAATTTAATGAAATGCTAAAGTTATTATCATTCGTGAATTAAATCTTAGCCATTGATCTCAAGTGAGGTGAGATTTAATCTCAGTTGTCAATCACTTTGGAGATTAGGTTTAGGTCATAAATCAATAATATAAAATGAAGGCTAAGGTAAAGGAGGATACACTTTTCACACACACACACACACACACATATATATAGAGAGAGAGAATAAGGAATTTTTCTCAAGGAGATATCAGATCGCTGGAGAAGGAATTTCATCTAGAGATCAATACAGATTAGGGAGAAGAGAGAACAAGGGTAGCTGCAAGAAGATCTGACAGATCATAGCCAAAATAGATGAGTGGAACTGTACACATTTCATAGGTCAATTAGGGCACTCATTTACGTGAGATACAATGCAAGAAAGCATATATGTATGCGGGTGATAGTGAAGACATGCATGTATAAGTTCTGGGAAGTGAAAGTATGGGATTGTATAGCCACATAGGATTTGCTATGGTTTGCAGGTGTTGTCTATATTTTTTTTTATTTCTTAGTGGGCCATTTTCCCAGGTTTGGGAGCTCTTGTAAGCTTTGATATTATTATAATGATAATTTGATTTGAAGAGTAGAACATCTTTGTGTATTATGCATGAGATTCAATGTCTAGTATTGCTTCCACTATTTATTTGAGTTAATTATTCTGACAAGAGTAGTTTTTTTTATGAGATACTAATTTGATTTACAACAAGGAAATCACTAGAAAGAAATTTACCTAGGTGACGAGATTATAAAGTTAACACCATATACAAACATAGAAATAAAGTGTAATAAGTATTTCTACATTTATATAATAGAATATACATGATTGCAGGAATAAAAAAGTGTACCATAGTAGCATCTGTTTCATAAGAAATACACATTATTTTGAAGCCATGCTACATGTTGGAGCCGCCCCTGTTTTTTCACCTTACGCAAATTTGGAAAAATCTGATACTTGTGATCTAGAGTTGTTTTTTCTTTTCCTTTCCTTCCAAAAATCATAAGACTCTGAGAGAACTTTCGTTGCCAGAATAGTAATGCT
>ML778396.1:27678-40358 GCA_009831015.1 Picea engelmannii
TGCTAGGATTATGAAAAATATTTGATATAAAAATCTATAAATTAAGGATTGAAGGATGGGAAGAATTAAATTAGCTTTCCTCTGCAAGGATTATCAAAAGGATTTGATATAGAAATCTTTGCTCTGAATAAACCCTTAATTTTTCTATGAAACTTTGATATAGGTTACTCAAGGCAAGCCACTTAGAACTCCACTTAATACATAGCCTACTTTACTTGGTAAAAGATTGAGGCAAGAGGAGAAAGTCACATGTGGCATTAACATGTATATAATACATTTTGTTCATATATACTAATATATATTTCTCTTCTCCCCCATTCCGTCTCACTTGAATTTGTTCATATTCATGTTATTTATGTAATTAAATTGGTATAACTATACTCTTGTTGTTTACATTAGATGGTGATGCACTTTAAATTTAATTCTTAGATTAATATTAAAGTGTAAGGTTTTGTTTTGATTTTGATTTTTATATGAAACTTTGATATAGGTTACTTAAGGCCTTTTAGAGCCACTTACAACTCCACTTAATACATAGCCTACTTTTCTTGGTAAAAGATTGAGTTGGAATGCTAGTGAGGCAAGAGGAACCCGAGATCAAGTGAGCAAGTCACATGTGGCAATAACATGTACATAATGTATTGTAATATTTTTTTCATATTTCTCTTCTCCCCCATTCCGTTTCACTTGAATTTGTTCATATTCATGTTATTTATGTAATTAAATTGGCATAACTATACTCTAACATTAGATGGTGATGCATTTTAAATTTAATTCTTAGAATAATATTTTTCCAACATAAAGTGTAAGAGGTTTTGTTTTGTTTAAAAAATCCAAGTGTTCAACATTAAAAACAAAAGAACAAGAAATCATTCATGAGTATTCTATTCCACTTTACTCTAATATTTTGTTAGTTACATCCATTTTAATAGGGAAATAAAATTGTTATATATTTTCATCTGTTAACATGGATCCAATTCTTTGTTGGGGAAAACTTATTTACCTTAACCCAATTTCTCTACAATAGAAATGAAATGGAGACACTACTAGGGAAAAATTATTAGAATTCTTACTCTTTTGGATGGTTGTTCCTCCTAGTTTTACCCATTTAGGTGTTTAATTTATCTTGAGGAATATTAGGGATCTTTCATTGGCCTTTAGAAGGAGAAAACAAATATTTGGTTGATCTTCATTTTCTTATTTTTTTATCTTGTTGGTTTGAAATAGTAGACTAGAATCCACATAGTTGTCCAACAAAGTCATTGTATTCTAACATTGACACATCAATCCTTGAAGACAAGGAAGGTCACCCAACGTGCATTTCCAAGACTTTATATAGTTTGAGGAAATTGACAAAGGATGGTTGCAACTATTAAGACTCCTACTTGCTACTTGATATTCTAAGCATCTCTTATAGTTTGGTTTCTATTACAACATTCCCACAATAGTAATGCAAACACAACTACCCAACTACAACAATGGAGGAATAGAACACCGATAATTAAATATCGTCAACATATAACATTAATACAACAACTAAATTTTGAAACAATGCCATGAATCTAGTCATACACATCATCAACACCAATAACATAACAAATATTATTACCATACTAGAGGTCACAACATATTACATCCCAAAACATATCCCAACATATACTTGAACCAATTTACAGGATGTAGTCTTTACATTATATACTTGCATACTTATATGTTGGATTCTTCTCAACTAGAAGTTGACTACTTCTTTCATCTCTAGTGCTCTACAACATTAGAGAACTTTTGAGGTAAAAAATGGGTCTAAAATAAATGTTATATCAACATCAACTTTAAAAGAACAAATAGGATTCAAGAAGACAATGTTAACCATAAAGGTAAATAGTTTTGGAGGTAAAGGAAAAAAAAACTACTTTTTTTCATCAGATTTTCAACTTATCTCCTTGTAGGTTTACTCAAATTTGAAGCTTAGGCACTCATTGGATGAAAAATTGAATTCCACATTGATTCCAACGAGTACCCACTCTATATACTTTTGATAGACCCACTGTGAGATAAACTAGAAATACATGAAAATAAACATGTTTTTTTTTTCTTCCAAAAACACATTTAATTCCTCATTCGATGCAAAATTTAAGTATGCATCCAACTAGTGACTACTCTTGAAATTTGAGTAAACCAATAGGATATAAGTAAAAAATATGATAAAAAAATTAGTTTACTTTTTTCCCTGTGAAAATTCATAACTCTTATTTTATTTTTTTCCCAAAGAAAAAAATCATACTTTATTTTTCAAGAAGAAAAAAAGTACATTATGTATCATCATATAGCCAACTCTAATAATGGAGAACTAAGCCTCATCAAAAACATAATATGTCTATGCATCAAGAAACTATAGTTTTTGCCTCAACCATTAAGTTGTTACAGTCAAAAGATCATATCAAAATTAATAGTCAAAATCTATATTGTCTATCATAGACAAGGGATCTGTAAAAATCATTCAATGGTCCTTCTGTTAAGTCCAAGACCTGCATTAAAATTAATTTGATAATCTTGATATTTTTTTTAGAAGTGGTTCATGGCACTTCTTTATCAGTAATCGCTACATCCATGTAATAATACCCCCCCTAAATCCGAAGAACATGGGGAGGTCAAGAATTTTCGTAATATTGAGAGCTCAACATCAATAGAACAACATGTCACATGCGGGAATTGAACCTGGGGGGGGGGGTGGAACATCCCTCAGAACAAACCACTCAGGATAAAACCAATTGACATAAGCCCGGTATTGATTGTACCAAGCCATCATTAAAAAATCAAAGTTCATAGTGGCCCTCCTGTAGAGATAAACCCTATTTTGATAATCAATCAACCTCTGAGTTCAACTCCCTGAAGATATGGAAAGCTTCTATATGAGTGAAAAATTGTAGTATGCGTTGATTTTGGATGGAAATATTTGCAAGAGAGATTTTTTATCTGATCCCATCCCTTAACAAAATGAATAACCAAGGATGAGTCACTGAATATCTTTAAATTCACCACATTTTTTGTAATAGCACATTTCAAGAGGAAGAATAAGGACATCAATTATCCCCAATTATTTGAGCCTGCTCCCATATTGGATTTGACCCTATAATAAACATTATCATTCAAATAGATTATGAAACCCACTACACATCTCCTAGAGTTATATTGACTGGCCCCATTGAAGAAAGACCAAGGGGAATCCTTGTGAAAGTTGAGTGGCTCAATACATCTTTCTTTCTTTGTAGGCAAGCTTGCATTATATTCATTTAACCTCGCTTCAATCAAAGTAAATTATATGATTGGAGGGATGAATTTTGAACCAAATAAGGTCGAGTTTCTAGCTAACCAAATGCCTAAACAAACCACGAAAGGAGATGATCTCTAAGGCTTGTATTATTTACGAGCAAAGTATTCTTTCAGGCAAAAAATATACGTCGAATGGTTTCTTCATGAGAACGACAAATAAAAAGATACTAGGCCCCTGCAAATTCCTTTTTTGAAACATGTTCCAAGTTAGAACCTTATTATGCAAAATAAACCACATAAACAAGAGACATTTTAGAGGGGATTTTGATTTCCAGTATTTTTTCCACTAGGAAGACCGAGTCTCATCATTACAGATTAATTCTAAATGATATCCCAGTTTAGCAGAGTACTCACACCCTGATGAATTGTATGACCATATGAGTTCATCTGGCTTGTCAATCATAAAAACATGTTCCCGAGCTAATTTTGCAGTAAAAGTTGTCCATTCCTCCTCCCAATCCCAATGAATACCCAACTGTTTTTCTCCGATCCATGCTTGGTTCCATATCGATGAAGCTTCTGCATCCCCAATTTTTTTCTAGGTAGTATAACCATTATGTTGTAGTAATTGAACCAAACCATCTAATATGTTAACTGAGTCATTACAACCCATGATGCCATCCATTCCAATACATACCTACAAACCATTTCCAACCCTCCAAGCTAAGAACCTACCAATAAGAGGAAATGACAACGATAAATCCTTCCAATGATTAGAAACATTTGAGATAGATTTGTTCCTTGTGCAAATCCAATCTAGAAAAGTGTCAAAGGAAATGTATTTGTCAGCAAGTAGCAGACTCCAAAGATTGTTTTACAAAATGACCAAACACAAAGACTTTTCAACAAGTTCCTTCTAAAAATGAAATCCATCCTTTAAGCCCCAACCTCCTTGAGTTTTAGGCAATGCAACTTTCTTCCAACTAGCTAGGTGCATTCCTTTATATGTTCTAGAACTCCTCCAATGGTAGTTGCGGCATAGGCACTTGATCTTTTCCAATACACCTTTAGGAATATATGCAAGGAGGTGCCAAAAAAGCAGAGTAGCTTCAATCACTTATTTGACGAGGACAATTCGACAACCTCGTGAGAGCCAACAATTTCACCAAAAGTTGATGCGTGTCTCCACTCTAGCTATTAACCAAAGCTAATCATATTTTGTATAGTTATTTGGTTTTATAAAAATCCCAAAGTACTTTAAGACAAGGTCTAAAGATTAATTATCAAATGGAAAAAAGGTATGCAACTGCGAAATTAATCGCATGTTCACATGATGGGAATAAATTGTTGATTTGGGGTAATTGACTTCTATCCATGTGCCCGCACAAAAGAGATCTAGTATCTCCAAGGTTCTCCTTAAGTCTCCTTCCCTGAAAAAAATATCATAACATCATCTACAAGTAATACATGAGAAATAAAAAGTGAATGACCCACAAGAACACATTTTAGTCTTATGGAAACAACAACAAGATTCAATAGTCGACTTAGTCCCTATGCAAACATAAAAAACAAATAAGGCGACAAGGGGAATCCTTGAAGAAGACCCCTCCCAGGGTTGAAATTTTTTGAGGTTGATCCATTGATTAGAACAAAAAAATTCACAATAGTGACACAACCAATTATCCATTTCATTATCTAATAGGAAAAATCAACATGCAGGAGAAGGAGTTGTAAAAAGGTCCATGAGATTCTATCATAGGCCTTTGAAAGGTCCACCTTCAGAACAAATGTCGATTGATTCTTTGTTTTTATATTATGTACATATTCTTACGTTGAGCCAAACGCTTCATGTATATTCCTTGTTTGTAGAAACCCGAACTATTCATCTGAAATCACATTAGAGAGAAGGGGCCTTATTCTCATATCTATGATTTTTGCAACTACTTTGTAGGTCGTATTGCAAAAAGAAATAGGCATGAAGTCACCAAGCCCTTTTAGGTGGTCCATCTTTAGGATCAATGAAATAAAATTCAAATTTATATTTATGGGCACCTGTCCATTTTTTTGAATCCCCTCAGCAACATGAAGTAAATCAACCCCCACCACAACAAAGAAAGTCAAGAAAAATTTGACCGTCCACCCATCAAGTCCTGAACTACGGTCCTTATTGAAAGTATTTAAGGATACAAGTAAGTCCTCCTATGAAATCACTCTGATAAACTCGACATTATCTTGTTCATTAACAAATCTAGGAAATGCTCTAATCACTTCCAAGATTTCCAGAAGATTGGCATGATTGGGATCTTCAAAGGGTCCTTTAAAGTGTCGCACCCCCATAACTTCCATCTCATTGAGCTTATTTATTCTTTGACCTTCCTCTTCCATCAAATACTAGATAGTATTCTTATGTTTGCAGTGTGCAACAAAGTTGTGGAAGAATTTAGTGTTTTTATCACCTTCACTAACCCAAGTTTCCCGAATCTTCATCCTCCATTACATCTCCTCCTCAAGCAATAACTTGTTTTTGCGCATTTCCAATTCTTTTATTTCCTTTAACACATCATCCAGGATAATATTTCCTTCATGAGATGAAAATAAAACTTCAAGTTTATGCTCTATGTCTTTTAAGTTCCTATCTCTCTGTTAATGGCAAGCACCATCCCATCTCGAGATAAACGTTTCAAATCCCTTAAGGAGTCATGGAGTTGATGACAAGCAGAAAGACATGTAAGGGGATTAAATGACCTCCAATTATCCTTAACCATAGATACAAATTCTTGTTCAAGTATCCAAGCTAGGTTGAACTTAAATGGGCTCCTTGGTTGGTCAAAGGAATATTCAAATTCAAGCCAAATTGGAAAATGGTCCAAGCAACACATTCCATCAACCCATGAATGCATTCTCCCCATGCTAAGAAAAATTTGACTATGAATTACAAATCTATCAAGACGTTTCGATACTGCAGATAAGCTAGAGCGATGGTTGACCCAAGTGGGATTAATGTCAATAAGAAGAAGATCCACTAAACCCACATCCTTGAGAAAAGTAAGCAGTTGTTCAACCTGAGAATAGTGAGATGATGAACCCCATACTTCACCTTGATTCTGAGTAAAATTTAAATCTCTAGCCATGATTATATTATATGAAATCAATAGCTCAGAGGAAAGAATGGAATCCCAAAAAGGGAGTTTCCCTTCATATGGCCCATAAACATTCGATACCTTGAAATATTTGTTTAATTCTTTTGAGTACACCTCTACTAGAAGCCCTGCTTTCACAACAAATGAATTAATCAAAGATAAGTTTTGGTTCCAACCTGTTATAATACCACCCAAATTTCCATCAGAACCTAAGCTAAAAAATGTCTAGCCAACCAAATACTTACTCAACAAATCACATAAATGATTACTGAACCCTATTTTTTCTTGGATTAGCACCATGTCAGGACAATTTGACACTAAAAAACATCTAAGGGGAAATATTTTTTCCCATCCCCCAAGCCACAAATATTGATGGACAAAATATTCATCGGGGAACATTGGAGGGGTTGGTTTGTGCTCTAAGAACCCTTTCAATCAATAATTTTTTTCCTTAATTCACTTCTCTCATGGATTTATCTTGAGCCTTCCTCAAGGTATAAGGATGACCCATAAACATAGAAGAATAATTTTGGTTCAAGTCGAAACGCAAGCCCACATTCCTGGCATCCAGTGTAGGAGTTTTGTGTTTCCTAGGTCGTAGATAATAATAAGACTTGTTGCTTTCTCCTTTACTAGAATAAGAGAGGGAGATGGAGTCCCCAAAAGAGGAATGAACCAAAGGAACCCTTTTTTTCGAGACAATACTTGCCTCATAGGAAAATCCCCTACCACCAAGGACTCACCAATAATTGGAGTCTTAATGATATTTTTAAGCACTTGATAGGGGATGGTTGATGACCGGTAATATCGATCAATGGCAGAAGTCAACTCCCAAGGAGAGGGATCAAAATCAACACCTTTTATCACATGATTGAAATTTACCCCCACACCTACCACATAAGTTTCACCAATTTGGAAAAAATCATAGTGAATGGTGTCAACAAAGGAAACATTATTTGATATGGGATCATTCTTTGTATAAATACCATTTGAAATAGGATTCACAGTATCAATGCTCATACCTTGGCAATGTCGTGAGGCCTCCGTTGGATCCAAGAATGTATCAACACCATCCCAAGTATTATGCATATTTGAAGGCACTTGAAGTTGAATGATATCATCACATATTTGTCACCATTTTTCTATAAACTCAAAAGATGGGTCCATGAAATCCTTGTGACCAGTTGTAACGATAGGACAACTAGAACCTTCTTTCTCCAAGTGAGTAGTTGGAGGAGAGACATTGTTTATCTAATACTTGTGAGCATATAACTTGCCATCTACCACTGAAGAGTTCTTCTTCAATACCCATTTGTGCATGAATGTTTTGATAGGGAAGGATTCAACTAAGTGTCCCATTTTATGACATCTTGCACAACAAAATGGGACATTTACATAGTCCAGAGGTTGTGTTAGCCTTCTACTCTCGCATACTAGTTCTATTGCTTCAAAAAGACCTTCCTTCGCATTAAAGTTGACTAGCACTTTAGCCACTATTATCATGCATGTAGATGTGTATCCTTCATCAATAGCTAAAGTCCCACCCAGACGGTCTCTGATAGATTTCAACCCCTCATAAGACCACCATTCCATAGGGATACCCAAGATTTTAACCCACATTGGATTTTCAACAATTTTTGTTTCTGATGGGTTAAATAATGGTATCCATAACTTCAAAAACAATAGGGTTGAGTCCCAAAACCATTATTTCTCCAATATTTTCTTCGCATTGTCCTTTGAATTAAAGCACAAACCAATCCAACCCTTGCAGAGGATATGAAATGTAGGAGTATATGGTAAATCCACGGGGTCTCCACTCAATGAACCTATGACATAACATGTTTGTTCATGAGATATTAAAGAATAAACTAATTTCACTAGATATTGATAAATACCTCCCCAAATCATTTTGTTTAACCCCCCTATTGCCTAACCCCTGTCTATTGCGATCGTTTCCCTTCTTTATTTTTCTAACTCTCTCTCAATTTGGGTGGTGAATGCAGACCTTATGCTATCTACAAAAAAATTGCCACCATGTCTACTAAAAATGAAGGGGCCTACAATCCCTAACCACACTTATTGTCTCACCCTTGATTCAAATCCATTTGCTTGTCTTTGATTCCCCTCCAAAAAAAGGGGGGAATTCTTGAACTATGTTGATGACCTATTGCTATAATCTTGAGAAGTTTCCATCCCTTGCAACCACTTGGTCAAAGGTAGCTATATACCCACTAAGAAAGTTTGGGACTTATCCTTATTTAGAGTTTATGACATGGATGATTGGACTTGTTCCCATTCTGTATTTGTAAAAGTGTTTAGTCATTGTAGTCTTCGACATTTTATTTTATGTCATTCAAGCTTAGGGAGCATGGTTCCTATTGTGCCTTGCTCGTTGCTTGAAAACATTGATCCATATTTTCATCTATTTGATTGATTTCTTCCTGTTTGTATATTTTTGGTAAGTCCATCATGAGTTCATCCTCTACTTATAGCTTGATAATCTATTTCTGCAACTTAACTTCTAGTGATTTTCTCTACATTTTAATATTGGGTTAGTATATTATTGCATAGTGTATCTTTGTGCTTTTATCTATTTTAGTTTAAGGTTGTGATTGAATTTGCTTGAGCTTCTAGACCACAGGCTCTAAAATATCCATGCGCATTTTGGTCTAAGTGTTGTTGAGTTTCCTTTCTATGTTGAACTTGAGTCACAATGTTACAAAATGCTGGTTTACTCTTAAATATAATAGGTGAATTCTATCCAATAGCTATAGTGGGGCCACATCCTTAGTGATGAAATCAAATTTTTTATTTATGTGAGAAAATATGTTTGATTTCCTTGATACAAGTAGTGAGAAGTTGGTTGTCATGTCTCAATGTGTCTTTGTCTTCCAATGCTACTCAAAGTTGGCCTTATGTAATATGTAGTTCTTGTCAGTAAATGAGAGAAACTTCCACATTAATCCTAGCAGAAGAGAATAAGAATTTAATCAAGAACGTAAATGACACAAGCAATCACACAATACACCGAGATTTTACCCTGGAAACCCTTAATCGGGAAAACCAACATTCCTTTGAGTGTTTTGCTCTCTTGTTATCTTATTCAATCTGAATAAAAGGTTACATGTATAACCTTGGTCCACACCTAATACACAATCGACATCATACCCTCTTTCCTATGCAAGAACAACCCTGTAGCCAATTCGGCTTACATATGCATGATCAACAACCTACATCTAAATATTTTTCTAAAGACTGACTATTTTACATTAACCTGCATTAGCCTTTACAACATTACAACATGCCTATTTATAGGATTTACAATAGGAAAACCCCTAAATATTGGCACCCAAAAACGATTACAGATCCATGCATATCATTGGCTACAAATCCCACAAATCCCAGGATTATGTTGCAATCGACTCCAAGTCGGACTACCAATCGACCTTCATTCAATATCTATCCAGTCGTCTCAAACTCGCACTTCTACCTCTTGAAGGTTGAATTGTCGTCGATATCTTCGACTTCGACTTTTCCTGATCGACTCCCTCAACCTTCGAATTTTTTTCGATCCACCTCGACCTTGACTATTGTTGATCCACCTCGAACTTCGACCGTTAGTGAGTTCACCTCGACTAGACTTTCATTGCAAAGAATATAACAACCCAACATTCTCCCACTTGTTATCTTCTTTGCTGAAACAAGAGATTCCTGAACTTTCATTCATAGACCCGGGACAACAATGCCCATTGCCTCTCTACACCAAGATAACTTCACAACACTCATAGACTTGGTCAACGAGTCTTTTATGTTTTCCAATGTGTCTACTTTCTCTAGTAGCACTTTGTTACTTTCCACCATATCTCTTACGAAATGGTATTGTACATCAATGTGCTTAGTCTTTGAATGATAAGCATGGATATTCTCTGCCATAAATATTGTGCTTTGAATGTCGCAAATTACCTTCATAGCTCTATGCTCAAACCCGATTCCCAAACACAACCTTTGAAGCCATACCACTTCTTTGTTTCCATGAGTGGCTGCCATGTATTCAACTTCTATTGTTGACAAGGCTGCAATTGCCTGTTGCTTACTCATCCAGATTATTGCACCACCGAACATTTTGAAGACATATCCACTTGTCGACCTCCATCTCTTTCCTTCTTGGTCTTTTAGACCTGTGCGGTCCACACTTTTACATATTCAATCTCACACACTCACTAACATCTTCCTCTTACAAAGAATTCAATATGTCTCAAACCCTCAGATAGCTCACAAACAAATGAAACCCGAGTTATCTTAACAAATGCCTAACTAGAGATCTGTTCCTAATATTTAGCAACAGGCTTAACACCTATGGAAAACAACTTGATATCTAATCAAACAAACTCAACGAAAATGCATTCTAGAGACATTTCGTAATTATTACAGATATAATAAAAGAAATTAGGGAACTAACTCCCTTGGTAAATGTATGCGACCCATAAGGTCAATATTTAAGATTTATTGCCAGATGCTTCTGCATCAACTAATATTAACATTATCCCTATTATATGCATTGATAAAAAGTGCTTCCAAAGATTAAAGAGTCATTTAAGTTTGGAAAGATAAAAAAAAGAATTAGACTTAAAAACAACTCAATTAAGTTTGTTTGGTATAAATCATTACAACAAAACAACATAAATTAATTTTTGAAATTCTAAAACTTGAGAGTAGTCTTGAAAGGATGTTAGCTAATGATTAGATAAAAAACCAAAATTATATTATAATTATATTATATTGAAAGGATGTTAGTTACTAATTAGATTAAAAACTAGAATTATATTATATTGTGCATAAATATTAATGTGAAGTTGATATATATATATATATATATATATATATATATATATATATATAATTAGTTGAAAATGTAGTTATTTGAACTTGAATGATTCGACTATAGTGTCATGTATCGATAGTTATCTTTCATTATAAGGCATAATATTTTAAAATCGTGGAATAATAATTACGTTAATCAACTTTTTGGACTCTAAAAAATAGGTGGTGTAGGGGATTTCTTTGAAAACTTCAAACAATTAGGCTATAAGATTGTTAATATAACACCTAAATGACAACTAGCTATATATTGGATTATTATAAATTGAAATTAAATCACATGACAAAATCCAAAATCCTAACTAATTTAGTTAGGTTAACTATGGAATTTATTGAGCATGTGATGTTATAAAAAAACTACATTCATAGCCTTCTAGATTTATGGTTGAAGAAGTGGTGGACAAATTAGGGTTTTGGACATACTTTGATAGAGTTGCTCAAGTAAATCCTATGATAAGAGGAGCATGGTGTTATTTATTTCAATGACACTCATAAGTTATTTATGTCAATGACACTCATAAGTTGCAATTAAAGTAAGCTTATGACATGAAACAAATAAGTATGTCGAAACGATCACTTTAAAATTAACTTTATTATTAATTTATGAGAAAAGTGTTAAAAATATTCAAAGTTTTAGAGATTCTATCGTAATTATTAAGTAGGTGAGAGGAATCCATGATAGAAAATTTGTTACTCTGGAATATTTATGAACATTTTATATTTCATTTCAATTTGTTTATAAGCATTTTATATTTCATTTCAATTTGTTTATAGGGAATGGAACAAGATTGATGGTCTCTCTAAAGATATTTCATTTCAATTTGTTTATAGGGAATGGAACAAGATTGATGGTCTCTCTAAAGATATAATTCTTATTGATGTAGGACATTAGCATATCAATGATCAAAAGGATGGTTTATGAGTTGAATGTATCCATGAAACCTTTCAATGAGGGGATCTCAAGTTATTTTTATTATGATAAAAAAGTCTGATAACAAGTGATCTTAGTTTATGTATATATTTTTAAACACTTTTTTTTTAATTGTATTTAATGTTTTTTATTGTATTTAATGTTTTTAAAGGTAAAAGAACTCTAAGTAGAAAGGTGGGAGGATATTACCTAATAATTATTTAGTCAGCTTGGTGGTGTTATAGAGTTTAAAGTTTTTTTGGTGGGATTGAAAAATTACTTTTGAGTAGGAAGATCATATAAGATATTTTTTCTATTTCCTAATCTATGAAAATGAAACGAAAACACTGTAAAGAACATGATAGACATTGTACTCAACATATGATGATTGTAATTTTATTTATAATAATGAAACTATATTTTTTTCAAGATAAAAGATAAAATTTTATTAAAACAAAGATAATATGATCTCATGGTTAATA
>ML778396.1:40791-71623 GCA_009831015.1 Picea engelmannii
TTATTAAACTATATAAACCAAGTATTGGTTGGATATGGATATTGTGTATCTAGACACAACATTTTTATCTATATGATTAATTTGTAAATATATAGTATTTTATATTAAATGTTATAGTATTTGGTAATTTGATTTTCTTTAAATGGCACTTATATTAAATAATGCCTCAAATAAATAAGTAGTATACTCCAAGTTTATTAGCTAGATATGAACCTAATTACCTGATTTGGTCCATCTGTCTTATCAACACGAATCTTTCTGTGAAATAAAAATGCACTTGAATGTCATTTCTTATGCAAGTACAATCACACTAAAATCTATGTCTTCATATTTGGGTTATTGTCCAACTACTTGGTTTATTTACTTATGATATTGAGGTCAATCAAACCAAGTTTCATCTATGTGTATTGGCTGAATTTATATGCTACTTTTCCCCTTCGATGTGCAAAATTCAACACTCAAACAACGATCATGTTCAATACACTTATATATGCACAAATTCAAATTACCAATAGAAAGTAAAATTTTGTTTTCAAACTGGACTGCTATTGGTTGATTATAAATTATGTTATTGGAATGTTCCTTCATAGCACTTAAAACAATGTTTGCACGTCGCCCCTATACCTTCCATTTTGAGCTTGAATTGAAGAGTTGGCTATAGCATATGTTATACAATGTTCATCCTTGAAAATTTCTTGGTTGCATGGCTCCCATTGCAATTCATTGCAGGTAAATACCTAGGGTGATGAAGAAATAAACACTAGCAAATCAAGTATTAGGATTATCTCTATGTATGCAAACCAAGGTGGCAATAAAAAATCGAATGAAATTGATGCCATAATTCTTGTATATGGACCAAAACAATTAACAAAACTTTGTGTCCCTTTTAAATTTTCTCTCCATATATACCCAAACAATTAATTATACATGTAAATGCTCCAAGCAACTCTTGAGGATATGGATGTATGGTTGAGTGAACTAATAAAATACTCATGTCTGTAAATACACCGAAACAAATAAAGAGATTGGTATGGGTTGAGGGTGATTAAGCTTGTATTGAGTTAATATAGCATAAAATACAATGGGCTTACACAAACAAAGGAAACACTGTAGCTAAGATATGGTTGTATAAAACGATTCAATCAATCCAACACTTCCAACACTTTATTATTTCTTACTAGTGGTTCATTGATGGAATTACTTTGAATTAACAACAGGAGCACAATGAATGCATTCACATTCAATAGCCAAAACAGAAATTCCAACCACAAAGTAGATACTCAATCACACACAATTAAATCAAGCCATAATACATATATTTTACCCTAGAAACTCAAACGGGAAAATTAGGTTCAATGGACATTTATTATGTTGTAGAAATAAATTACAAAGGGTGAGCAATGCATGCTCATAAATCTCATGCATTGTTACTCACTAGAAAAAAAATGCAAATGGTCATGGCTCAGAGACACCTTCTCTCATCATGGACATGCTCATTTACTCCATCGTCCTCCAATATTCAAGAAGGTTGCATTCTTCAACCTCTCATACCTACTATTGTCCTTCAAGATTCCCCGGTTATTTTTGCATCTCCCCATTGATGTCCTTCTTCACCACAAGCTTCATTTTTAATGGGTTGCCTTGGAAGACCAACCATCACAATGGTTTGTTTCAAATTCCAAGTAAATTTTGGACATTTTCTAAACTTTGTAAAAAACAATTAAATGCTTATTACAAAGTTTACACAATTTTTTTTTTTGGCGAGGATCCAATCAGATTATTACCCCATAAAATTAACGTAGACTACAAGTTAAGGTTTTAGTCCCTATTTTGTATAAATAGTATCATTCTCCTTCTTTGGTAATAAATCTTCTATTAATCCATCAAACAATTACAATTTTAATACATTTAAGATAAATATTCCTTCATTATTTAAATTTGCAAGGGAAAACCTCTCTTAGATCGACAAGTGCTCCCACTCATTTATTTGTATCTCTTTGTTTATATATATATATATATATATAAAGCTACTAGGATGGTCAGAATCCAATCATATTGAAATTGAAATAATGTCAAAAGTGGTGACACTTTAGAAAAAAGTTATTTTTTTTTGTAAATAAAAAGATTGTATTACCTTATAATGCCATCACAACGATACATGTTTGGACAAGAGCCCTAGACCTGCCACTTGTTCTACCAAACAGATGGAAACCAGAACAAGTGGCTGAGATTCTTGATGTCTGGACAAAAACAAAAAACCTACCACTTGTTCTACCAAATAGATGGAAACCATAATAGGCGGCCAAGAGTCTTGAAGTCTGGATAGTCTGAATTCCTACAATGATTTTGACAATTATAATGAATAATAAAAGAAAAATAAACACAATAGATTTAGACAGTGGGTGAACTCGGATTTCCTTTGTCGCCATGATTTTTCTAGGTGGGAGCGAAGACGAACGATTGTGCACATGTCGAGCATCTTCTTTTGTCTGGCACACCTGAGAGAGCATCAAACAACAAGTCTAAGCGGTTGTTGATAATGGTGTTCCTGTGAAGCTTCTCTTCCATGTACCGATGTATATAAAAAATGAGATCTAAGTGATCTGGTGAGAGGCGACAGGTAGAACTCGGTCCCTCGTCCGAAGCAGTGGAGAGAGGAGAGTGGCCTTTAGGAGGGAGAATCCCTACATGGCTCACCTCCAGTGGGACTTCCTCTTCAATTATGCAACTAACCCAATCCAAAGCAGCGAGACCACCAGGGGTGGACCGACCAGGAGGGGAAGGTGGGAATTGGGGGTCAGGAACCATGTACAAGAGAGAAGTCGGTGGAATTTGAATTGGGACTATAGGTATTTCTTCCCCAACGATAACCATGGGAGGTTCTTGCATCACCCAATTTTGGGTCGAGGAGGGGGGCGGTGTCACAGAAGAATTGTCGAGATGAACCAGAGAAGTCGACGATGAAGGGGAGAAGAGGCATAGCCTTCGTTGCCTGGCAACAAAACTGTAGTAGGAAGGCCCTCTCTTGGGCTTGCCTCTTTCCTGGGGCATGAATGGGCGAGTAATCATGATGTCTAACAGGAGCAGAGCTTGCGAATAAGGGAGGAAGAAAACTGGACAAGAACAGGTTGTTCCAAAACCCAAGAGATGTTCCAAAAACAAATGACAAGAACCAATGCGTACATGTTGTAAATGGTGAGGCTCCAGAGGAGTTGAAAGGACCAAGCTCATGTGTCCCGTACCCATCCCAACTTGCCATCGTTATTGTTTGGAGGAAGCCATTAAACCAAAGCCTATGTGTCGTCGCACCAATGCGTATGAGCAATGAATGTCTCTCATTCTACGATGTAGTGAGGAGAGGGTGGCAGCGTGTACATTTAACTCCTTAATGTGCATGTTGTCCACCTGTCACCCCATCTGGGGGACACTTTAGAAAAAGTTAGGATATTGGTTGTGGAACAAATTTTCCAATAAAACTTTCTAATTATGCCAGTGGACTTAGGAGCTATGTAAATTAAGTACTTCTCATATAGATTTAGAAAATAAATTTATGCCATGTAATTTGGATGGACATAGAATCATGGTTCAATGAACTAATTATAAAATTCAAATACGAAGTACACTTTTACTTTACATCATTTTAAAAATTGAAATGCAAAGTACACTTTTACTTTACATAATTTGTATTCCTCTATACGAAAGAGACTTATACGAAAAAAAATTAATACATATAACCATAAAGATGTTCAAATGAAAAAAACTTTTAATTTTTAATTTTTATTTTTTATATATCTCAAACCCTCACTGCCCTCCTTAGATTTATACGAAAAAAAACTTAATACATATAATCGTAAAGATGTTCAAATGAAAAAAAAACTCTTAAAAAACTTGTATATATCTCAAACCCTCACTGCCATCCTTAACTCTTTATTGACTCATGAAACATAATAAAATACCAACATAGGCTACATGACATACATAATATAACAATAATTCATGAGAAAAAATATCCATAACACTCAACAAATAAATAAAATAAAATTGAAAATTCAATTTTTCTTACATTATTACTATTAGTATGAATAAAATGTCATATTAATAAAATAAAATAAAAAATGAAATTGAAAATTCATAACAATCAACAAATAAATAAAATAAAATTGAAAATTCAATTTTTCTTGCATCATTACTATTAGTTTGAATAAAGGGTCATAGAAATAAATAAAATGAAATTGAAAATTCAATGTTTATTGCATCATTATTATTAGTATGAATAAAGGGTCATATTAATAAAGAGTGTATTCATGTAAATTACTAAATTTTAAATAAAATAAAATTGTAATTAAAATCATTTTATTGATAATATTATTTAATTAATTAAATAGTATACTATTTATAATTAAATTGAATTTTGGATATATATATATATATATATATATATATATATATATATATATATATATATATATATATATATATATATATATATATATTTTATAAGTGGTTGTGAAAAAAAATTGTAAACTTTTCCATCTAAGTTAAATATCATATTGTGATATATTCGTTTTTAATGAGATGATTTTTAAATAATTATATAAAATCTATTCATGAATTGTTAACTTAATCTTAGACTCTCCAAAATATAAAATTTACTTTTAAATATCATCATCTTTGAAACTAAAAAATACCTAATAAAAAATTTAAAAAACATTAAAAAAAAATACACAAAACTTCTTTAAAAACATATCATTATGACTTTAAATTATGCACTTTAGCTCAACTACATTTCAAACTATATCAAATAATACTTTTAAACATTAAATAATACTATTAATATCATGAGTTTGGATTACATTTCAAACTATATCAAATAATACTTTTAAACATTAAATAATACTATTAATATCATGAGTTTGGATGATATATTGATTTATGTTAAAATATTAGAAAAACGTATTCATATTAAACAAAGTTCTAACAATCTTAACAAACACTATCTCTTTCCAAGAAATCTAAAAATATAAATGAAGCTTTGGGAAAAAGTAGTTAGAATGATTTGGCCAATCCCACTAGACAAATTTAAAGGGGATCCTAATCGAGGCAATAACAACTTGGGCACACATCTCAAAATATTATTAATTTATGAGGCTCATTAGGATTAATAAAGTATTATCACAAATATGTGTGTAATATATAAATAATTATATACAAATATAAGATCTAATGATTTTATTAAAACATAAGGATCTAATGATCTTAAAATAATAATTATATCAATTTCTGCCTCAATGACATCAAATTTGGAAGAAACCGTTTATATGATTATTTTTCTCCAATTGCTTACACAGTCCATGAGAACATGTACAATGCACAAAAAATACACAATCGAATCAAAGGTTTTAAACTCGAGAAAACCATTATGATGAATAAAACTCCAATGTTATATTATCTAATGAAACAAACAATTATTACAGTACATTGTGTTTAACTCGAGGGGTAAAACCCTTTTTGTCTTACAATAGAATTTACGACAATAATTATAGACTATAGTGGTATATTCTTCACTATATGCATCTTGCCTCTTTATTTATCATTTTCAATATTATAGACTATAGTGGTATATTCTTCACTATATGCATCTTGTCACTTTATTTATCTTGCTTCTTGCCTTCATGAGATTGACAATATTTGAACTCTCCTTCATCTACTTATGAAATACAAATTGAGCTCATTTCCATGTATGTGTATCTAGACTCATGTCAACTGAGTCTCCACCTCTTTGTTGACAAAGAAATCACTATTGTCGACTCCTTCACCCTAATAGTTTCTTTGGGAACTAAGTCGTTGACCACTTAATAGGGGTTCATCATTGTGGCTCAACCTATTGGTTTTCCAACATTCCAAATCATTATCAACCCCTTTGATTTGCAGCCACATTATTTTTATTCTACCTATCATCCTTGTTGATCTTATTTGGGGGACTAGATGTTAGTCAATGCTTAATCATTGATTCAGGTCTATTGGTCCATTGAGGGTGAATCTAATCGATTTTTGGACTCATCAACTTTTCCCATATTGACATAATTATGCTTTATGGGTTGACCAACTAATAGATGGTGGTGAGGTATTCTCCAACTTGACTCTATCTTCTAAACTTCAATATACCTTCTTGAGTCTATTATCTTATAATTCAATCCATTATATATCAAACCTCCCCTTATTGGAAGCTTTTGGACCCCCAAAATATTAGAGACACTATTGGATGTTTGGAAACCTCTCCTGCACTCGTGTCTTTGTAAACCACTTGGTTTTGTCTACCGTCTTACTTTTTAATCCAATATACAATATTTCCTATGAGCCTTGTTCGGTGTCACGAGTCTTCTTTTGCAAGAAAGTATATTCTAGAAATTTTTCATATTTGGCTAACACTATGTCAATTATCATTGGTAACAATGGTTCTAATAGATCCTCATCAAGCATCACCAGATCGAATAGCTTCAATTAGTCAACATTGTTCACGATTTAAATATTCATGTATACATGTAGATCAAGCTTGAAAGCATTGTCTCCCATCTGTTGTACAATTTTGAAAGGACCAATCTGATAAGCTTGATTATATGAACTTCTCCTTTCAGTGGTTCATTGTCAATATGCAACCACACCATATCTCTGACTTTGAAGTGATTATTTCTTCGATGTTGATTGTGACGCTCCTTGTAATGTTGACATGCTCTACACAGTTTCTCTGGGACTTGCATATGGATCTATTGAACCCTAGGAATGAACTTAACAATGTATTTCCATTCATCATTAAATTCAATAAACTAACTCCCAATAGTGGTAGAGGATGATAGATCAAAAGGAAACTTTGGAAGGAACCCAAGGCATACCTATGTTGAAATATTGTAACTGCAAGGATTATTTTATTTATTATTGAGTTATTATTCATTAGATCAATCCCCTTTTGTGGATTGATCATGTCAGGCATTGAAATTGAACAAATCCCCTTTAGTGGATTGGTCAAACCCTAAATATATTGTGCAAATTAAGAAGTCGTCCCCCGGACTAATTAAAGTGGTTTTAACCACTAAGAAGACAAGTATGCCCTGCCCGGTGAAGAGACACCTTTCCAGCACATGCCAGTTTGTATAAATAAAGGAAGCCAACGCCTCATTATCTCACTCACTCATTTGCTCATCCAGTGCACAATTTTGGTAGCTGGAGTTGGGAGAAGGAAGAGAGAAGCACATTGCTCAGTGTTGGATATTCTCTAGTGTTTTGGTTTATTGTCTTGGCATTGTATTGACTATCTATATTAAGGAAGTTTTTGCTAGGTTTTCTCCCCATGAGGATTTCCCAGGATAAATGTTATGTATCTTGTGATTATGTTTCTCTCAGTGATCATATATATGATATGGTTATCTAGTAAATTGAAAAGAAACCTAATAATAACTTAAACCTTAACATGGTATCAGAGCTAAGTTGAAGAGAGCATCTTTCACTGGATAAAGAAAAACATCATTGTTGGTGTACAAGAAAATTAGGGATTTTTGTTGAAGAGGAATATCAGCCTAAAAACCATCTAGCAAAGTGTGCCCTAGCCTAGGGAACTCTTTGGCACCTTGAGTGCACATTTTCAGTAGTTAGATACTCCGAAAAGTCAATCACTAGTTTATATTGGTGCTAGAAAACCAAAAGTACCAAAAAAACAAGAAACTAGAACCAATACCAAAAGTACTAGTCCAGAATTTCGCTGGTCCGATTTGAAGGGGAAAAATTTGGATTTTCTGAAATCTAACTGCATAAGGCTACTCGCCTCAGCCAAGCGCACCTCCTGGTAAGTTCAAAATTAAATTATGAGCATTTTCAATTTTTGGTCATTTTCCTCGCTCCAGGTAAAGATGTCTGCAAGCACTAAGCTTCTTGAAAAGCTAAAAGGTGTGGAAAACTTATGTTCCTGGAAGTATAGGATTGCACTCATTCTCGAAGAGAATGACCTAGCAAGATTCATTAAAGAAGATGTACTAGAACCTACTAATGTTGCAACTAAAGCAAAACACCAAAAGGACACAGTTAGGACCAAAAGAATCATTGCAAATTCTATTAAAGATCACTTGATTCCTCAAGTGTCTTCAAATAAGACTCCAAAAGAAATGTTTGATGCCCTAACCAAAATGTACGAAGGAAAGAACATCAACTGGAAGATGAATCTAAGAACTCAACTCAAAAGTACAAGGATGCAGAAAGGATAAATAGTTCAGGAATATTTCTCTAGAATATCACATTTCATGGAAAAACTAGAAGCAATTGGTGATACTCTAGATGAATACGAACTCATAATGACAACCCTTAATGGTCTCACAATACCTTGGGATGCATTCATCCAAACTATTAGTGCCAGAAAGGAGAAAGTACACTTTGACTGTCTTTGGGAAGAATGCGTTCAAGAAGAAGTAAGAGTAGCTAATAGAGAAGAAATGCTATCAAGAAATGAAGATCAAGCCCTAGTTTCTCATACTAAAGGAGGAAGGAATAGGTCTTACTTCCATAAAGAAACTCATCAACATAAGGATTCTCACCCCCCAAACAAATTCATACATAAAACAATCTCACCCTCCAAGGAGATTCTAGAAGTTTCAGAAAGGTCAAAGAAGAGAAAAAGATTTATCATCATACCAATGTTACCACTGTGACAAGATGGGACATATTGCTAAGAATTGTCCAGCTAGAAGAGAAGAATACAAGAAGAGAAACAAGAGGCACCATGCCCATACATTTGAAGATGAAGAGCCACCCGCAAAGATTATGAAAGAACAGATTGAAGACTATGTCTTATTCTCTTCCCTCTCAGGATTAGTGTCACCTGGTGAGGGCACTTGGCTCATAGATAGTGGTGCTTCTAAGAAAATGACAGGTCAAAGAGACATTCTCTCTTTCCTTACAGAAAAGAACTTTCCCTAGAAAGTTACACTTGGAGATGATTACCAATACCCTACCAAAGGAGTAGGAGGATCAAATTACAAACTCGATTCAAGGACCCCAATGAAGATGAAGGATGTATTGTATGTACCATGTTTGAAAAAGAACTTACTTTTTGTCTCAGCTTTAGATAAGAAAGTCTTTAGAGTTGCTTTCATAGATGGAGAAGTTCTTATGTGGCCCAAAGGAAAAACCATGGAAGAAGCAATTGTTATTGGAAAAGAAGAAGGTGGCTCGTATAAGCTAAAAGGTCACTCAGAAGCAACCTTGACTCATTCCATTAAGAATCCATGTGAACTTTGGCATAGAAGATTATCTCACATTAACTACAAGGCATTACCATATGTAAGCAAGGCATTCACGGGTCTACCAGAATTCAAGGTTGACCATGAAGGCATGTGCAATGGATGTGCACAAGGAAAGAACATCAAGAACCCTTTCCTAAAGAGAGATAGAAAAGTAGGAGTCCTAGAACTCATTCACTCAGATGTATGTGTCTTTTATTGATGACTATTCTCTCAAAACCTAGGTTTATTTTTTGAAATCAAAAGATGAAGTGTTCGGTAAATTCAAGGAATTCAAAGCCTTGATAGAGAATCTCTTTGAAAGAAAGATCAAGATACTTAGGTCATATAATGGAGGAGAATTCACCTCAAAAGAGTTTATAAACTTTTGTAAATATGTCAGGATCAAGAGGGAACTCACCACTCCCTACAATCCTCAACAAAATGGTGAAACAGAAAGAAATAACAGAACTATAATGGAAGCAGTGAAGACTATGATCCATGATCAAGATCTTCTAATGCAATTATGGGCAGAAGCAGTAAGAACATAAGTGTATGTACATAACAGATTGTCCCATAGTGCACTTGGGTTCAAGACCCCTGAAGAGATGTTCTCCAGAAAGAATCCAGAAGTAAGCCATCTCAAAATATTTGGTTGTCTCGTATTTGTACACGTTCCAAAAGAGAAGAGAATCAAGCTGTACCCTTCATGAAAGAAGGGAATATTTGTTGGATACTGTGAGGTCTCCAAGGCCTTCAAAATATACATACCAGGTTACCATCATATTGATATCAGCAAAGATGTAACCTTTGATGAAGATGCAACACTCAAGAAATCAAGAAGATGTCAGCTTGAAGAAGTATATGAAGAAGAACATGTGGCTCTGAGAGTTGCAGAACCAGTAAGGGAAGTCATAACTTCCCCCGATGAGGAGATTCTATAATATCATGACATAAACGAATCTCAAGAACCTCCCCAGATGACAATCTCCCACAAGAGAAAGCCAGCCTGGTAAAGTGAACTTATTCTAGATGGAGAGAAGTATGTTGCCACCGAAGGAACCATGAGACAAGTTAAGAAATCCAAGCCATTATCTAGTAATATGACATGTGTTATCTCTTAGAGAAGGAGCCTACTTGATTTGAAGAAGTCATTCAGAAGAGAGAATGGGCAGATGCCATGACAGAAAAATACCAATCCATTATAAAGAATGATGTATGGGAAATAGTTCCCAGACCGAAGAGGAAGGATGTGGTATCTTCCAAATGGCTATACAAGATAAAACATGTTGTTTATGGAAGTGCTGAGAAATATAAAGAAAGGTTTGTTGCGCGTGGATTTTCTCAAAAGGAAGGCATTGACTATGAAGAGACACTTGCTCCCGTAGCGAGATACACTCCAATTAGAACCATCATATCCCTTGCAACTAAGATGAAGTGGAAGTTACACCAGATGGACATTAAAACAACTTTCTTAATTGGTGTCATTGAAGAAGAAGTGTATATAGAACAACCTCAAGGATTTTAAGTAGAAGACAAAAAGACTCATGTATGCATATTGAAGAAGGCTCTGTACGGATTGAAACAAGCTCCTAGAGCTTGTTATGGAAGAATTGACAGTTTTCTGAAGAGCTTGGGCTTTACCAAGAGTAAAGAATATTCTAACCTTTACTTCAAGGTTATGAATGATGAGCCTATTATATTTTTGTTGTATGTGGATGACTTATTTCTAACTGGAGAAGAAAATCTCATCATTGATTGTAAGAAGAAGCTCGCTCCATAATTTGAGAAGAAATACCTTGGCCCAATGCACTATTTCTTAGGTCTTGAGGCCTGGCAGAGCCCAGAGAAGATCTTCCTTAACCAAGGGAAGTATGCAGTTGAAATACTGAAGAGGGTTGATATGTTGGAGTGAAAATCCATGAATACACCCATGGAAACAAAGTTGAAGCTCTTGGTTGACACTTCGTCATAATTGATTGATGCTACGTTGTATAGACAGATCATTGGATCATGGATGTATCTGACGAACATTGGGCCAGATATATGTTTTGTTGTGAACACCTTGAGTCAATTTCTAGTAGAGCCCAGATGTGTTCACCTGGTTACTGCAAAACATGCGATGAGGTATGTTAAGGGTACATTAGATTTTGGTCTCAGTTATAATGGAGATCATGACTTCAGACTGAGTGGTTATACGAAGTGTCTCTGACAGAAAGAGCACTTCAGGATGTTGTTTCAGTCTGGGGTCAGCCATGATGTCATGGAAGAGTAGGAAGCAATCAAGTGTTTCTCTCAGCACGACAGAAGCATAATACATTGTTGCATGTTTTGCCGGATGTGAAGCCATATGGATTCAAAATTTGTTGACAGGTCTATTCTATCTGGAGATGGAAGCAACCGTGATTCTATGTGATAACCAAAGTTGCATAAAGATGACAGAGAACCCTGTGTTCCATGACAAGTTAAAACACATATAAATCTGATAGCATTACATCTGTGATATGGTGCAGAGAGGATCCATAAAGCTCCAATATGTTAGCACGAATGAGCAAGTTGCAGATGTGTTGACCAATCCTCTGTCTCGTGTAAAGTTTGAGCACTTTCAAGATAAGTTTGGTGCAGTCTGAAAGGACCTCCCTCAAAAGGGGGAGTAGTGTTGATGCCAACCTTGTGCTAAATATTTCCAGCTTCGTGCTGATGTTGTTATGATTCCAGCCTTGTGCTTAAGATTTCCAGCTTCGTGCTAATGTTGTTGTGATGCCAGCCTCGTGTTGAATATTTCCAGCTTCATGCTGATGTTGTTGTGGTGCCAACCTTGTGCTAAAGATTTCGAGCTTTGTGTTGATGTTGTTGTGATGCTAGCCTCGTGCTGAAGATTTCCATCTTCATGCTGATGTTGTTGTGGTGCTAGCCTCGTGCTGAATATTTCCATCTTCATGTTGATGTTGTTAAGATGACAACCTTGTGCTGAATATTTCCAGCTTCGTGTTGATGTTGTTGAGATGCTAGCTTTGTACTGAATATTTCCAGCCTAGTGTTGATGTTGATGATGCTCCAGCCTTCGTGTTGTGATGTTGTTGTTGTTGATGATGTATTAGCCTTGTGTTGTTATTGATGATGATGATGTATTAGTGTTATACTAATCCATGTTGATGCAGATGATGATGATGATTCCATTCTAGCTCCCTGCTATGGATGATGATATTGATGAAACTTTCGATGATTTATAGATATGTCAGTCAATGTTCCATATGTTGTTGATGTTGTTTTCCTCTCTCTCTCTCTTGATGATGTTGTAGAATACCCTTCTTGTTAAGGGGGAGTGTTGAAATATTGTAATTGCAAAGAGTATTCTATTTATCATTGAGTTAGTATTCATTAGATCAATCCCCTTTTGTGGATTGATCATTTTAGGCATTGTAATTGACCAAATCCCATTTTTTGGATTGGTCAAACCCTAAATATATTGTGAAAATTAAGAAGTAGAACCCCAGGATAATTAAAGTGGTTTTAACCACTAAGAAGACAAGTCGACCCTACCCAGTGAAGAGACACCTTTCTAGCACCTGCTAGTTTGTATAAATAAAGGAAGCTAGAGTCTCATTATCTCACTCACTCATTCACTCATCCAGTGTGCAAGTTTGGTAGCTGCAGTTGGGAGAAGAAGGAAGAGAGAGGGGCATTACTCGGTGTTGGATTTTCTCTAGTGTTTTGGTTTATTGTCTTGGCATTGTATTGGATATCTATATTAAGGAAGTTTTTGTTGGGTTTTCTCCCCCATGAGGGTTTCCCAGGATAAATGTTGTGTATCTTGTGATTGTGTTTCTCTCAGTGGTCCTATATATGCTATGGTTATCTAGTAAATTGAAAAGAAACATAATAATAGCTTAAACCTTAACAACCTCAAACAACCATTAATTCACCATGCTATAAATCACCAATCATATCAATGTTGTATGTATATCAAGATTTCATCCCAAGCCTTCAAGTGCCTCTCACGGTATCCCCAAAGAATATGTACTAGGGCTTGGTTCACAACTTCGGTCTATCCATATGTGTGAGGATGAAATGTGGTGCTATTCAACTTAGTGTCAATCATCACCCAAAACACTATCCAAAAATGCTCATAAACCTTGCATCCCTATTGAATTTGATTGAATTCAGTAGCCCAAAATGTACCCAAACATGCTTGAAGAATAGAGTTGTTTCTTATTGGCTAGGCACAATGTTTTTTGCAAGGTACTAGAATTACCATCTCAATTATCAATCAACTATCACTAGTGATTAGTCATGTCCCGATCAGTTTTTGGGTAGCATTCCAATAAATACCATCGATATTATTTCCCACATTCTATTTTCACTAGTAAGGGGGTGTAAAAATATGTGAGCCTCTGATTAGTAAACTTCTTATTCCAATAGACTAATCCTAGTACAAATCGAGATACATTGGTTTACAACTTTGACCAATACACAACATTGTAAGTTCAACATGGCCTTCCCAAAGCCAAAATTTCATGTAACCTTAGAAGTATGTACTTCCCCCATTAAGTGCTTCTCCATTTAGACTACATATCTTGATGTTCCAATAAATAATTTCATCCTTCATGTACTTATACTTAGGATGGTGTTGTCCCTGCTTCAATGATACAAATAATAACTTGAACCCACCATCTTCTTCATATTTCTCTCCCAATCCATAATGAAGAAATGGTTGCATCAAAAGGATTGCTCATGATGCATTGCCTCGAAGATCTTGACAACATGTCAACTAACTTTTTAGTTGCCACTTTCTTGTACTTGATCAAGTTAATCTACTACAAATAGGACATCCATTTGAAATTTCAACACTTGTAATTTTGACTGAGTCTATATATATTGAAAGGTTTATGCTCAGTATGAATGAATGTTTCCTTAGCCAAGAGATAATGTCTTTAGTGTTTTACAACTTGATGCAAAGCATACTCCTTATCATAATTTGAATAGTCCAAGACTGCTATAGAGAAGGTTGAGGAAAAATAAGCAAACTTTTCCCCCTCCTCCATCAAGACTGCTCCAAGAACATATCCCAACTTGTCTAGTTCAATCTCAAATTATGTGTTCATCCCAAGTAAATATAACATAATGGATGACAATATCCTCTACTTCACTACATCGAAAGTTATTTATTCTACCTATGTTCACTATAATTTCATTGCACCTTTGGTCAAGGCAAGTAATGGTGTTGTTGCAAATTACAAATGTTCAATGAATTCCCTCAAGTATTGGGAAGCACCCAAAAAACTACACACTTCAACAAAATTGGTCAATGTTGACTAATTCATAGGATGTTGTACTTTGGATAAGTTGATTCTAAGTTTTTTTCCTCCTACTACAATTCTCAATCATACCATTTATTATCTACTGAATTCACACTTTTTCATATTCAACTATAGTTTATTTTGACTCAAAATATCTAGTTCTTACTCCAGACACTGAAGATGTTTATACCATGCATTGTTAGACAATAGGATGTCATCCACATACACTAAGATTTGATGGATGTGTGGTCTAAGGACCTCATTCATCAACCTCATAAATATGGTGGGGGTGTTGGACAAACTAAATTACATTTTCATCCATTCGGAGAACCATTACCTATATTTGAACGTAGTCTTCCACTTGCCTTCCTCACTAAGTCTCACCTGATGATAACCTGAATTAAGGTTGACTTTTATAAAGTATGTGTCCCCTTGCAACATATCCAACAATGCATAGATTCTTGGAAGTGGTTATGTGTTCTTCACAAATATATTATTTAATGATCGAAGATCTACACACATCATTTCTACTCTAGGAATTAGCACAATGGGTAATCCACAAGGTGACACACTAGAATTGATGACGACCCGGTCCAAAATCTCTTGAATATGCTTCTTCATTTCTTCACTCTTTAGGAGGAAAGTTTGATACACACCCAAGTTTGATAACACCAAATCTGGCAATAATTGAATCTCAAGTTTAGGCAATCACTTCAAAGGTAGTCCCCTAGGCTCCAAGGAGACTTATTGATATCTCAACAAACAAACTATGAAGTTGTCATTTTTGTTCGATGAATCAATTGTCGTTGAAAAATTGTCTTTGTTGATTGTTGGATTTAAGTTTCACGACTAGCAACACAAACTTCTTACTAGCATCGAATATTATCATGGATCGATTCACAAATACCAAAAATATTTTCTCCCTATGTTGACTAGCTTGGACTAGTTGTCACTAAGCATCTTTAACCAATGGATATTTTTTTGTTGTTTATATATAAACTATCATGGATATTCCACTGGGTCAATTAGTCATAATAGATCTCACAAGTTTCTGCAAACTCTTGTTATGTAGAGTTCTAGTTAATATTACTAGCTTACAACACAATACTAAAATAAAATGAGAGTGAAATGAAAGAAGCTAAAAAAATTAACACACCATCCACATAATGAACATAAAATGTACCTTGGGAAACTTGATATGGGAAAACCCAACCAAAAGGTGAGGGTTATGCCTTGCTCTAGTTTTCTTCTCAATTATGAAATGAAAATACAAAGAAATTGAACTCAGTATGGAGTTTCCATGGATATTGTGGCATGTGTATTTTTCATAGGATCTTCTATTTCATTTGTTCTACTCCAATATATCACTCTCTTTTCTTTCTCAAATATGGAATAATAATCAATACAATAAGAATGGAACCCCTTCCTTTTCTAGCAACCTATTTTTTTAGGAATGCCTTGATAGTTGTCTAGGGTTAGGGGTAGCATTTTTGCTTGCCTCAATTCTCAATTAGGGTTAGAGTTTTGGACCCTCTAGAATATTCTTTAAATTCCACATGTGACTAGTTCCACATGTCTGACTAATATGAGGTAATGTGGCATCTACTCGGTGCCATGGTGGTGAATGGGATAGGTCAACTTGGAAAAGACATAATTTCCTCATACAAACTCTAATTGACGTGATCTTTGCACCGCTAGAAAGCTCTCGATGTATATATAGACATTGAGAGGTTGGAAACTATGTGTGATCTTTTGACCCCAAATTTTTTTTATTTAATGCCTCAAGCAGGCTTCCAAATACTCTAGACCCCAAATCACTAAAACAAGATCTACCCTGAAAATGGACCCTATAGGCCAATAGCTCCATTTTTTTCACCCAAAATTATAAAAATAGATGACAAGTTATATAGTAATCCATTTTAGCTCATGCCTCCCCATTTTGGGGGGAATTTTCAAAATATTTTACTAGAGGAGGTGAGGAAATTTTTTGTCCACCTTCTCCTTGTTGTACCATTTGGCCTTTCTTAGAAGTTGTCCTTTCAAATCTACCTATCTGTTGATGTGTTTTCACCCATAAAATATAGATGAAAATATTTTTTTTTGGACTTAAAAAATTCCAAATAATCTTCAACTGTTGGCTGTGAAGACCCAATAAGTTTCCAATCAGCCTCAGTTTTGTAGTTCTTCATCATGAAAGTCTAATGGGGATAGTTTCTCTTTGAAACAAAAGAGAAGGAAAAGAAAGGATAATAAAATAAGTAAATTGCTTATGTCTATCATCTCACTATATATCTCGATATCTCAACTTCATTTAGCATTTTATGGAATCTAAAATAGAATTCATATGCCCAATATATGCCAATTTTCTCACTCATCTCTATACTACTACCCCATACTTAATCATTTTCCTTACTCTCCACACTTCATACTTAGTCATTTTCCTTACTCTCCACACTTCATACTTAGCCATTTTCCCTTCTTTCCACTCTACCCTCCTTCCTCACTACTCTCCATACTTAGACATTTTTTCAATCTTCCACACAATTTCCATATTTAACTATTGTTCACACTTAGCCATTTCCATACTTAGCCCATTTCAATTTTCATTGTCCTCTTAGTTAATTTTCATAATACCCACCACTTAGTCATTTCCATAATTTCTACGTTCATTTTCATAATTGATTTCCATGTTCATTTTCATAATTCATTCCATTTTCCATTTCCATTATTATTTTCATAATTCATTTCCATTTTCCATTTTTCATTTTCATACTTACGTGACTTACCTGCCCCAACACTTAGTCATTTTTCATGACTTCATAACTTACCACGTTTTACTCTTTTTTACACTAAGTCTTCCATTGCGGATGTCAGACAACCTTCCTCTTCATTTACATTTTTCCCCATGTATTATGTCCTGCAACCCTTGCACCTATTTCTTCCTCTTCATTTACCTTTTTTCCCCATGTATTGTGTCCCGCAACCCTTGCACCTCTTTCTTCCTTTTCATTTACCTTGTTTCCCCATGTCTTATGTCCTGCAACCATTGCACCTCTATATTCCACATTACTCGAATTGCACCCTTCATGACTTAGTTGTTTTACTAAGTTTTACACTTGGTTTTTACTAAATCCTATACTTAGTTTATTTTTTATCTCTGAATGTGGATGTGGGAGGCCTTGCTTCACCCATTCCTTGACCTCTAACCTGCATGAATTATCACTTATCACCTGCATGACTTATCACTTATCACCTACATGAATTATATTGTTTTATTACTCACTTTTATACTTAGCCAGTTCTTTGAATGTGGATGTAGGACAACCCTCCTCTCCATTACCTTTTCCCCTCATGCTCGTGTCTTGCAACCTGCATCCCTACCTCATACTTAGTCATTTTTAGCAAGTTGTATATCCTCACCTACCTCCTTTACCTCCGCATTCATGTAACTCCATAAGCACTTCATTTAATTTTTTAATACTATTTATTATCCTAAGCTTTTTCCCCCTTTTTGTGGACCTACCATATTGGGACATGTGGCAGTGAAGTTGAACTATCCCTGGGTGACATGTGGCAGTGAGGTGGAACTATCATATGTAGGCACATGGCAATGAATTTGAACTACCCTCGGGTGACACATGGACAAACAGAGATGACTGGATAATGACTTGGCATGATGACTGGGTGATGATGTGGTGGTCAAAAGATACTTTATACAAAGCTATGTGAAATTCTATGGCTCTCTTTAATTCAATCACAAATAATATTGAGATGAAATTTCTTTATAAATAAGTCATGATAACCCTCCCACAGTGAATGTGGGATAAAGAAAGTCAAATTTTCAAATCAAAGGCCCAAATTTCACGAGGATGGATCAATGGTGGTTGAGTATCCATCTTCTGGAGCTCATAAATTTTGATCCAGACATCCAATTTGAGTAAACAAGAGATCATAAAAAATGTAAAGAGATGAAGAACACATTAGAAGTGGTTTAAATGGATGAAATATCAATTATTTGGCCCTAATAATTTAATTACAGTCAATACTATTTTCAATCTTAGAAACAAATTATTTTCAGAAATTGATTTATTTAAAGAAAATCTTGAGCTTATAAAGTGGGTCCCAATTGATGGCATGAATATCTAATCTCAAAAAGAGGGAAAATAAAACCCTAACCCTAATTGAAAATCATTTTCAAGAATATGAAGAAAAGATTACAAAATAGAAAAGGAGGAAGATTCAAGAGGTTGGTAGTGGATTGTTAGAGAGTTTTCTATAGAGGTATTTTTGTTAGAAGCAAGTTTCGGCCTTTCAAAAGATTTGTGAATTGGTCTTCTTGACTTTCTCCTTCATATTCCTTTCTACTCAACTCTCTCAATATTCTTCCATACATTCCCCATCACATTTCAGGTCCAGGGAGCAAAATCCTTGCTTGTAAAAAGTAGATGCAGCTTATTTAAGTTTATGTAATTGACATTAAAATCTTGTTGAGGTTGTATCGACCTTCTTATTTCATACATTTTTAAGCTTATTTCATTTGGGATATTACTATTAATTTCTTCCACAAATAACTATTTTGGGGCATTACATTAGTGGTTTTTTAGACTTTGAGTCTAAAGCATGAGATTTCAAATGTATTGTCCATGAAAATCGTTTTTGAGTTGTAATGAAGTGATCATCTAAAGTTCTTTGATGACCTATCCATTTTACTTTTCTTTCATCTTGCAAATTTATGCTATTTGGGGTTCACAACATTTCTAAAGAAAGGAAAAATACATGTCGAAAGTAAACTCTGTACAAATCTCTTTCAGTTGTATTTATTTACTTTTATTTACATGAATAAGATGATGTGATTAATGAATAAATCTGCTAAATGAGAGATTTGTTGGAATATCTTTTGGGGTTTTCTCTTTAGCACTCATCCATTACATTCATCTACAACCATATAAAGAATCTTCCTTTATATTAAGAGAGGAGAACCACCTCTATAAAACAAGGAGAGTCTTTCTTGTTCCCCACAATATTTTCTCTCAAATGTTGGTCATTTTCCCTTGAAAGAAAAACGATCAACACTTCCAAAATTCATGCTACCCCCATCTAGTTGTTTTAGAATTATTTTTCAAAACAGTATCCTCTGCTAACTCCAACCAAGTTTCTAGTGCTAAGTACTCTATGGTAGATAAGACTTTCCTATTAGTTTTCTAGTCTAACATGGAAGGCTCATACAGTGTTATAGTTTCCACATTCACCATTGAGTAAATGCACATATACAAGGGTAGACTAAGTATGTATGCATTAATTAACTACCTTCTCCAACACTTCAAAAGGACCACCCTGTAGATCCTTGACCAATTCCCTATAGCCTTTCTTTGTTCAAATGCAACCAGACTCTCTCCCATCATGAATTCCTTCTCAATTCTATGTTGATCATCTGAGCCTTCTACTTTTCCTATGACTTCTTCGAGATCTCTTGTACTTGCAAATGGATCTACCTAATCTTATCAACAAATTATTCATTCGTCGATGTTTCACTTGTGACTTCTTCTTGGGTTCCTCCTTGTTCATATGCAACATCTAGAGGTGAAGGTGGAAATTATCCAAAGAAAATTTCAAAAGAGGACTCACTGGTACAAGTGTGGCCTACTCTATTATAAGAGTACTAAATGTAAATCAAATTTTCATCCTAGATCCTTGGATGTTTCTAATTGAACCCCTCAAAAGTTGAGCCAATGTCATATTCACTTCTTTTATCTTCCCATATGTCTAAGGATGGAATGTTATAGATCTCTTCAACTTGGTGTTCATCTTGTCCCAAAGTGTAGTCCAAAAGGCACTAAGAAATCTAGTACCTTTATCTGAGATGATGCTCCTTGGTATCCCAAAGTGCACCCAAACCTTTTCAAATAACATGTTTGATGTGTTTTGTCCCTTGATGGCATTTTTACAAGGCATGAGAATGCACATCTTACTAAACCTGTCAACTATTGCAAATAAATAGTCATGCCCCTTCTTGGTTCTTGGAAAAGCACACACTAAATCCATGGAGATTCTCTCCCATGGTCTAATAGGTACAAGTAATAAATGGTATAAGCCTTGCTTCCTATTACTAGGTTTGTTGGTACATAAAAATGAGCATCCTCTAATAAACCAAGTTACATATTCTTGCATTCCAGGCCAATACACATACCTCTAAGTTGGAAATTGTCTTCCCAATAACAAAATTCCCTACAACTTTGGAGGTGTGAACCTCTTTGATAAGTTGTAATATTTCACATTTAGGAACACATAGATTTTCTATCTTGTAAAGAAACCCATAATGGAGTTGATAGTCAGCCTTGTTGTCACCTTCTTCTAGACAACTTGGCCTTGTCACTGTTGAAACACCTCCTTGAAGTGCTCATCTTCTATGTATTTCTATGTATATGCATCATGGGTAAAAGGATCCATGTGCGCAAGAGTAACCAAAGCAGAGATATTATATATGGGGGGCCTTGAGAGCATGGCTACCAACTTATTAGTGTCTCCAGTCTTATATTTTATAATAAGATGGAAATGTTGTAAAAATCCCATCCACTTGTGGTGTTTAGTTTATTGAATCTTACGCTACGCCTGCCAATAATATGATGGTTGGTGATTGGTGTGGATAATGGTCTCCTTGACCATCAAATAGTTCTTCCATTTCTTCATAGCTTGAAGCAGAGCATAGAGTTCCTAGTCATATGTAGGGTGGTTCATGGATTTTCCATGGAACATTTTAGAATGATAGCATACTATCTTACCTCCTTGCATCAAGATCACTCACAAAGCATATCACTTGCATACATCTCCACTTGAAGGGATTCTACAAATTGGGAAATGTGAGAACTAGTGCTTGACTAATATTTCATTTCAACTCTTCAAAATCCTTCAATTTATTATTTCCCCTGTAGAAACTCTTATCATTAACTGTTATGGCATGGACTGGTGTAGTCATAGATGAACAAGTTGCTATAAATTTCTGAAGGTACTACACTACCCCCACAAAGCTTCTAATTTCAATGACATTAATAGGAATTGGCCACTTGATGATGGCCTCCATATTCACAAGATCAATATTAAGTTCCCCTCCACCAATCACATACTCCAAATACACCAAGTATTACTAGGAAAATTCACATTTCTTAAGGTTTTCTAGCAAGTGATGCTTTTTCAAGGTCTCTAACATATGCATGAGATGTGAGATATGCTCTTCCCAAGTAAATATATAAACCAATATTTAAGTCAAGTATACTATTAAAAATGAATCTAAAAATACATGAAATACACCATTCGTCAAACACTTAAATGTAGTTGGTGAATTACATAAACCAAAAGGCATTACCAACCATTCATATCCACCTTGCCTTGTCTTGAAGGAAATTTTACAAGTGTATTCTTATTTTACTCATACCTAGTAGTATCATGATTTGAGATCTAACTTGGTGAAATAATTGGCATGTTTCAATTGATCTAAAAAGACATGACCGAGGCCCCCCGGGGGGCAGCTCAATTGGCAAGTGCCGTGAAAATGAAGTTCCATGAGGTTTCGAGTTCAACTCCCCCCGACTTACCTTGTGTGCCGCGTAAGGGGCATCGTGGGCACACCTGGAGGTTATAGTGGTAGCGATTGGATAACATGGCCCCGTGTAACGCGAGCACGTGCCCAACTAGTTGCTGATTCCTCCAGACATTTAATAAAAAAATAAAAATAAAAATAAAAATAAAAAATGACCGATCATGGGTAGAGGGTATCAATTCTTGAGGATGATATTATTCAGAGCTTTGTATTCAATACACATTCTTCAATTCTGATCTTTCTTGCATACTATGGTGATAGGTGACCCACATGGTAAGGTGTCTAGTCAAATTACTCCCTACTCCAATAGTTGTTGCAACTATTTCTTCACTTCATTGCTTCCAAGATGGATTGTTTGTATAGTCCGATGTTTGGAAATGGGGAGTCTGGAAACAATCATATCTCATGCTCCACTTCCTTCTTAGGTGGTAACCCTTTAGGCTCTTGGAATAGTTCTTTATACAGCTGCAAAAACTCTTCTAATCGGTGTTTATGCTCTTTAGTACATCTCTCCAAATATGCCTTTACCAATTCATGTCCTTGTTGATTCTCTCTTGAGAAGAGAAATACAAAATTCCATTACAATTGATTAGTTTATTGGATTGGTTAGCACTTACTAGAGAGATATCGGATTTACCTTTGTGTGCATCAATGACGAAGCACTCCCCATCCTTATTCAAGAAGTATTGGTTTGTTCTCTTTATGAAGATCACATCCCTCATGTACATGTAGGGGCTTTCAAACCCTACATCACACACATCAAGTGGTACTACATGTACCTCCATTTAATCAATACTATTTGCACTTATAGAAAATTTGATCTTACATTGCTTAGTAACCCTAAGCTTTGCATCCTAATTTACCCATGCTAATGGGCATGGGTGAGGATGGTCATGAACTTCCAATTCAAGCTTGCTAACTAGATCGTATTTTATAAGGTTGGCCCAGAAATTGAAAACAAATAGAGTATACACCCTTGTCTTCTTGACCTAGATATTGATATGGAAGAGTTTAGTCATCTCCTTCTATTGCTTGGGATGGAGGTTACTTAGGTTCACCTCCTTATGAATTGTAGTGAAAACAATCTTTCATCTACATCTCAATTTCTCTCTACCTAGTTATTTGAATCCACGACTAACATGTTCTTTTTATTGGCATCCTTCTTGTGGTTATTTGGATTTAGTTATTGATGTAGCTTCCAACACTTATTGTCAATATGACATGTTATCCCCATTTTTTGGGATAACTAAGGAGATTATGTCTCGAGGCCCTCAGGTTGCATATATGGAGTACCGAGAGACTACATGACCAACAATATCCTTTGCACAAATGGAGACCCTTATCATCACCACCAAGGTCGTAGATTTTCATATGGCATCCACCACATCAGTTGGCTTCCAAGAGGCAATGGGCCTTGCTCCATGAGGTACAATTTAGGTATTATGGTGAGTGTAATTTCAATATTTAAGGCATTTGAGTATGTTGTATCTTAAACTACTTTAGATTTCATGATATATGCTTGGACATTATGCCTTTTGCCATGTTTCACCTTGGTGGTTGACATTGTGCCCTAGTAAGTGGTCTTCCTTGGGGATCGGTTTGCTTCTAGGAACTCCCTTGAATATCCATCGTACCATTCCCAACCATAATTACCACTTTCCATCACTATTTCCCCCCACTTCGTAATCTCTTGGGATTTTTAAGGTGTATTGTCCCAAGAATGGTTTGTCCCTCATTCTATGGGAAGAAAGGGTTGAAGGCCCAGAGGGATTGATGTTGGGTAAAATTCAAAATCCTATATATAAACCTTCCAGATGCTTCATCCAAGGATCCCCCCTTGAAAGCAATGAAATGATTAATTGTAAGAAAAAGGGGACCCACAAGAATAATGATTAAGAATGCTTAAAAGGTTAGTTGGAGGATCGGAGGTATCATCACGAGTCGACCTATCATGTTCATAGATATCTAGTGGTGTGAAATTACCATCATCTGGTCACCAAGCCAAGGTAATGGCTCTCAGTTGCATGGCTGAGAGAAAGGGGGTCTCATCATGAGCCAACCTTCTCATTTCCACTAGGTGTTTGTGAGTGACATTGTCATTATCTAGAAACCATGCCAGGACAATGGCCTTCAAATTGTCCTCAAAATATGAAAGACACAAAGAATGGAAAAACGATGGGCTTGGAAAAATTGCATTGCAAACAAAGGTACCACACACCCTCTACAAAGGCACATGTGAATGAGAAAGTACAACCCCTCGTACGTCATGAACCTCATGCCCATTGAGTCTTGACCCTTAACTGCTTCATCCACTTTACATGGCTTAGAGAGAGATATCTTGGAAACACTCCTTGACCTAGGGAAAGAGCTACCTAATAGGACAATTCATCAAACCTCCCACATCCAACCTTGGCAAGTCACATAATGTCTTTGAGCACTTAATTGTTTGAAAATGTAATCTTTGATGCACATGCTTAGGTGGCTCATTTATTGATTATATTTACTTATCATGATGCCATGACTTGAGATCCTTGGAGAGTGTGCTTACTTGTCTTCGCAGGACCTAGTTGGCAGACAATTTTTGAAAACAAGCCTAGCTTGGGCTTCCTTGGGGCTACAAGCCCACGAGTTGGATGCCATGGATCCACATGCTGAATCATAGAGACAAAGTTTTGGAGACCTTGAAGATGATGTGGAAGACCTATCCCAACACCCACATGGAAAACATTTTTCCTGGGAGAGGAAAAACGTCACCTTTAGAGGCATGATGCCACCTAGGGGGGACAAGGTTTGGTGGTGAGGTTGATATGCATTGGAACAAGGAAATTTTGAGTAGTTTGAGGCTTTGACCATGAAGGAAGTGACTTGGATGCTTGACATGTGGCTTTGGGAAGCCTTCCTACACTCCTCCATCACCAACAACTTGCTCCTAGTGCCAAAATGTCCCCTAAAGGGATGATGTCTTTATAAATTAGGGTTTTTTTGTGCAAAAGTGAAATTAAAGTGAATTGTTTAAAATAACTTTGTAAAAAGGGGAAATAATAGGGTTTTTGACCCCTATTCTTGTGTTGTACCCTAAGTTATGTGGACAAACTATCTTATTGACATTTTGTATAAATAAGAGATCATAAGATCTCATTTTAACATAACTCTCCCTCTTGTGAGAAGTACTTGGACTGAAATGTTCGCTCAACTTGGATTTCCTCTTGTTTCTTGTGCTATGGAATGGTTTCTTTGGTTATGGTGATGATGATGATGATCCACTATCTCTTGAAAGTCACTTCTAGCTTATTGTGGTGATTTACATTGGCATGTTAAAGACTTTTCTTGGATTGGTATGTTTCTTTACTTTGTTATTTTCATTGGTAATTCAAGTTAAGATTGTTTTGGCTAAGTCTAGATAGGGAGTATAAGGATATACATCCCTATCCTAGTTTCCACCATAATTATCAAGCTTATAAAGTTATTTGCAAGGGTTTTTGTTGAGGAAGTAAGAGGATTTACACCCCTTAATTTCAAACCCTAGCTAAGTTACTTACCTTGGGAAGTAAGAGGATTTACACCCCTAATGGTTTAGTAGTCCTAGATCTTTCTTTAAGACCCCATTAACCCATAACTAAAGGAACTAATATTGCATTGGAGATATAAATTGTTTCATTGGAAAACGTGAAAGTTTCAAGTATTGGTCTTCTCTCACTTGAGTTTTGTTCCCCTGGCCTTGAGATACCTTGCCTCATTGAGGTGTCCCCTTTCAACCACAATTTTTTGTTGTTGTATTAAAACTAACCTACAACCATTAGGGCTGCTCTAAACCTAGCCTATAACCCTAAATAACTCCTAAACTAACCCTATATTGTTAATATTATGGTAGTTGCAGGAGGTATTTACCTCCACGTGTGAACCTGACGAGAATAGAAGACTCTGGAAAGCAAGAGAAACCCTAATGAGTTGGCTAATAACCCTAGAAGTCTTGTCGGCTCAAGAAGATAATTTATATTAGGTTATTGGCCTCCAAGAGAAGAATTCAGCCAGAAATAATAATAATATACTGAACAGACACATATCCAGAAGGAGAAGTCGGCCCCAGCAAATATGGTAGAACCACTATAAATATAGGGTGCCAGTTCTCATTTGACACATCTCAGAATTGCAGAGAGCAACTGATGCGAACTGCAGTCCCCAGTTTGGTGCACACATGTGGAGGAGAGCTGCAGGTGCAACTGCTACAACAACAAGTTTCAGTGTTGGCTTGAATTATCTCTTGGCTAGGGTTTGGACTATCTGATCAGCTATTGTTGGTGCGTTATCCTTGGAGGAAGATGCACTACACATTGTTTGGCTATCTAGCCTAGGGTTTGATTCTAGAGTAATTCTCAGTCAAGGTTAAGGTGCTCGGAGGGTGGCTTCGGCCTATGGTTGGGTGATGAGGGTATCGTCAATGGTAAAACGAGCACACATTCTTCTATATTCTAATAGGTTATGGGCCCACACCTCCTTCATTCAGTCTAAACGCTGGAAGGAAAGATAGCCGCTAGGATATTGAGCTCGCTGAGGAACTGCCGCTAGGGTCACTAGCAAGAGCAGTTGCAGAAACCCTAATCCTCTCATTGAGGCACCTTGAGTGAAGAGATTGACCTAATATCCAGACAGATCAGTTCGCCCTAGCCTAGCGCATCTCCTGATACTCTTAGCAAGCCAAGACGTGAAGTTTGAATTTCTGGTCAAATCTAGGGTTTGACCAAGTTAAGCAAACCATGACTAACTCTATGAAATCTGAGAACAAGTTAGATGGAGTCTCTAACTTCATAGCATGGAAGACAAGGATTGACCTTATCCTTGCTAAGAATAAAGTGTTGGATATCATGAAAGGAAAGATCGTGAAGCCAGAGTTTGAAGAAGGAAAAGAGAAGGAACTGCAGAACGTTGCAGCTATGGAGAAGTTTAAAGATATTGACATCAATGCCATGAGTATCATAGTGGATTCTATAAAAGACCACTTGATACCCTACATCTCCCATCTTGACTCATCGAAGAAGATGTACGATGCCCTAACAAATCTCTTCTCAGTTAGAAACATCGGACAAGTTACGAGTCTGAAGAATGAGCTCTGTGACATGAAGAAGAATGAGCTCTGTGACATGAAGATGAATGAGGATGACAACATAACATCATACTTTGTAAGGATATCCTAGTTAAGATATCAACTAAAAGCTATTGAACAAATCACTTTAGAGAAGGAATTGGTGAACATAGTACTTAATGATCTTCCCAAGACGTGGGATACATTTGCCACAAGCATGAACACAAGGAAGGAGTACTCGACATTTGAAGAACTTTGGACTTGTTGTGTTCAAGAAGAATCAAGGATCAATGCAAAAGAGAAACCCCAAAAGAAGTACGACGATCAATCTTTCACAACAAGATTCAAGAACTTCAAGAACAAAAGGAAGTTTGGTTCAAGGAGGAAGCCAAATCAAGAGAGAGACATTTCATAAGTACAATGCTTCAACTGTCGAAAGTATGGTCACTACAAGAATCATTGTCCCAAGCTAAAGAAACGAAAGGAGAAACATGAAGCATCAATTGCCGAAGAAAAGGAACCTACAAAGAAGACTAATCGGGATGGAAGAAACTTCTTCTTCTAAAAAGGTAACAACACTCTTCTTATTTGTTGTATATATATCTTGTTTGCATCGTCTCTATACATATCTTGTATATCTATCTCTTGGAAGATAATGTCTTCCAAGAAGAACTATACCTATGGAAGAACAAACAAGATGAAAATGGATATCATTAGATAATACACATGAAAGAATGAAATACAAATCATGTGGAAGCTATTGCAAGATAAGCCGAATCAATTGTGAAGAGACTTAGAAGAAGCAAAGACAGAAAGAAGTCAGCAATCAAGAGGAAATTGAAAAAGGACTTATGAAGTTTTGTAGAAAACAACAAAACGGAAGCAAGAGAGCCAATTATACATTGTAGAAGACAATAAGGATGCAGATGGAAGCGTGGACTCTGTTAGACAAGAGAGCCAATTATACATTGCAGAAGACAATAAGGATGTAGATAGAAGCAAGAACTTTGTTAGACGGAGGGAGCCAATTACATGCACTTATACATGAAGCAAGGATTAGGAGGGAGTTAATCCCATGATCCATTGAAGATGATGAAATATATATATCCATGGTAGCAGCCATGAAAGACAGTACGTGTTTAGTTCAACCGCAGAAGAAGACTTCTTCGAAGAGAAGCCTTAAAGTATTCCTGGTTGTCCATCCAGATCCATGATCCTATGATGAAAGGAAGAAGTGGAATCTCTAGGGCATGGAATCTATAAGAAACTCTATGGACCCAAGAGCTAAGGAAAAACATGAAGATTCCAAGAAAGAAAGAAAATCCAAAACAATCAGTCATAATATTAAGAATCAAAAGATTACTAGCCTGATATGAACTCACTAAAAGAAATCAAGCAGAAGAACTGAAAGTCGTGATAAAGAACAAGTGTATGGAAGACTTATGAACTAAAGCATTGCAAGACCAAGAACTGGAGGTTCTCCCAGATGGAGGGAGAATACTATGATGATTACTTGTTCCAGTAAACCAGACTTATATCTACATAAGTCGTTATATCATCCGCAACATCCATGAGTTGGAATTCTACATCAGATGAATGCAAAGAATGTTTTCCAGAGAAATTGAATAAAGAGTGTATGAAGAGAAATCTCAAGACTTTGAGGCATACCAGAAAGAGACTCCTGTATGCAGATAAGAAGAAGATAACTTGGTGGAGAACCTCCAATGCACATAAGAAGCGTGGTGAAGATTTCCTATAACATCAATATGAATACTCAGTAGATCAGATCTCATGATGACAAAAGAAGTGTCACATGGATATGTTCCACCTTTCCAACTATGATATACTCTATTGTTCAAATCTACATGAAGCCTTCACAATGTTCCAAACTAAAGTACATTTGAAATCAAGCATTACCTTATCCATGATGAAGTCCAAAAAGGAGAAAATGATTCTCCAATACATATCTCCACAGATGAGCAGATAAGCAGACATTTTGGTAAAGCTTCTATCCAAGATGAAAGAGTTTGCGTACTCAAGCTATAGCTCGTGGAAACAACTTCCTTCTTATTGAAAAAAAGAAGAAATGACTCTCCAAGTTAGGAGGGAGTATTGAAAACATTATTGAATACATTCATCTTTAAATTTGAAAAATAGTCCATCTTGGATAGATGCTTTCCTGTTTTGAAAGTGGATTGAGACTTCTGACGGACAACCACTTCCTATTGTGGTTAACATGGGAAGTAATCTGATTGTTGATGTATCATAAACAACGACTTCCCATTGTGGTTAACATGGGGAGTGGTCTAGGGAAGTCTCTCTTCTTGAGGGTTACTCAAGAACATTGGCCCGCCTCGTCGGACATCAATTTCTCATTGTGGTTAACATGAGGAATAATCCGTTTTGGAGGTTGATGCAGGACCGTCTTTTCCTCTTGTGGTTAACAGAGGAAATGGTCCGAACAATCATTCCTTATGGTTTATACATTCTCTCCAGGGTGCACTTTGATTAGTGTAGGAGGAATGACCTAGGGTGGGGAATGGTCCAGGCTCAACAATCAGGGACAAACATTCCTTAGGGTTTATACATTCTCTCTAGGGTGCACTTTGATTAGTGTAGGAAGAATGGTCTAGACTCAACATTCCTTAAGGTTATACATTCTCTCCAAGGTGCACTTTGATTAGTGTAGGAAGAATGGCCCAGGGTGGGGAATGGTCCAGGTTCAGAAGACAGGGCAGTTATTCTTCCTTGCTTGAGAAGAATAGTCCAGATATCTCATTATTCTACTATGAGGCATATATTCTTTCAGAACTCACAGATGTGAGTGAAAGATAGGCCCAGGTAATTTAGTTTATATCATAACATTGTTTCTGTGCAGGTTGCTATCAGATGTTTGTTATGAAGACTATATGATAGTAGATGTAGACTACTGTGGTGGATATGTTCCTTTGTTTGTGAGGCAGATATTCTTTCAGAGCTCACAGATGTGAGTGAAAGATTGGCACAGATGATTCGGTTCATATCATAACATTGTTTCTATGCAGGTTGCTATCAGATGTTTTTTATGAAGATTGTATGACAATAGATGAAGACTATTGTGGTGGATATGTTCCATTGTTCATGACTATACGTTGTTGATCAAGTACTTGTGTGTTACTTGTTGTGGTAGTGTACCACTGAATTGTAGTTATGTACTACTATGAATAGACACAGTTGTGTTGTATCTTTTGGTCTAATTGCCTTGAAGACTATCAATAGTTTATTGGAGATAATCATCATGTTAATGTTTATGCCATTATTATAGTTCTTTGCATTTCAATAGATAAGAGCATAATAAGAACAAGATCACTGAGAAATACACATTCACAAGAGACACAACATTTATCCCGGGAAACCCTCTAGGGGAAGAAAACCCAGCAAAAACTTCCTTATCATAAATAGCTTATACAATATTCAAGAGATAACTCAAACCAATACAGATAGTCCTCTCCAAGAGATGTGCCACTCTTCTCCCTCTCTCCAACTGGTAATTGCAGCTTGCCTCATAAGAGAATGAGCAAGTGAGTTGTGTGTTTGAAGTGAGGTGCTAGCCTCT
>ML778396.1:77069-92112 GCA_009831015.1 Picea engelmannii
AATGTTTATGCCATTATTATAGTTCTTTGCATTTCAATAGATAAGAGCATAATAAGAACAAGATCACTGAGAAATACACATTCACAAGAGACACATCATTTATCCTGGGAAACCCTCTAGGGGAAGAAAACCCAGCAAAAACTCCCTTATCATAAATAGCTTATACAATATTCAAGAGATAACTCAAACCAATACAGATAGTCCTCTCCAAGAGATGCGCCACTCTTCTCCCTCTCTCCAACTGGTAATTGTAGCTTGCCTCATAAGAGAATGAGCAAGTGAGTTGTGTGTTTGAAGTGAGGTGCTAGCCTCTTATTTATATCAGATTGGCACGTGTGAAAGGTCACAAATGGCAGGGCCGACCTCTCACTCTGGGTGGGTAAACCCACCTTTAATTAATTCTGGGTCTTCCATTATAACTGCTGGGGCCGACTTCTTATTCTACACTTTGTAATTGTCCGATGACCAATCCGCAAAAGTGGATTTGGTCCTTATACAATTACCAACATGATTAATCCTCAATGGGGATTAATCCAATAACAATAATAATAATAATGACATGATTAATCCTCAATGGGGATTTAATACAATAACAAAATAATAATAAGAATTCTCTTCACAGTTACATTATTTCAACACATTAGACGAATGATGAATAGAGATTTTCCAGACGGAAAATGGTTCAGAGCATTTACTCTTCTAGATTATAAGAATGGCTCTTGTATCACTCTATGGTGTGAGTAACTTATCCAGATCATGTCTAATTACTTTGGAAAGCTATCCTGAAGAATTTATCCCTTAGCTTGTCTGGTGAATCCACCCAAGGGATGTTCCCTTTCCACCTTTCTTGATGAGCTCATCTGGCGACTCCACCTTCCCAGAACCTTTCCTCTTCCAAACCTTTTCCCCCTGGGAGTTTCAAGCCTTCCAAGGTCTACCAAAGAAGGCCTCCTCTCAAGTCTCTCGTTGTCAAAATCCTCTTCCATGGTACCCTTCCTCTTGCTCCAATGGCTCAGCCTTGGGAAAAGGACCTCTACAAACCTATTAACATCTCTAATATCCAAGGATACCCTAACACAATGCCAAAAGAGTCTAACAAGTGGTTGCCAAAGTTCCCAGGAAACAATGTAGGACCATATTTATGCCATGGGCTGAGACATGGACAATGCAGGTATTGAGCACGAAGATGTGACCATAATATTATTTGCCTCATCATTGACTGAAGAAGCTCTTGATTGGCTCAGAGGCCTCCCTGACAATCATCTCACGTCCTATGATGCTTTTGCCAACTTATTTAAGAACAAATGGTCAACAAAGACATACGATGGAACACTTATATCTCAGTGCAATCAGATAAAGAAAAAGGAGAATAAAACAATGAAGGAATTCAAAACTAGATTTGACATTTTGTATAATCATATTCCAACATAATTATGTCCTACAACATCATCAGTTCGTATCCTTTATATGAACGCTTTTGAGGGGCAATTTTGCTTCATTATGAAGAATAAGAAGCCCACATCGTTGGTGCAGGCCAAAGAGTACAATGTTGACATTGAATAAAATCTCTTTGATTCAAGGGTGGAACCTTTTCAGTACCCTCATGTCAAGGTAGAAGAAAAATATAAGGTTTCCAACAACAGTTCCCCTGATCTGATTTCCCTCTTGACTCAGAAAATAGATCAAATGAGTACTCAATTCACCCAAGTGAAAAATCATATTATGAGTCATTTGACTACTGTGGAGAGGAATCAATCTTCTCCCAGACCTCATTTTACCAGATAGCAGAGAGATGCCATAGGTTGGAAACCAAGGCCTCAACAAGAGGCAAAGGCCCTAGATACTCTGAAACCAGTTGGGATAGTTGACATAGAAGCTTAGTGTCTTCCATGCCAAGAACCTCACATAGAAGATGGATTCCCCTGACGAGATGAAGACTCTCCTGAAAATATGAACTGCATGGATATGATCTATGTTTTCCAAGAGGAGAAAGTCACTCAAGAACAGATCAATGATGCTAGAAGATTAGGAGAAAGAGAGAGGAGACTCTGGCCCTTGAATCAATTAACAGATGATTAGAAGAAGGAATTAAGGAGGAGGGAATATCTAACTTACACCATAAGGAATAAATCTTCAGCCCCTCCATCTCAACCTGACACTTCTCTTCCATCAACAAAGAAGGTGGCTCCACCACCTCCATCTCTGGTACGTGAGTTGCTTCCTAAGCCAACCCCTACAGACGATATTTAGTTAAATATAGACGTTGCAAGCATGTTTGGAAAATTGAATATGATAGTCCTAGTAACAAATATGTGTAAGATCCATTTTGAAAAAAAGGAAGTTTTGAAAGTTTTACAGGTGCCAACCAAGAAGGAAGATCCTCCTATCATCTTGAACACCATGTATCTCGATCGACCAAGGGACTTGAATCCTCCCTTCTACCTATCATTAGGCATGAATGGCCTCCTCTTGAAAAACTGCATGCTTCACTCTGGGGCCTCAACAAATGTCATATCATTGAGGGTGATGAAACAGCTTGGTTTGAAGACAACCCAACCTTATGGCAACATATGCGGTATTGATTCCAAAAAGGTCAAGGTTCTCGAGGTATGTGAGGACATCGAGGTTTTTCTAATTGATTTTCCACATATCAACATACTCATGGACATATTAGTAATCAATTTTCTAGATGCTTGGGGGATGCTCTTATCTAGGAGATTTTATACTGCTCTTGGGGGTTTCCTTGGCATGTATCTCACCCATGCACACATCCCCATGGGAGATGGCACTTTCCATATATTATACAATTGAGAGAAAGTTGATAGGCATGTGATGAATCTTGATGGTCTTGATTACATCAGCGAATGCAATTATGATGTGCCTCCATAGATTATTGAGTATGATCCATCTGAGCTACCCTTCATGGAGGAAGACTCCATAGAAACACTTATTCCATTGGCAGATGAATACAAAGAGAAACTTGCAAAATACCATGGGAAGGAGCCAAGGTCTATCCAGATTTTGAAGAAAGAAAACGAAAAACATGAGAAAACATCAAAGAGGCGATCATCACAGAGCCTCCTTCACATCCATGTGTTGAGAATACACCTTGCATCAATTTTAATGAAGGAAGCCTTGTGCTCATGTGGGACAAGAAAAAGGGAAGGCTCAAATATGACCAACGAGATAACAGCTCATGGCTTGGCCCTTACATCATCAAGAAGAAGTCTGATAAAGAAACGCACTATCTGATAGCCTTAGATAGGAGAAATATGTCATTACCAGTGGATGGATCTCTTCTCCAACCTTATGTTCAGATCACATGACTTCTTCAGGGCCCATGCCCCAAGTAAGTAAGTAGGTCATATTGATTTACTTGCATTTGTATCTTGATTGCTCATATTAGTTTAGATGCATTTCATTTTCATTTTTCTCTACTTTCATATTGATTTCATACTTAGTTTAGAAATTTTTGAAAAAAATGCCAAAATTTTTCTTTTCTAGATTAGCTTTTATTTTGGATTATATATATATATGGATAAAAGGGTGATAGCACCACCCTAGATGCTCTGATCCCTTTGTCTGAGTTTTGGAAAGCACAAGTCTACCAGTCAAGTCGACCCAGTCAAGTGAGATAGAGCAGTATAAATAGAGGGCGTTATAGCTCATTTTACACTCACTCACTCACAACTGCATAAGACTAGTGGTGCACAAGTTTGGAGAGGGAGTGCAACTGCTGCAACTGGGATTTTGGATTTTGGTTAGAATTTCTCTCGGTTATGGTTTGGAATTTATGCTTGGTATTTGGTTATTCTTACTTGGTGTGCTAGCCTTGGAAAAGTTGTGCTAACTTGGTTGGCTATTGGTCTAATTCTGAAATTATTTTGTTTGTCGAGGTTAAGGCGCTCGGGGTGGCCTTTGTGCCTATGGTTGGGTGACAATATTGTTATATTGTCTATGGAAAAACGAGAACATCTCTTTATTTCTAACAGGTTATGGGCCCACACTATCTTCAAACAGTCTAACCATTGGAAGATAGATTGGGAAGTTATTTATTAAGTTCGTTATGGCACCAGTTACAATTGCAACTAGGTTTTCTGATTATGCAGTTGCAACAAACCCAAACCCTTGTGTTTGGGAACTTATGATGAAGCATTTGACCTAATTCCTTGAGATCCTAGTGTGCCCTAGCCTAGTGCACCTCTTGGTACCATCAGCTAGCAAAAACATCAGGTTGGAATTTTTGGTCAAAGTCAAAGTCAAAGTTTGACTGTAAAAGTCAAAGGTTGACTTCTGGTCAAATTGATTATGTGGTCAAATTTGAAATTTTAGAGTTTCTAGATTGTTCTAATCATTGAATCTAATCTCTTTTTGTCAAGATGGTATCTAGTTTCAAATTGGAAGACAAGCTAGACGATGCTACAAGACTTGAAAGGTATGCACTTGTATATGTTATCTAAGTTATATCATCTAGAAAAACGTGAGTGTGTTTCCAGGAAAAGTATTAGAGACCTTGTCCAAGTTGTACTCTTGGATTCAATGCATTCAGAGGACCAACCACATCCTCCATAGCAGTTGAGGCTTCAGGTTCCAAGTTTGATTAAATTGTTAAGCTTCAAATTTGTGTATATCAAGGATGGTAGTTGCTACATTACAAATTGTGAAAGAAGTATTTGAAAGATTCTATTATTGCTAGGTGCAATGAATACTCGACTGCATATTAATACTATTGATATAGATGCTTATTGTACTTGTTCTCAAGTTAAGCTAACATCTCCTCTAGATAGATATTTCTTGTTTTCTTGTGTTGTTCTTATTTCGGGCAAGTACCCTTGTGAAATATGTTTGATGAACAATCCTTGCGGAAGTTTTCATGGAAGAATTTTATAAGGATCACACAACTTCCAAATGGGCAGCAATCAAAACAGATAGAAAGAAAATTAAAGAAACTCAGAGGAGTCAGACTCTAAGGAAGTCGGAAATCAAAAGGAAACCAGAACATGCTTGTGACACTTTGTAGAAAGAAAAGAGAGATGCAACAGACGGAAGCATGGACTCTCTCAGATGGAGAGAGATAATTACATAATTCCAAAAGAAGAGCATGCATATTGCTCATTCAGGCACGAAGTCGAGATTAGGAGGGAGCTAATCCCCAACGATATGATCCATTGAAGAAGAATATGTAAAGACTATGAAGTATCTATCCATGTTCTTCATTGGAAGTACCAACCATTATAAGTAGCACGTGTTCAGTTTGACTCTAGAAGAAGTCTTCTTCGAAAAGAAGCCTTGAATATCCTTGGTTATCCATCTACATTTATGTTCCTACGACAGAAGGTTGGAGCCTTAAGGAAAGAAGGGCATGTAATCTATAGAAGATTCCATGGACTCCAACATTAAAGAGAAACATGAGGAAGAACATGAAGATTCCAAGAAAGAAAAAAAATTTAGAGCAACCAATTGAACCGGTTTGAACCCACTATAAGCAGTGAAGCAGGAGGAATGGAAGGAAGTTGTGATGAAAAACAATGTATGTGAGAAATTGTGAAAAAGACTTAAGAATTGATAGATATAAGGTGAGACTCAGGGCTAGAGGGTTCTCCTAGTAGGAGGGAGAATACTACGATGACAACTTGTTCTAGTAACCAGATATACCTATACATGAGCCATTATATCTCCTACAGTATCCATGGGTTGGAGTTTACATCAGATGAATGTAAACATTGTTCTTCTCAATAGAGTAATTGAAGAAGAAGCGTATGTATAGAAACCTCAAGGTTTTTAGGTATACCAAAAACAGACCCTTGTATGCAGATGGAAGAAGACCTTGTATGGATTCAATTAAACTTGGTGCAGAGCCTCTCATGTACAACTGAAGCATGGTGAAAACTTCCTATGATAGAGGAAGTATATTGAAATGATTCTTCATAAGTCCGGGATGATAGATTGCAAATCCATGGCAAAATCCTGTGATGACAGATCTGAAGAAGTTGAGAGACTTTAATCCAATAGACCTGTCTCTATATCGACAATTGATTGGCTCATTAATGTATTTGGAGAATACTCAGTTGGATATTTGTTTTTGTGGGATGTTTAAGATATGATATATAGTTGCATGGATTTATCGATTCAGATTGGGTAGGGAGTGCAGATGACAGAAGAAGTGCTACTTGGATATGTTTCAGAAGAAGCAGAGTATATTTCATCTTGTGATGCTTGTATGGAAGCAGTGTGGCTCCATAAGTTGGTTTTTGAACTCTCTAATCAGGTGTTGGATTCGATCGTGATATATTGTGATGATTAGAGTTGTGTGAAGCTTTCAGAGAACCCAGTGTTCCATGGCATGTCTAAGCACATTGAGATCAAGAATTATTTTCTCCGTGATAAAGTTCAGAGGGGAGAAGTGTTTCTCCAGTATATCTCCACGGATGAGCAGATAGCAGATATTTTGGTAAATCCTCTGTCCAAGATGAAAAGTTTGCATACTTAAGGGACAAGTTGGGGCTCATGGAGATGACTTCCTTATTGAAAAAGGAAGTGATTACTCCCAGGTTGGTAGGGAGCACTGATATGTTATTGATTTATGGACAGTCGTTTTCTGGTTCGGAAAATGGTACAGGTTGGGCAGTTCCTTTCCAGTCTAGAAAGTGGTTCAAGATTTCTGACGGACAATCATTTTCCAGTTCGAAAAATGGTCTAGATCGAACAGTCATTTTCATAATGTAAATGGTCCAATAGATTGTTGATGTACCATAGACATTGATTCCCCTTGTGGTCAGTGTGGGGGAATGGTCTAGGACAGTCATTCTTCTTGGCAGTCACTCTGAGTAGTGGTCAAGTAGAATGGTCTGCTTCACCGGGAAGTCATTCTTTCGAAGTTCACAGTTGTGAGCAGTTTCGAAGAATGGTCCATTTTGGAGGTTGGTGCAGGACAGTCATTTCCATAGGAAAAGGTCTGGACAGTCATTCCCTAGGGCAGACTCATTCTCTCCAGGTTGCATTGTCATTAGTGTCGGAGGAATTGCCCATTTAGGTGAATGGTTCAGGTTCAACGATCAGGAACATGCACTCCCTAGGGCAGACTCAATCTCTCCAGGTTGCACTATGATTAGTGTTGGAGGAATGGCCCAGTTAGGTGAATGGTCCAGGCTCATAAATCAGGGACAGTGATTCTTCTATGCTTAGGAAGAATAGTCCAGATAGCTCATGGCTGATGTTTTACTTTCTAAGGGAAGATGTTCTTCCAGATCTCACAAATGTGAGTGGAAGAATGGCCCAAATGACTCGGTTTGTATCATGATATTGTTTATGTAGGTTGATATCAGATGATATGATTGTTGTGGAGATTGTATGTCTCTGGACAACAATTGTATGCTATTGTGGTGAATGTGATCCACTGTTAGTGACTATGTTTCATTGGTTAGTGTTGTGTGCTACTAAGAGTGGTTGTGTACCACTAAGTAGTAGTTGTGTACTACTATGGATAGACACAATTGTGTTCTATTAGATGGCATTGTTCTTATTTCCATGGAGACTACCACTAGTGTTGGAGATTATTTCCAGCTGGATGGATAGTCACTATGTTGATGGGCAGACATTCTCTAGGCCAAGAATGGTCCAGACAGGACATATTGTTGGTGGACATACATTCTCCCTCTGGAGAATGGTCCAGGTTGATAGATTGTTGATGTACCATGGACAACTATTCTGCTAGGATGTATGTCCGAATTAGAAGAATGGTATGTCTCCCTAAGTTCACAGTAATGACCAAAGTGGAAATATTGGTACAAGACAAACATTTTCCCTAAGTTCACAGTAGTGGTCGAAGGAAAAATGGTCCAGGACAGTCATTCTTCTAGGATGCATGCCCAGATTAGAAGAGTAGTCCTTGTAGCCCATGGTGTGACTTCAAGCATATGTTGGAACAATTATTCTTCTAGGGCATATATCTGGATTAGAAGAATGGTTTTTGTATCACTCTGTGGAGTGAGTGACTTATTCAACATCATGCTCAATTATTCAAATGGAGTATGGATTCAATAGTTGATGCTATCAGGTGATATTGATAGTGATGACGTTGCTTGTGAGTTAATCTACGTGATCATGAGATATTATGTGTGGTTATGATGATGCTATCAGTTGAATGGTATGTTTGTGCTCAAGACCATTGCATTTAATACCTCCCTAGCGAGGAGGGAGTGTTGATGTTATGTTATTTGCATGAGGTATTAACCTCCATGTGAAACCTTTGACAAGACTAGAATATTCTGGGAACCAAGAGAAACCCTAAAATGTTGGATAATAACCCTAGAAGACAAGTTGGCTCAAGAGAATATTTAATATTGAGTTATTAGCCTCCAGAAAGAGAAGTCATCCCAGTCAAGTGAGATAGAGAAGTATAAATAGAGGGTGCTAGTGCTCATTTGACACTCAATCACTCACAATTGCATAAGACTAGTGGTGCGCAAGTTTGAAGAGGGAGTGCAGTTGCTACAACTGGGATTTTGGCTTTTGGTTGGAATTTCTCTTGGTTATGGTTTGGACTTTCTGCTTGGTCTTTGGTTATTCTTGCTTGGTGTGCTAGCCTTGGAAAAATTTGTGCTACCTTGGTTGGTTATTGTTCTGCTTCTAGAATTATTATATCTGTCAAGGTTAAGGTGCTCGGAGGTGGCCTTTGTGCCTATGGTTGGGTGACAATATTGTTATATTTTCTATGGAAAAATGAGAACATCTCTTTAATTCTAACAGAAGGCCCGGAGGGATTTATTTTGGGTAAAAGTTAAAATCCTATATATAATAGTTCCATATGCTTTGCCCATGGATTCCCCCCTTGAAAGTAATGAAATTCTTATCTGTAAGAAAAAGGGGACCCATAAGAATAATGATTAAAATGATTAAAAGGTTAATTGGAGGATAGGAAGTATCATCACAAGCCAACCTATCATGTTCATAGATATCTAGTGGTATGACATTACCATCATTTGGTCACCAAGCCAGGGTAATGGCTCTCAGTTGCATGGTTGAGAGAAAGGGAGTCTCATCACGAGCCAACCTTATCATTTCTACTAGGTGCTTGTGAGTTTGTCATTAGTTGGACACCACATTGGGATAGTGGCATTCAACTCGTCCTTAAAATATGAAAGAAACAAAGAATGGAAAAATGATGGGCATGGAAAAATTACATTGCAGATGAAGGTGCCACACACCCTCTACAAAGGCACCCATGATTGAGACACTACAACCCCTTGTATGTCATGAACCCCATGCCCATTGTATTGACCCTTAACCACTTCATCCACTTTACATGGCTTAGAGAGGGATCTCTTGGAAACACTCCTTGACCTAGGTCAAGATCTACCCAATACGACACCTTGTCAACCCTCCCATATCCAAGCTTGGCAAGTCGCATAATGTCTTCGAGCACTCAATTGTTTGACAGTGTAATATTTGATATACGTGCTTAGGTGGCTCATTTATTGATTTGATTTACTTATCATGATGTCATGACTTTAGATCCTTGGAGGGTGTGCTTACTTGTCTTTGCAGGACCTAGTTGGTGGAAAGTTTTGGAAGAACAAGCCTAGCTTGGGCTTCCTTGGGGCAGCAAGCCCACAGGTTGGATGACATGGGTCCACATGTTAGATCATAGAGACAAAGTTTTGGAGACCTTGAAGATGATGTCAAATACCTAGCCCAACCCCCACATGCCAAACAGTTTTCCTAGGAGAGGTAAAACGTCACCTTTAGAGGCATGACGTCACCTAGCGGGGCTAGGGTTTGGTGGTGAGGTTCTTATGCATTGGCACAAGGACATTTTGAGGAGTTTGAGGCTTTGACCATGAAGGAAGTGACTTGGATGCTTGACATGTGGCTTCGGGAAGCCTTCCTACACTCCTCCATCACCAACAACTTGCTCCTAGTGCCAAAACATCCCCTAAAGGGGTGACGTATTTTTAAATTAGGGTTTCCTTTTGCGCAAAAGTAAAATTAAAGTGATTTGTTTAATACTAGTTTGTAAAAAGGGGAAAGATTAGGGTTGTTGACCCCTAGTCTTATGTTTTACCCTAAGTTATGTGGACAAACTATCTTAGTGACATTTCGTATAAATAAGAGATCATAAGATCTCATTTAAACATAACTCTCCCTCTTGTGAGAAGTACTTGGACTAAAATTTTCACTACACTTGGAGTTCTTCTTGTCTCTTGTGTTATGGAATGGTTTCTTTGGTTATGGTGATGATGATGATGATGATGCATTATCTATTGAAGGTCACTTCTAGCTTATTGTGGTGGTTTACATTGGCATGCTAAAGACTTTTCTTGTATTGGTATGGTTATTTACTTTGTTATTGTCATTGATAATTCAAGTTAAGGTTGTTTTGGCTAAGTCTAGATAGGGAGTATAAGGATAAACACCCCTATCCTAGTTTCCACCATAATTATCAAGCTTATAAATTTATTTGCAAGGGTTTTTGTTGAGGAAGTAAGAGGATTTACACCCCTTAATTTCAAACCTTTGCTAGGTTACTTACCTTAGGAAGTAAGAGGATTTACACCCCAAGGGTTTAGTAGTCCTAGATATTTCTTTAATACCCCATTAACCCATAACTAAAGGCACTAATCTTGCATTCGATATATAAATTGTTGCATTGGAAAACATGAAAGTTTCAAGTATTGGTCTTCTCTCACTTGAGTTTTGTTCCCCTAGCCTTGAGCTACCTTGCCTCATTGAGGCGTCCCCTTTCAAACATAATTTCTTTCTGTTGTAGTAAAACTAACCTACAACTATTATGGATGCTCTAACCCTAGCCTACTAACCCTAAATAGATCTAAACTAACCCTAGACTAGGCCTAAAAATATGCCCTAACCTTCTACTAATCTAGGTGCACTTAGTGAGCTAACTAGGAGTTGATTTAATTGGATAAGTTTTATGTAATAAGTCTTGGTTTTCTACAAACATAAGGCTGGAAATTTCACTTTAGAAACCCTGACCTAAAGTGACTCATAACTTGTGTTTTCACCGTCAAAAGTTGTTAAGAATTTCCAATTTATTCTACTTGCTTTAATACAATTTTTGAGTGGTTTTTTTGCAAGTTTTAGTGGCTGAATTCATTGTTTTAAAAATAAGTTTGCTATAGCCATAAGGCTGCAAAACAATTCTAAATACATATTTTATGACATCCATAATTCATTGCTAAAGTCTCATGCTATAGATCATGAAATTCTCTAGTGTTTATCTACCTTGTTTCAAGCATATTTCATTTGACTTTGAGCAATCTTTCTAGCAGCTTTTGTACTTGTTTTACTGCTGATATATATTGTTATTCATTGCTTCTAATTAGGGACAGCAAGCCTAACTTGTTGATCCAACTAACACATTACATTGCAAAGTGGTTTTCCTTGTGTCTCGGGCAGGTACCAACTTCTCAAAAATTCATCCAAGTCTTTGGCAACCTCAGGACAACCTAAGACTCTTTATCAACCTTTCATTTTCATCTAGAACATTGACCTTTAGGGGCTCCACTCTTTCCATTTCCATTTCCACCTCCATTCCCCTAGGGTCACTAGGATCGCCTCCCTAGAGTGACCTAGTCACCCTTGAAGCGCCAGACCTATATTGAGGTGGCATTAGGTATAGTGTCCTTAAGTTGTCGCCACTTGGTGGTTGGGTTAGGATTTTCCAACCTACAAATTGTGCGATAACATGACCATCAATATTATAGTGGTTGTTTGGATCATTGCATTGATGTGCATTTTTCATTGTCTTCTTATCCTTTCCTTTCCACTTCTTATTTCCCTCCTTGGAAACATCTTGGTGGTATTTCTACTTAGAACCAATTGTTTGTCATTTCTTCATGTCCATATTATCTAGACACTGAGCTTGCACACAAGCCTCATTGACGATCTTAGGTTTAAATAACATCACTTGCCTCATCAAATTGCTATGGAGACCACCTAGACACTTGAGTACATTTGGGTTCTTGGGAGATATACCCAACATAATGGATTGTTTTCTAAACTCAGTGATGTACTCTTGTACATTATTCCCTTGCTTTTGACAAAAGTAATGCCAAAGGATCCAATGGTCCTCTTCATACCTGTTATCACACAGTTTGTAGCTAGGAAGAAAGGCTATAAAGTAGAGGGCCAAACTGGCATAACATGAACCTACCTATCCCACCCAATGTCACCATGATGGGAAGGTTCTTTCTTTTTAGGGAGGTGAGGCCCAGGGGAGACATCCCCGGTGACCCGTGGTTTTGAAGAGGCTAAAGGATAATCAGACAATGACAAGTTTCCCCCTTCACACATCACCACCGAAACAGATAGTCCAACTTATAGCCAACAAAGATAACCAAGTAGAATCCATGCCCAAAAACAAAGCAACAATAAACTGATATATGCAGGCTCTGGTTAGTACTTCATATATATCAAAGACTATCTGATATTCAATACAAGCAATTTGAAAGTAAATGTTGACGAAGTCAATGTTTACAAAATAACACTGAAAGATAATGTCACTTCACCAATAAATACTAGAACGATATGGCATTCAATGTAATAAATCAATACTTGACTTAATTAATGCCTTTAACTACCATTCAATTGCTCATAAAGTAAAACACTGATGCATTAAGATGTAATAACCAAGGATGACGTCAGCAACTTAGGGTTAGTAGGGTTACCTAGAGCTAGGGTTAGTGTAGTTAGGGTTTAAAATTCAAAGAGTTTGAGAGTTGTTTGACCAATTTCACTTCAATATTGGAGGACTTGTAGATCAGTACCTTAGGGTTTAATGGAGTCAAGAGTGAAGGACGCACAGGGTGAAGGAGGATGACTAAGGACTGGAGGGAAGAGCTTTGAAGTGCTGCAATGGGAGGGCCTCAGAGACAAAACCCTAGGGGAGAGAGGCTCACTCTAGTGTTGCTATGGCAAGGCCTCGTGCTCTCTCCTCCTTCCTTAGATGGCAAAAACGGCTAGCATGAAAGACAAATTCAAGACAAGAGAGTCAAATGAGGGAGAGTGTTGCTACAACAAGGCTCTATCATCAAACCCTAGAAGAAAATGGCCCTAAGTGTAGATAACCTAGGCATGGGATGTCTTGTCCTTCTTGAGCTCAAACAGGGACGACTAGCAAAGGGAGAGAAGGAGAAAGGAGTGTAGCTATGGCTAGGCTCTCTTTTTCCTCTTCAATGGCTGAAAATCTCTCTATTAGGGGACATGAGACAAGGACCTACTTGTGTGCTTGTCACCTAGGGTTTTTTGTTCAGCAATAATCATAAATACATGCAAGAAATTAAACTACAACCATTCATTCAAGAATTTTTGCAGAAAAATACTTACAATTCACCAAGAAATAAATGTGCAAACCCTAGTTGTAACACCTTCCTTCAAGAGAGAAGCCAAAATATGTCAAAATAGTCTTCCTTCAACAAGTACACATCACCCAATTATCCAATAACCCAAGATAGGGCACTAATTTCATACCTCACAAATGAGTGAGAGAGTTGTGATGATCAAATGAGAGTTAAAATATCTCATTTATACCAAACCTTGACCTAATTTTACATTTTAGGTCAGGTAAAAGGCCGACAAGGCCAAAATATCAAATCATATTGTTTTTACATTAAATTGTCAAATTAAAAACCTAATTGAGATATAAAGAGATAAGAAGCCCCTCTAAGGGAGGCGTTAGCCCCTTCTAGGGAAAATGGGGCATCCTGGAGCAAAACGTTAGCCCTCCTTGGGCTTCTCCAATGTGCCACACGTGCCAATACTGCCCAGTCTACCTCCCAAAACATCCATATTGTTGGATGACATCATGGCTATGATGGGTGACATTCTAGGCCTTCCAAGGCCAACATTCCACTGAAAAAGGGCAAATCCCCCTAGGTCAAGCTCTGTCGGGGTGCCTCTGGTGGAATGTCCTCTTCTTCTCCGATGAAAGACATCGATCCATCTTTGTCTCATCTCTTCCCCATGGTGGGGTCTTAGCATCCATCCGATGGGCTCTTCAGACCCATGGAGGTCTGAATTGATCATCTCCCCATGTGTACCGGTCCAAATGGTACATGTCCGTCGAGTATGGTCCTACACATCAAAGGCTACACCCTCCATGGGCTCATCAGTTACAAGGATCATAGCAATGTCAATCACATGTCATCATTAATATTATTAAACATATGCATAGAATCCCTAATACATCAGTCAATAGCTCAAAGACGTTACACAAGCCTACAATACAAGTCCGGGGAAAAAGACAAGGCTTCCTATTGGGCTAGTGTCCACAGAAAAAGGCAAGTTCCCAGAAAGACTTCTCCCAAGCCATGTAAGTGGGTGGTGTGGTCAGGGGATGTCCAAGCATGTGGGTGCAATGATGGCCAAGGGTGCAAAGATGTTACCTGTGGGTTCCTTTGTAGAAGGCGAGTTGTCCCTATCATGGATGCATTTTTTCCAAGCCCATTCTCGCCTTTATTCTTTTTATTCTTTTATTTGATTTTTTGTTCAAAAGATAATCAGGGGACACTACCTTGGCATGGTGACCAGAGCTGACAGCGTTACCCACAAGTACTTTTGCAGAGATGAGAAGGTTGGATCGCGATGAGACCCCCTTTCCCTTGGCCATGCAACCAAGAGTCACTTCCCTGGCGTGGTAACCAGCTGGTGGCAATGTCATATTGCTAAGTACCCATGGACCTAATAGGTTGGCTCGTGATGAGACCCCCTATCCTCTGATTAGGTCTTGTTTTATTATTTTTTCGGGTCCCTCTTGTTTCTTGGTGAGAATCTTTTTATTGCTTTCTCAGGGATCCCTAGGCGAAGCATATCAAGGTACATTTTTTAGGCTTTTATCTTTTACCATCTTGCTTTTACCTTCTGGGCCTTAAGCCCCTTCTTCCCACGAGGTAAGGTGCAGTCCCGAAATAGGTCAACCCAATGCATGGACAAGGGGAATGGGATAGGTGAGCGGGAAACAAGATGTAAGAGTGGTGCTATGATGGGAGCGGACGATGGCTCTTCAGAAATCCCCCCAACAGCAAAT
>ML778396.1:101058-124292 GCA_009831015.1 Picea engelmannii
GGCTCCAGCTGGCCTGTGACTCTGCTATCTCCCTCTTCGAACCATACGCATGCCATGATGCATCGGTTTCGAACTGCTCCACTGGTACCGCTATGGTGGGAGTTGGTACCTGGTACCGGAACCCTGCGCCAAGAATAGCAATGGTACCTACCCAAGTGATATTAGCTCATTTATCAAATTAAAGTATTAAAAATGCATAATAATAACTTGAATTTCAAAGATACCTTAGGTGACCCCTTTGGGTGGTAAAGGGATGTTGATTATATCAAAAGGAGGTCAAAAAGGGGTGGTACTGGCATATAGTTGGAGGTCAAAGGTATGTAGTATGGGAAAAGAACATGGTCAAAACCGGGGACCAACAAAGTCTCAACAAGTTTTAGGCTTGTTAATTTTTCCCATCTCAAAAAAATTCTACGTTGTCAACTGGCCAATTGGAAATCAAGTATTCAACATTATCATCCTTTAATCCGATCCTTTATAGATTATTATATTAGAACAAAATGTTTCAAAAGATCTGCATTTTATCATGAAAAGGTGAACATATAACTCTTGAAAGTAAACCTATAACTTTTAAAAGTAAAATTTATAACCCAAAAAGTTAATACTAAAATTTATATATGACTAAAAAAACAAATCATTATATGCATATGGTAAGTTAAATTTAAATTCCACCCTTTCGTGAGATAGTGTATCTCAGGCAAGTACCCAAGGATGGGTTTCCAAGTTTTTTGTATCCAGGCTAAGACTGAGCAATCTGATAGATATGCATAGGAGAGCCTTCCTACCAGCCCACACATCGCTAGCCTGCAGGTCTCTTGTAGGCCAACATCCGCTTCTAAAGCCATTCTCCTTAGCTTCTTGTTTGGTTTCCACGCCTTTTTCCTAAGCCCAATCTGAGGACCGTTTAGTGAGGAGGTATTAACCTGGCCATCCAGTGCTCCATATATAAGACCTTTCCTATAGTGATGCGTCAACTCGAGTATAGAGGGAGCCTGGGGAAGAGAAGTAACAGCAGGACCACCACCAAGTGCTAAAGGGAAGAAAGGGTATTGTTCCTGGCATTTACCAGAAGCCTATGGGAATTTTGAAGCCTTAGAAACACCAAGACAGGGCAAGGAAGGATTAATAAAAGATGATGGCCCAGAGGGTGTTCCATCCCTGTCAGCCCTACTGAAAAGTCCTATTCTATGCCACTCTTCCTCATCCTGTGGGTCCATGAGCATCATGACGTCTTTTGTAATGCCAGCATTCAATCCGAGGTCCATATAGAAACCTCAAAAAAGCGCACTAAGTCAGAGAAAAAAATAGGAGGACTAAAACCAACGAAGATAGGCCTACGACTTGTCTTAAAGTTGGACTTAAGGAAGGCCTACGACTGCATTGTTTGGGACCTTCTTAGAATGATCCTCTTGAAGAGTGGGATGGGATTACATTTGACCAATTGGATAATGACCTGTATCACCTCTACGTCCTTTGTTGTCCTTATAAATGGGGAAGCCACAGATTTCTTTAGAAGCGGAAGGGGAATCAAGCAGGGGTGCCTGTTATCACCTCTTCTGTTCATACTTATCATGGAGGGCCTTAGTTTATTATTGAAAAAGAGTCAAGCGGAGGGCTCTATCACAGGACTTAAGATTGCTAGATTAACCAAAATTTTACATCTATTGTTTGTAAACGACATACTCATTTTATCCAATGCAAACCTAGTGGAGTGGAGAGAGATTGACAAACTAATCTCACTTTTTTGTAAATCCTCGAGCCTCGCAGTAAACTTATCAAAATCAACAGTTCATCATGCAGGCCTCTCGGAACATGAACTGAGGGAATTCAAATCTATCCTACATTATACATTCAGCGACCTTACTAATGGTTTCCGTTATCTAGGCTACTTCTTGAAGACCAATGCACATCGAGCAGCAAATTGGGGATGGATGGTCACAAAAATAAAAAATAAAATCGATCAATGGTGTAATAGGTGGTTCTCATTGGTTGGGAGATACATCTTGGTTAAGTCTATTCTGGAAGGACAGACGATATATGGGATGCCCATGGAAGCCTTACCTCGTTCGGTTCTATCAAAAATCATAAAACTAATTTTCGATTTTTTATGGAACGGTCATCAAAAGAAACAGTGTTTCCACCTTTGTAGTTGGGAAGTGATCTCAAGACCCAAAACAAATGGGGGATAGGGAATTCAAAATTTAAATTTGTTTAACCTGGCATTAAATTAAGTCACTCTATGGCGCGTCTTAACGCATGAGAGCCTTTGGCACAATGTAGTCAGAGACAAATATCTTCATAGTTCCTCGCTCATTAATTGGCTCAGAAGACCAAACCAAAGCACTTTTTCGGCTTCAAGAATCTGGGTAAGTCTCCTCCGAGTGCTCCCAATCATCCTCCACTGGATTACTTCGCTCCCAGGGAACGGAACACTTATCAAAGTTGGTTGTGACGGGATCTTGGGTCTGGGATCAAAATCGTTCCTCATCGTTGATCTGCTGACTGCTCTCAATTATAAACAGATTACTTACCTTTCTCAAGCTTCAAAGTCGCAAGAGCTCAACATTAATCCAGATCGGTGGGAATCAAGCGCAGAGTTGTGCTTACGGGGCGCTCAAGCAATCAAATGGTCAACATTCATTAACGACCTGTGTGGAGAGGGGATTACCCTGACAACGTTCAAAAAAGACGAATTGAGATGGGACGAAGGCGACTAGCCGAGGGTTTTCTCAGTGAAAATTTGCTACAATGTGATTTTGTCCACTCACCCATTGTCAATTTAGAGCGGCTCGAAGGTCGAGCGTTGGAAATGGAGTACCCAATTAAAAATCATCCTCTTCTTTTTGTTGGTCGTCGAAAACAAAATCCTAACCTGGAGCATGCTTCTTAAGAAAGGGTGGATAGGGTCGGGATATTGTGCACTGTGCAAACAGAATTCAAAAGATGTCCCACATCTACTCATCCATTGCAACTTTACAAAGAGAGTGTGGACTCATCTTGCACAACAGTTAAATTTTAATCACAGCTAGAATGACTCTACATTGAACGAGTGTATGGAGTCATGGATACTGAACAGATCGACGCCTAAGATACTCCCTTTATTAACGACATGGCATATCTGGAAGGAACGTAACTCGGTCATCTTCGAAGGTAAGCAACCTTCGGTAACCACTGTGATATTAAAGATCCTTGGAGCACTCACCAAAAAATCCTGAGATAGCAATACAAAGGCTCTGAGATTAAAACCGTTTTTCAGAATTCAAGGGTATACAGTGGCCTTCTTTGATGGGGCAGCAGAGGCAGGAGGGGCCAGATGTGGGGTAGGAGGCACACTAAAATGCACTAAGGCACTGGATTACAGGTGCTATATACACTGTGGTGCAGGGACAAACACGAAAGAAGAATTAATCGGTGCTTGGGCAACACTCACGATAGCAAGACTTCTAGAAATTAAAAATCTGTAGGTTTTGGGGGATTCCAAAGTGATCATTGATTGGCTAAACGCAAAAGGGAACCTTTAAGCCATCAATGTTGAAGCATGGAAGACTAGAATAAGAGAGCAGATGGCAGCGTTTCAAGGTATAAACTTCCAACATATTTATAGAGAATCTAATAAGGAGTTTGATTTGCTCTCTAAGAGAGCGCTTTCCTCGTCGAAAGGTAAACTTACATACTTCACTTGGAACGGTGAAAGTGAGGGTCCAACTATTCATATAAATCTGTTATAATTTTGTATCTCCATTGAGTGATTATATTTTTTATTTCTCGAGCAAGGAATAATCATCGATCAGTTTTTTTTTTCTACTTCGATCGGTCAAAGAAGTCATGTAATTTCGCAACATCCTTTTCAATATCAGATGCAGATTGATAAAGATAGGTCTGAAAGTATTTGGAAGTTTTTTTGTGGAGAAGGACTAGTAAGGATATGTATTAGTTTTTTCGTTGAAGATGTAAAAAATTATAATTAATATAATTTTTTTGAGTGATTTTTCTACGGGGAAAAAAAAGTTAATTTAAACATTTAATATTAATATTAAAAAAAAAACTATGAAAAACATAATATCATGTCAAGATGACGACTTAAACCTCCATTCTATTTCAACCACTCTTCCAAATTGGATTAAAAAAGGTTTAAACCAAATACATAAAAGAGGAGTTAAACCATTCGAAGAATCAATGATACAAAGTAGATCTTAACCACTTCCAAATTGGATTGAAAAAGGTTTAATTAAATCATTTGAAAAATCAATGATACGAAGTAGATCTCAAACATGTTTGCTAACATGTCAAAATTTAAACAAATTATTAAATTCCAAATAAGGTTCCAAATATGTTTGTAAAAATTATATATGATATCAAAATTGTATTTATTTACCCTTAGGATCAAAGTTTAAAGTAAATTATTAAAGGAGTTAAGGTACCATTTGCAAGGTATCCATCATTTCTTTATTGGAAAGATATGCAAAATAAAACAAAAAATGATGGACATGAAATGTGATTAAAAGGGTTGAAAATGTGTTTTATCCAGGATCATTATTATAATCATTAGACAAGCTAAATTAAAAATGGGTAGAAATTACTATAGACTTTATAACAAGGTTATCTCAATATGGCAAAAAGGATTACATCTCGGGTTGTTTAAAGGCACAGTTTCCACTACTGCGACTTCCTGAAAGATTTACTAGTCTTTGCCTGAGCAGTCGGCCACGAGCCTATCTAATCTTCTTTCGAGAAGACATAAGACTAAAAGCCCTGCTTTTCTGTGCAAAGATAGTAAGATCTGAATACTACTATGGATTCCTCTATCTATCTTAGATCTGTAAATAATACTGTAAAATCCTTTGTCTCTACTTCAGAACATACTTCCTGTTTAATGATCCATTACATGCCTTCAATTGAGTCTTTAGATCCCCGTATTAAAGACATTTATAGAGGCATGAGACCCCCTGGTACTCCTAAGTATGGCCTAGGATATACTGAACAATGTGACAAAGTCATTCCTGACTGTCGGTTTACAAATCCTCTGCCTAACAATATTCAAAGACCTACTATTGATGAAATTCATAAATTTCACACAGTAATGAAAGGATGCCAGAAAGGATCTATTCCAGACGAATGGATCAAGAAAATGGTAAACTGGGATTTGTTTACAAATCCTTAAACCAAAGATTTTGACAAAGCCACTCCAGAAGAAGAAAAATTATTGCTGTCAAAACAATGGAAGGATTTTATGTCTGAAGAAAACTGTTGGATCTCTTTCTATGAATGGAGAAAGCTAAAACAAGATCCTTCAGTCCAAATGATAGGAGAAAGCTCTGAATCTCCTAGACATAAGTGGAAAAGCCTAGATGGAACTATTGTAGAATCAAACTCTACCTTTCCACCTTTTAAAGGAATTGTACTTGAAGATAGCTCTAAACAAGCCAGAGCAATTCCTTTGTTATTATCTGATGAAGCCATTCAGTTGTCTGGTATAGACAAACGAGTCCAGTCTGTGTCTGAACAAATAAACTGGACAAATACTGCACTAAGAGGAATGGCTACACACATTTTCATAACCAACGACTATGCAAGAAAAGAACAGATCATGGATCTGCAAGTATCTACTAATACTGTTGTCAGAGCAGTAGACCAAATACAAGAAAAAGTCATTGATGTAAAAGATAAAATGGATTATGCTTTGACTGAAATTTCATATAGAGCTAGAGAGTCAAACAGAAACCATGAAGAAATCATGGAAGGATTAGGAAATGCCTTTTCAGTCATGGGTAAATCCTTAACAGAAATAAAAGGCAAAACCAGTCAACCTGACAAACCTATTCCTAGTTCCCATATTTCTATTTTGTCTCCTGTATATAAGCCCTCTGAGACAGAAACTGTACATAAATTTCCTTTTCACTTTCCTCCTGAAAATAATGAACCTGAGTCCTCTAAAAAAAACCCTGAAGATAGACACTCTCTGGTCACCATCAGAAATCCTTCATATGAAAACATTCCATCTCACTCCACCAGGCCAGCAGCTCCTGATCTTGTTGGGAAAGGAAAACGGCCAGTCATAGACATTTGCTGATGACTGGTTCCAAGAATGGAATATTGATAATCTGTCCATTGCACAGATAAGACAGATGATTGATAGGATGTATGTCTCTTATAAAATTATGTGCATGAAAGGGAAAACAGAAGTAGAGGCATGCAAAACGATTATTCAATGTTTTACTGGAACTCTTAGTAAATGGTGGGAAGTCATTTCTTCTCCTCTAATGATTACTAAGATGGAGGCAGAAATTTTGAAAGATGAAGAAGGTGATATTGTGTATCACTCTGATGGGACTGCAATCAATAATATGATAGGTGCTCTCACTACATTAATACTTGAGCACTGGTGTGGAACTGAGAATGAGATTGCTGATAAACATGAAATTGTTTTAATGAATATGAAATGTAGAAAGATGTCAAAATATGAACAATTTCACAAAGAATGGACACAGAGAATCTTTGAAGTAAAAGAAAGTAAAAATTTGTTGTGGAAACAGGTCTATTTGGCAGCTCTCCCAAGTAAGTTTGTTGAATATCTTAAAATGGAAGAAGTCTTTAAACTTCCTTATGAATTATATACTTGGGGAGAAATATATTCACTGATAACTAAAGCACTGATAGGGATCTGCACTAGTATGAAAGTGCAAAATTCTGTGTCTAAATCCTCATACCTCCCTGATCAGAAATCAATCTGTGAACAATATGGGCTTTATCTGACAAACCCAGCAAGAAAAAAGAGAAAAAAGCCTAAAGATCTCAAAGGAGAAAGGGTAGAAAATATAAAGCTAGGTATAAAGAAAGGCCTAGAACTCATTATTATGAGCCAAAGGACATTAGGCTCAAAACACATACCTATGAAGCAAAGCAGAAAGTTATCTGTTGGATCTGTGGAAAACATGGACACTATGCTCATGACTGTCCCGACAATGAAGCCTCTAGAAAAGCTAAAGGAAAATTTTATGAACAAAAAGCAAAAGAGGCTCAAGAAAGAAAACAGCTGGTAATAAAACAGCATTGCAACATATGTGGGGCAAATGCTCATGATACAAATTCTTGTCCATATAATCCTTTCAGGACCCCTAAAGATGAAATTCATCTTTTAAGAGAAGGATGTTGTCCTTCGTCTACCTCCACATCCCAATTTGAGTACAGTTCTGATGATGAAATCCTTATGAATCATTACTGCAAATGTAGTAATCCAGATTTCTGTACTTGTGAAAGCAATGAAAGCAGCACTGAAAGTTCTGAGTTTGATTCAGAACCAGAAAGAAAAGAGAAACTGAAGGTCTATATGTTCAAAGATACAGGAAATCAAGAAGCACAAATGCTTGCTCAAATTAAAGGCCTTCCAGAAGGAGATATGAAAAATTCTCTTCTTGAAACATTCATTAAGACCGTCAAAGCTGAAACCAAAGGGAAAAATTCTGAAGTATCAAAAAGACAGCCTTTGGTTTTAGATGCTTCTTTTGATAAAAATACAAAGACTTATATCAAATTTCACAGAGAACCAAAGCTTCATAATGTCTTTGTTACAGATTTGGCTATAGAAGTTCATTTCCTTAGAAAAGAAGTATCTGAATTAAAAGAAAAAATCCAAAGAATGGAAGGAGATGTTGAATTCAGTTTCAAAATTGATTCTTGGGCTAGACAAGAAATCAGAAATATCAAAGAAAGGATAAATCAAATCCCTCCTCCATTAGAAGATGCTCCTTATGAGACAGTGTTGCAGGAGCAAAAAGTAACAGATATGCAAGGACTGACAGGAATGCAAGTTTTCACTGTCAAGTATCAGAAGTATTATATTAAGATTCAGTTAGAAATAAATTCAGAAATATTTTCTCTAACTGCACTCATAGACACAGGGTCTGATTTAAATATGTTACATAAAGATATTATCCCTGCAAAATATTGGCTTCCTAGTTTTGGTTCTGCTACGGGACTAGGAAATATAAATACAGCTTTTTTGTTTGAAATTCCTAAAGGAGTTCTATTGCTTGAAGATTATACTTTAGGAATGAAATTCCAAATTTCAGACTTGCCAGTTGATTGTATTTTGGGCACACCATTCCTTTCTGCTGTAGAACCTCATGGTTCTTGTATTTGCCCAAATGAAAAACCAGGATATTTTATCACCATGCCAAGCATTAAAGAAAATCCTCCCAGAAGGATTGAATTCCCTTTCATCTCTGATATGCATATGCAGATTGCATAYTGCAACAAAAGTTTAGTAACAGTTGAAGTTTTTGATAATGAAAGGAATATTCWTGTTACTCATTACTTGGATGATGACACCCCCTGGGAAGAATTTAAAAGAAATTGGACACCTGAATGGCAATTCAGATCTTCAACTGAAGTAATCTTGGGAATACCTGGTTTCTCGAGAAATACTAATGTACTTCCTCCACRGTATGTACTTGGAAGAATACACCAGGGAGCTACCATTGCAGCTAGAAATAAGTTGATTGAAATGGGAGATTTGAGCAGACTTAGATCTACTAATCAGCAATGGTTTGATAATCAAACAAATACTTGGGAAAACATTCCTATATATCAGTTTTTCCAAATCAACAGAATGAGAACTGTTCAAGATTGGCCAAACAGGGATCCAGATGAAAAGAGTTTTGATATAACTTATCATCAGTATAAGGCTATGTGGTTTAATGTCTATCTCTGGACAGATAAGTATAAGTATTATTACTGTATGATAAGATTTGCGGTCACATTTATCATTCATTCTGAACCAGACTGGTTAATGGAATGGTGGATCAAGTTTGGACTGAATCCTGTAAACATTCATCCTCGTGTTGCAGAAACTGCCAAAATGCTTTTATATCCAAACAGGAGCCTGCAAAAAATCCGAGATTTATTTACAGAGGAAGAATATAAAATGTTCTTCATCAGAGAACGGCATCCCTGGGTGATTCGGACAAAGTATATTCTGCACCAAGACAGAGAAAATAATGAAGATCCTACTTTGTACCAGGAAATCTACACACAGCATTGGGATCCAAGTAATTTCCGACATTCTCATGACCATCCACCAGAATAATAAAAAGTTTTGTGGGTTTATCTATAAAATTCCACTATGTAATAATTCATGTCTAAATGGCCGACAGTGGTGCCATTCGGGTTCCGTGGGTTGCTCGCCATCAACTCCACTTTGTACAAAATAGTATGATGTGTTGTCTTAGTGTTGTCATTTCAAATAAGAGGGAATCTTGGAAACTCGGAGCACTTCTCCGACTTTTGGTGCGGTTTGACCCACATTTCCAAGATGCTCTACTGTTTAGCATGTGATGTCCTCTTTTATGAGTACTCTGGTCGGGGAATCTTGCACGATCACCCCGTCAAATCTATGCTTTCGGTGATATGTTCAGGGAATCCTACGTGACACCCCTGACATGTCTATTGTCGTATTTATCTTTCGGCAGATTTGAAATAAAGATGAATGATTTGGTAAGAGATCCCTGCGTGAATACATCTGCCAAATCCTAAAAGTATGATTTGTTGGTCGACACATGGGGCCATAAGTCTATTCGGGCATCTTGCTTCATGATGACTCCTCCTTCCGAATTTTGTATAAAAGAAGGATGAGGGGTTCATTCTAGGCAGTCCCGAATTGTGTGAGTATTGAGTCAGTCTAGTTTTCTAAGCTTCCCTTCTGTCTGAAGCTTTGAGTCATTCTGCATGTAGTTTGAGCGAAAGAGCATCCTGCTCAGAGTATGTAATCTGTGCATCTGGCACAGACATATTGTAATACCCGCATGATTTATGCTCTGATAATATAAAGACTTCCGCTATATTCATCTTTGATGCTTGTCTATTGTCTCTGTATTATGCGCACATTGTGACTTCATTTATTTGCCTGTATTTGCATCCGTTGTTCCTTGGTACTACTAAGTCTGAGTTGCTCATCCTATTGGCAAGGTTCCTCGTGGTTGGTAAGAAAGCGTCTGCCGAGCAGTGGTAGTAAGTCCCGTCAGGCAGCAGGCCGCTTAGGGCAGTTGTAGCTGCAGAGATTCGCCTAAATCCAACTATAGGGTTCAGACAGAACTGTTGCAAGGGCTCGATGGACTTCGAGTGGTGGGCTTAAGGAAGATAAGCAGAGTAAAGCGGTTAACCCGACGATATTGGTTCTGACGGAAGTAGCAGAAACCAGAAGACCAGATGATGAAGGGAGATTGCGCATGAGACAAGTTGTCAATACGTCAAGCTTCATTCTCTTACAGAGGAGGCCCCTGACAAAGTTGTTCGCCTGGAGCAGTTTTACAAATGGTATTATCATTTTATTGGTCTCCAAAGCACATTTACACTTCATATATTTATATAAATAATTTTTACATTTACACTTCATATATTTATATAAATAATTTTTACATTTACACTTCATATAATTATATAAATATTTTTTGCTAATTCAGTGGACTTAATTAAGATCCAAAAATTTATAAATAATTTCTGAAGGATCTTTTTCATCAAACAGAAACTATGCTAACAATGAGTACTACCTATTCTTTATGAACACATGGTCAAAGTGGATTAGTCAATAAATGTTTAGAAGGTCATCTCTCCAATATTTTATTTGGATAAACAAAATCAATGGCTCCATTTAACATAATGAAATATCATAGAGCAACTGAAACGATAATTTATAGTTTTTTTATAGTTATGAACCACCAAAGATTAAAGAATTTATAGCTTCTTACAACCTCAAATTTTAGCAGTCAAAAGATATATCAAGAGAATCAGGAAAACTAATCTAAATATAAATATTTGAAAGAACACTTGAGTGCAAAATTGAACGAAGCAACAAGCACATCAGCATCTTTGAATGAGACCACAATCGTATCAATAGGTTTCTCTTAAAAATATAAGGCAAGGTAAGAAAAGCATGCTCTTAAAGTCTATGGTCCTTGCCAAATCAGGAAAAAAGTTGAAGTAGCATATGCCCTGAACATATCTTCAAAAAGACATATATGATGTCTTCCACATTTCACTTTTGTCAACAATGTGCCGAACTTCTAATTTTAGATGAAGGGCATGTGATATTACTGCTAGAAGGAATTTTAGACACCCGTGCAAAAGATCTTCAATTTAAACAAATAACAAAATATCTAATTAAATTGCATATCTTTCCCATGGAAGAGTCCTGGAAAAATAAAGAACAACCCACTTCCCATGCTTTGAGGACAAGGCATCTCTTAAGCAGGGTTAGATCCATTCAGTTTGTAAATAAAAAAAATATTAACTATAGTTAATATAAATTAATGTATGGTCATTATGTAGGATTATTGTTGATGTTTTGGTAGCTGCGGGAGGTATTCCCTCCTAGACAACTTTTCTTAGAGAATAAGAAGATTCCAATAAGTCAAACGAAGACCATTGAACACTTGCAGAACACGCCAGAAAAGAATAAAGTGAAATAGAAGACCACAAGAGAGATGTCGGCCCACAGGGAATAATAATAAAGTGGAAATATGATTTCCAGAAAGAGAAGTCGGCCCACAGAAATAATAAAGTAAATTTGAAGACCTATAATAAGAAGTCGGCCCACAGAAATAATAAAGTAAATTTGAAGACCTATAATAAGAAGTCGACCCTAGACAGGTGCTCAGATTAGTATAAATACAAGTTTGGGTCAGTTCATTTGTATAGTCAGATAGTTCTCCTTCTGCAGTGCACAGTAGGTAGTTGCAGCAGTTTTGCTATTTATGGTCTTTGGTTCTCTTGGAGAGTGCACCCCACTTGGGGAAGGATATTCTTGGTGGATCTTGGTGATCTCTCTTGTGCATTACCTCTCGAGGAGTTGCGCTAAGGTTGTGTGGTGTTGCTCAATTGCTTTATGCTAGTTATCAGTTGCAGTTACCAGTTACCAGTGGCACCAGCTCTGTGGTGCTAGTTCTAGTGATGCACCTATCTTGGTGCTAGCTCTATGGTGTGCTATCATGGTGCCAGTTATGTGGTATTGATCAGTTGTCTACCCTCGCTAGGGTTTGACAAGAAGAAGAGATAAATATTTGTTATCAAGGTTCTTCATTGTTGGTTTGCTCTTGTGATTACAGCGTGTTCATGGTTGTATTGGAATATTCTCTCTAAGAAAGATTGGTTGGGTTTTTCCTGAGTTTGGGGTTTTCTCAGGATAAATATTTGTGTCTTCTTGTGCTTGTTTATATGTTGCTTATATATTTCAATGTATGATTATTGAATGTTAAAAGAAGATAAAAATGTTATGGTAAATCTAATGTTAATGAAACTAATGAAAATCTAGCATGGTATCAAAGCAGGTTTCCTTCAAAACAGTCTAACCACTGGAAGGAAGATCATAAGAGTTGTCGTTGCAGTTTGTCGTTGCACAAACCTAAAATTATCAAGCTTGTTGAGCACTTGTTATAAAGTCGATTGGGACAAACTCCACCACTGATCAACTCGCGCTATTCTAGCGCACCTATTGCACTTCTCAGATTGACTTTCCGTCAAAATTGAATTTATAGGGTTTTTAGGTCTGTTGACATTTGCTTGGACATTGAACCCTCTGATTCTGATTTCCACCTTATTCTTGTTAATGTAATGTTTCATATTAGAAGAAATTGGATGGTGCACTTGTATATAAGACGAGGGTGTTTGCAAGAAACGTACACTTGGAAAAAGAACATTTATCCAAGCAGTGACAGTAGATCCAAAGGGATCTTAGATCTAGTGCACTCATAGGAAGCCCGAGAGTTGGAGGCAGCAATGATGATGTCTCCTACAGTATATGACAACTCAAATGGGACAACAACAACTAGACTCCAGGTTTTCATATCAGGTTTGATATTTTATATTGTTGCAGCTTAAGTAAGTGTTGTAACTAGAATAACAGTCTTTAGAGTTCTATTACCGTTATTGCTATCAAATGTTTTGTAACACTTGAATATTGTTGGCATGAGGATCATTAAGTAAATGTTCATTGTTCAGTATTAATGATGCACTTGTTTACAAGATAAACTGATCTCCTCTAGGAGATGTTCTTGGTTGTTAACTTTGTTCCAGGCATGTTATCTTGTAAATTCCATGGAGATGTTGTTCTTGTTTCTTGTTTCGGACAGGCTACCATGGAGGAATGATTGGTCACAACACTGGAAGAGTGTTGTTCTTATTTCTTGTTATTGTATTTTTTTGTTTTGGCTCTTGTTACAGGCAGATCACAAGTGATAGCTCTAAGGAGGAGCTACGATGATGATTGTTCATGTTCTTGTTTTTATTATTGTTCTTATTATAAGTGTATTATTCTTGTCTGTTGTTTTCCCTTGTTGTTTTCCCTTGTTGTTTCTCTTGTTCCAGGCAGGTCACAGGTAATAGCTCTGAGAGGAAGCTATAATGATGATTGAAGGAGGCAACATATTAGATGGTCTCTAGCTAAGACATGGAACAGACTATCCAAACATAGAGCTATGTACATGACCATACACATCCATGTACCGAAGAAGAAGAGGACGAAGTTAAAACCTTCTGGCAAGAAGGCTACTTTTGCGAGATACATAGTATCTCATATGGAGATTGATTGTAAGGAGCAGAAGGCTCCAAAGATGACCGTACAAATCCCTCTAGTTATGTTGATCACTCTTCAGATCATCAGGAAGAGTTAGTAGAGCCAAAAGGGCCTACCCATAATGATTGCAGTGACCAGGAAGAGACCAACATGGTCCCGTGATACTTTGCAAGATGCAAAGGGGATACAGATATATGGCATTGATGAGCCATATCATGAGGAGGAGCAGATGGCTCCACCTACTGTAAGGCGTGTGGCCCCACCAAGTACCAGCGCAGAAGGAACTAGAGTTCAAATGGAGTCGACCCTCAGGATCCAATAGGGAGGAGCAGCCTCCCTAGGATAGTTCATAGGAGATCAGACTTCAGAGGAGGTCAACACATGTGGAGGGAGCAGATGGCTATGGAGATTATATAGACTCAAAGGGAGTCAAGCTTCAGAGAGAGCATGTAGAATCAAAGTGAGCCTGATCTCAAAGAGAGACAGTGGCTTAGAGACTTTCATTTAGAAAGTATTCCTCCTCAGATTCAGATGGAAGAGAGAGACGTCTTCCAGCACTAACAGATAGATGCCATGAGTTGAGGAGGCTAGATCGTAGCTTCAGAGACTTCTAGGAGATGTGAGATCTCCTGGGAGGATTCCCTTGTTTCAATAGACTTTGCTACAATGAAAAAGGAGGAAGCCAATCAGAAGGACTGGGATATGGATTGTTTCCTTGATTTTGAGACCGGAAGGGAAGTCAGTGGTCACTTCCAAGTTGATTTACAAGATCAAGCATGCTACAAATGGCAGCATAGGGATGTACAATGCTTGAGTTGTGGTCATAGGATCCTCCCAGCAAGAGGGAGAAGATTATGATGAGACACTTTCTCCAGTAACAAGAACAAGTGTACATATAGTAGCCACAAAATACATGAGAAGGAGCCTCATGTCTGCAGATTGAAGAAGGATTTGTACGGGCTTAAGCAAGCACCCAGGAAAAGATATGCCAAACAGTTATTTTGATGAGTTTGGGGATGGTTGCCCCTTGATATTGGATGACTTGTTTCCTACAAAGGATGAGAAGCTCACAGATGGGTGCAAGAGGGAACTCACTTCAGAGTTCGAGATGAAGGATCAAGGTCTGATGCATTATTTCATGGGATTGGAGGTGTACCAGAGACCAGATGATATTTTTCTTAGCCAAGGAAAATATGTTGTTGAGATCCTCCAGAGATTCGGGATGATGGACTACAAGTCCATGGACACACCTATGATGACAACCTTGAAGCTCTTGAGTGATTCATCTTCTGATTTGGTGGATCCCATGATGTACAGATAGTTGATCGGATCCTTGATGTACCTGGTTAACACCAGGACAAACATATGTTTTGTAGTGAGCACTTTGAGTCAGTACATGGTTGAGCCTAGGCATGTACATTGGATAGTTGCAAAATATGTGTTGAGGTACCTGCATGGTACAATCGAATATGGATTGAGATATGTCTCGGATGGAGATGTGATGCTGCAGGGTTATACAGACTCTCACTAGGCAGGGAGTGTAGTGGACCAGAAAAGCACCTCAAGGTGTTGCTTCACTTTCGGATCAGGTGTGATCTCATGGTTGAGCAGGAAGCAGACGTCAATGGCACTCAGTACAATAGAGGCGGAGTATATTGCAACCAGTGTTGCAAGTCGTGAAGCAGGGTCGCTCTGGAAGTTGTTTGCAGGGTTATTTGATCGAGAGTTGGAGCCAAATTTGATACATTGTGACAATCAAAGTTGTGTGAAGCTGTCAGAGAATCCTGTGTTTCATGACAAGTTGAAGCATATAGAGATCATATACCACTACATCTGAGACATAGCGCAGAGAGGAGATGTGGAGCTTCGTTACATATCCATTGATGAGCAGATAGAAGACATTCTCACCAAGCCTATGTCTAGAGTGAAGTATGAGTACTTCATAGACCAGCTTGGCGTGATGCAGAATGTCCACCCTCGTTGAGAGGGAGGCTTGATGTTTCTCCTGCAGCGGGCTCTCCCTTTGACCAAGGGTTTCCCAGATCAGCCATGTAAAGTAACTGAGGGAGTAATGAGTAGCCTGGTACAAGTCTTTCCTACGCCATGTGAAGTGGCTAGGTGTGATTGGGACTTGTAGCGTGGTCTTGCCTACTCCATGTGAAGTGGCTAGGTGTGATTGGGACCATGGTGTAGCCTTGCCTAAGCCATGTGAAGTGTCTAGGTGTGATTGGGGCTATGGTCATAGTCTTTCCTACACCTTGTGAGGTGGGTAGGTGCGAACAAGACTACTGGGAGCAGAGAAACATCACAGCCCGATACAAGTCTTACCTATGCCATGTGAGGTGGCTAGGTGTGAATAAGACTTGTGGCAAGTCTTGTCTATGCCATGTGAGGTGGCTAGGTGTGAATAAGACTTGGAGCATGGTCTTGGACCATGGTATAGCCTTGCCTAAGCCATGCGAGGTGGCTAGGTGTGAATGGGGCTATAGAGGTAGTCTTGCCCATACCATGTGAGGTGAATGGGTGCGAATAAGACTGCAAGAAAAGAAAAAGGAACATCACAGCACAATCAGGAGGACTATGGCAGTAGTTGTGTACTATTGAACAGTATGGGTAGTTGTGTGCTACTGGATGATTACAACATAGTCTTGGACACCATGACGAATAATTCGAGCTATTGATGGCATGGTAGTAGCTTAGTGTTACTAGTTGATTGCAGGATAGTCATATAGACTATGGCAGAGGATGGAGCTATTGATGCAAGGTGGTAGCCTTGGGGTTACTAGATGATTCCAGAGTAGTCAATGGACTACTAGAAGAAAACATCGTGGAAGAATACCTCCCTAGCTAAGAGGGAGCGTTGATGTTTTGGTAGTTGCGAGAGGTATTCCCTCCTGGACAAATTTTCTTAGAGAAGAAGAAGATTCCAAGAAGTCGAAGGAAGACCATTGAACAGTTGAAGAACACCCCGAAAAAAAAATAAAGTGAAATAGAAGACCACGGAAGAGAAGTCGACCCACAGGAAATAATAATAAAGTGGAAATATAATTTCCAGAAAGAGAAGTCGGCCCACAGAAATAATAAAGTAAAGTTGAAGACCCAGAATAAGAAGTCAGCCCCAGACAGGGGCCCAGATTAGTATAAATACAAGTCTAGGCCAGTTCATTTGTACAGTCGGATAGTTCTCCTTCTACAGTGCGCACTAGGCAGTTGCAACAGTTTCGCTATTTCTGGTCTATGGTTCTCTTGAAGAGTGTGCCCACTTGGGGAAGGATATTCTTGGTGGATCTTGGTGATTTCTCTTGTGCGCTACCTCTGGAGGAGTTGCGCTAAGGTTGTGTAGTGTTGCTCAATTGCTTCGTGCCAATTATCATTTGCAGTAGCAGTGGCAGTTACCAGTTACCAATGGTGCCAACTCTGTGGTGCTAGTTCTAGTGATGTGCCTATCTTGGTGCCAACTTCGTGGTGTGCTATCTTGGTGCCAGTTCTGTGGTGTTGATCAATGGTCTACACTCGCTAGGGTTTGACAAGAGAAGAAGAGATAAGTATTTGTTATCAGGGTTCTTCATTGTTGGTATGCTCTTGTGATTAGAGCTTGTTCATGGTTGTATTGGAATATTCTCTCTAAGAAAAGTTGGTTGGGTTTTTCCCGAGCTTGGGGTTTTCCTAGGATAAATCTTTGTGTCTTCTTGTGCTTGTTTATCTATTGCTTATATATTTCAGTGTATGATTATTGAATGTTAAAAGAAGATAAAAATGCTATGGTAAATCTAATGTTAACGAAACTAATGAAAAATCTATCAATTATAACTCCACACGGGGCACCATGAATAATATATATTCCTGCATGTTACCCCCCAAGGGGTGACAACTTCATAGGCACCCTCACAAGGGTGGTGTGTTGTTGATTACTTGAGCTATCTTGCTCATATTCTCCTAACTCATACAATTCTTCTCATTTTCTCCTTCAGATGTATGATCGTGCTAGCTCAACTGTGGTATATCATATCCTCCCACTCACTCAGAAGACAGATGCACTATGGATGGTACATTATGGTTCTACTATAATCTATTTGATATTACGTTCATTGGTGGTTTATTTGGATGTGATGCTATAACTTCTACGTTAGTCATGAAAGTGGTAAACACTGAAATGAGATCTGATAATACTTCATAATGTTCATAGTTTTATTATTTTTTTCATTGTACCTTGGGGGACCATAGTTTTACTTTACAAGTGGTCATTTCTCGGGCCAATTTGTACCACTGGGTAACTAGCCAAGGTAATGTTTTCCACATTCTAAGTCATACTAAACATTTCCCACTTTCCTTGTTTCACTTCATTCCATCCATAAAATTCTATTGTGATCATGTATGACTTATCAAATGTCAACAGAAAGGTCTAATAAAGAAAGACTAAGGCATTTGAGGACTCCTAGGAGGTGGTTAAATGTTAGATTGACTACAGCATGATGTGGCATTGACCACAATGCTTTACTTCATGAATGCCCTAATTGAGGATGCCACACAGGCCTCATTTCATTAGATTCCATCCTTGGACGACCCACACTTGTGGGATGATGCCATGCATGAGGAGGTTATTACTTGTTGAGATGTCCACTTCCTTGCTCCTAGGAGCTGGTGGGAGGAGCGCCCTATTCTTTAGGCCCTTGGTTGACCTTTGTTTCACTAGATTTGAGGACACTGACTACCTTTGAGGGTGCACTTGATTTAGCCACATTTTGTTCACACATGTGACAACTAGTTGCAGTTTGGACCATTTTTATAGGGCACTCATGTGTTGGAGGATTTTGAGGGTCACTTGTCCCCATTTGATGTATTTTGACCATGGTTTTGACTTGGGCTAATTGTTTTTGTTCATGGTTTTGAGCTAGCACATTGTATTGAAGAGGTTCCTTCGTGATAAAAGGAGGATGCCTATCACATTTTCATTTGTTGGGGATTAATGAGAAAACTTGTCTACAAAGTTATTGTGCATATATACTCTTTTATATGATGTTTTAGGATATTTTTCAAGGTTTCGATAGAATATTTTTTAGGTTTGTTGGAGGACAAAGCTACTACAAGGCCAAAGAAGTGCATCTTGCTCCACTTGGAGGGGAAACTAAGGATAGAATTAATGTCTTAATCCCTTTGACCATTGAAGTTTTTGTTCCTTTGCATTGAGGTAAGATGTCTAGGGGCTCTTCCCTTTTGCAATGGCCATCCTTTGAGATCACCTTGATAGTACTTGGATAGGCTCCCTCCTTTTGCAATGGCCATGCTTCGAGATCAGCGTGATATTACTTGGATAGGCTCCCTAGAGGACCAATCCCCCCATCCAAATTTGAAGAACCCTATTAGCCTTAGGAAACACTTGATAGAAAATCATTTTATGTGCCCTCAACATTGTCAAACCTTCAAACCCTAAGCCTCACCTAGATTTGTGTAATGACCCCATAGTCCTTTCTAGGCACTGGACTATCTTTGTAGTGACCCCATAGTCCTTTCTAGGCACTAGTCTATCTTTCTCTTCAACCAAAAAACCCCAAAAAATCGTATTTTCCCTTTTTCTTTCTTTTTCTTTGTTTACTTTGCAATCTAGGGTTTAAGCTTATTTTTCGTTGATAGATATCTTACTAAGCTTGGATCTCTTACATGCCAAGTGGTGTCTCAAGGTCTATCTCATTTTTGGCATGATCTAGAATTGGTCTTTGTTTTATTTAAGCTTATTTTTCACCGGTCTATCTTTCTCTTTAACCAAGAAACCCAAAAAAAAATCGCATTTTCCCCTTTTATTTCGTTTTCTTTGTTTACTTTGGAATATAGGGTTTAAGCTTATTTTTCACTGATAGATATCTTAGTAAGCTTGGATCTCTTACATGCCAAGTGGTGTCTCAAGGTCTATCTCATTATTGGCATGATCTAAGAGAATTGGTCCTTGTTTCATTTGTTGAACTTGGGATCTAGCCCTAAATAAGTGATAAACTCTAAAGTGCTTAGCGTTTATATCTTCTACTTGAGTTTATGGTGCTTGAAAACACATGATTAGCACTGCTCTTACACAAGATTATTTGCCAACGTTGAGATTATTCATTGCTCTAAATCTTTGAATCAAGTGAATCGATGCATTAAACAAGTGAAATACCTTAATTGTTAAGTGTTTTTTTAACAGAGATAGTTATATTTATATTATAAAGATGGTTGCAATAGAGCTGAATCAACAAAATATTACAAAAAATCCAAAGATAAGAAGAACCTCTAGAAATGAGGAAAGAAGTCCATCTTCTGATGCTCTGATAGCTCTAATTTTTTAACAAAAATGTTGACCTTTTTCCAGGTATAGATTCGCACAAAAGAGTTTAACAAAAAAACTATTTTGCTTAACATTGAACATGTTCTTAATTGAGCTTTAGTGTAGTGTCCACTGTTGAGATTTGGGTACCTTGGGAAGTGGTTCCCTTGTGGTTTTGAGTCTCTAACCACAAGTGGGAAATACTTTGGTACTATGTACCTTGTACTTTATGTCTAATTCAAATTTGACTTAAGTCAAAAAGTTGAATTTTTGTCACTTAGGCAAAAGTGACTAATTATTCACTTTGTGGGTGAATGAGCGGGCATAAAGTGAACTTAGGTAACTTAACCCAAAGTGGGTTTGTGAGTGAGATTATTGTGGGATGATCTCAACCTTTGATTACAGATGGGATGGAGAGATTGTTGATATTATGGTAGCTTCGGGAGGTATGAACCTCTAGTGTGACCTATGACGAGATTAGAATATTCCGGAAGGAAGCAAAGAAGTAAAGGAAACTCTAGACGAGATGTCGGCTGCAAAAATATAATTAATATGAATTAATTAGTACCCAGAAGGAGAAGGAGAAGTCATCCCCAGTAAGTCTGCCAGACCACTATAAATACAGGGCGTCAGTTTTCATTATTCACACTTCTCAGAATTGCAGAAAATAGTTTCTGCGCACTGCAGTTGGCAGTTTTGTGCGCAAGTTTCTGGGGAAGGTGTTGCACCAGTTTCTGGGTGGGACTATCTGATCATCTTGGTTTCTATTCTTGCTTGGTGCATTAGCCTTGCTTGGCTATTGATTGCTACCAGTATTCTTCTCTGTCAAGGTTAAGGTGCTCGGAGGGTGGCTTCGACCTATGGTTGGGTGACAAGGGTATTGTCAATGGTAAAACGAGCACAAGCCTTCATATTCTAACAGGTTATGGGCCCATACCTCCTTCATTCATTCTAAACGCTGGAAGGAAGCATAGCTGCTAGGGTATTGAGCTCGTTGAGGAACCGCCGCTAGGGTTACTAGCAGGAGTAGCTTCCAAAGACACTGTCACTAGGGTTACTAGCAAAAGCAGTTGCAGGAACCCTAACCTCAGATCCGACACCTTGCAATGGAGCATCTCGCTCAAAAAGAAGATATTCATAAGTGCCTTAACTCAGTGCACCTTTTAGCTCTCTCAGAAGACAGAAATGACGAAGTTGAAGTTTTGGATCAAGGCATGACCAGTTACCATTCAACTGAAGACATGTGTGAAACAATCAGTCTTTTACACTACTCAACACTTACTGGAATGATTGAAGATGACATGTGGATAATCGACAGTGGAGCTTCTAGGCACATGACGGGAGATCAAACCAGACTCTCAAATCTAAATGAGAAGAAGACCTCGTGCAAGGTAGAGCTTGGAGACAAAACCACTTACCCCGTGGAAGGATTTGGACAAGCCGCCATCAAAATGAAAACAGGTAATTACGTTCACTTAAGCAATGTTTTATATGTACCTGGTTTAGAAAAGAATCTTGTATCAATATCTTGCCTAGAAGACAAGAGAAACAGAATAGCTTTCGTGGATGGAAAAGTGTTATCATAGCATAAAGTTTCCAACATAGAGAATGCTAGGGTTATCGAAAGTCGTGAAGGAAATTTGTACAGACTACTAGAACAAAATGAAGAAGCTCTTGTACATGACGAAGTCAACCCTAATGAACTATGGCACAGAAGGTATGCTCATATTAATTATCAAGCATTACCCTTTCTCAAAAGAATGGTTGAAGGAATACTAGAGTTGCAGTCTACACACGAAGAAATCTGCAAAGGATGTGCCCTTGGGAAGAATATCAAGAAACCATAACCAAGCAGCAATAACAGATCTAAGGAGATTCTAGATCTAATACACTCAGATGTTTGCGGTCTAATGCCAGCAAAATCTCTTAGAGGATCTTCTTACTACGTAATCTTCATAGATGATTATTCAAGAAAGACTTGGCTATACCTACTGAAGACAAAAGACGAAGTATTCAACAAGTTTCAAGAGTTCAAAGCAGAAATAGAAAACCTCACAAATAAGAAGATCAAGACGCTAAGAACCGATAATGGTGGAGAATACACATCAAAGGAATTTGTTGCACTCTGCAAATCAACAAGAATTAGGAGGGAGCTGGTTGTTCCTCATAATCCTCAATAAAATGGTGTAGCAGAAAGAAAGAACAGATCCATTGAAGAAACCATAAAAGCCTTACTAAATGATCAAGGTCTGTCCATGTTCTTATGGGGAGAAGCAGCAACGACAACAATATATGTGCAAAACAGCAGTCCTCATCGTATATTGAAGAACATTACACTAGAAGAAGCTTTCTCATGTAAGAAACCTAATGTGGAAAATCTAAGAATATTTGGATGTCCTGTTTACTCCCACATTCCCAAGGACAAGAGGAATAAACTAGAACCTTCAGGAAAGAAAGGGATATTCGTGGGATATAAAGATTCATCCAAGGCTTACAGAATATATATTCCTGAACAACACAAGATCAAGGTCAACAGAGACGTAACGTTCAATGAAAGGATGGCCTTCAGGAAATTCATCGAAGAAAATATAGAAGAACAGATTGAAGAACTTAACGAAGAAAGCACAGAAAACGTAAATGACGAAAAGGAACTACCTGATCATCCTATGGAGCCATGTGAAAACATTGATTCAGATATCGTACCTAAGACCAAGAAAAGACCAGCTTGTCTTGAAGCCACCTTACAAGATGCAGAAAGACTCAAGGTTCCAGAAGGAACATTCAGAAAGAGTAAAAGACCTAAAAGATTCTCAAGTTATGTAGCATACATGACGAAGCTTCTAGATGAAGAACCTACCACATTTGAAGAAGCGGTTCAAAAGGAACAATGGAAAGAAGCTATGACGGAAGAGTATCAATCCATTATGAAAAATGAGGTATGGGAAATCGCACCAAGACCTAAAGAAAAATCAATGGTAACTTCAAAATGGGTGTACAAGATCAAACATGCAGCAGACGGAAGCGTGGATAAATATAAGGCAAGATTTGTAGCTAGAGGGTTCTCCCAGAAGGAGGGAGAATATTATGACGAAACATTTGCTCTGGTGGCTAGATATACTTCCATCAGAGCTATCATATCTCTTGTTGCTTCCATGGGATGGAACTTACACCAGATGGATGTAAAGACAACTTTCCTCAATGGAGCTATTGAAAAAAAAGTATATATTGAACAACCTCAAGGGTTTGAGGTACATTCCAGAGACACTCACGTTTGCAGATTGAAGAAAGCTCTATATGGACTCAAGCAAGCTCCAAGGGCTTGGTATGCCAAAATGGACAACTATCTAACGAGACTTGGTTTCTCCAAGAATCAGG
>ML778396.1:132966-157941 GCA_009831015.1 Picea engelmannii
AGCTTGACATCACAGTAACACCTCAGATCTGATCTCATTTTGATTAATTTAGGCACACTGGGGTTTAATATCTCACTTTGAGTCTACATGTAACACTTAAAACACATCATCTAATCAAGTATTGGGAGGTTAGAGGATACTTGTGCACTGTTTACAAGGGTTTGTGGACTGTAAAGGCAAACTGTAGGCTTGTCCTCCATTTTCTTTGCAATGTTTTGGATTATTTGTGATCTTGAAAGTCCACTAAACCAAATCGATGCAAAAATCCACTTAACGACCTGGAGAAGAAGTCGATGTCACACCAAATTTACTGTATGTTTTAAGGATTTAGTGACTATTCTTTTAAAACAGAATTTATGGTCCCCTTATAACCTCGGATCTCACACATTTTTTTAAATGGTGAATTTGATGGATATTGCACCACTGTTTTAGGGTGACCACTGTTCTCTTGAAATCTGCTGAATAATACTTTTATTATACCCTGAATATTACTCTTTAAGTTACTGCGGATGCACTGAGTTACTCGCTGTCTATTCCATCATTCGTAGCACTGAAATATTGGACATTGATACTACTCCATCGACGTTTTTTGAAGATTGGTATATTTGTTACATTTCTGAGCAGTGTTAGCACATGTTTGTCCATTCAGAGGTCTGATCTTTCATTTTCTGTATGGGAATTCTGTTTTTGTCCGTTACAATCTCTCCTGATTGGACAGTGGCTTACTTCATGAGATGGTTCAAATTTGAATGATACTACTCTGCTACTGTTTGATAGCTTGCTTGGTCATTCTATGATGACTACTTAACATTAATCCTTGTTATAAATAACACCGGAATTCATCATTGTTTAAAGGACATGGACTGTGGAACACTTTGAATTACATGCAACTTCCATCAAATTCGGCTGTCTGCAAACATTGGCATATGGTTTTTCATGTTTTGATTCCATTAAAAATGAATGAATGATATATGGAGACATAACTTGTAGAGTTATTGTACCCATAGTCTAAACATTCTACGAAATGACTCTTTTCCAGAAATTTTTTCTGGGGATAATTGTTGATGATAGCAGCGTCGTGTGACATTCCCCAGGATACGTTCTCCTTTGTGACTCAGTGGAGTCAACCTGTGAGAGAGTCCATTGTTGGGTGTGCCCATGTGATGGGTGTATCGTTCTCCTCTGTAAAAGTTGAGTCGATGTGGTCCCCTGCCTTTGTACTCCTGTGGACTCAATTGAGTCAGGCTTGAGATGGTACTCCAAATGATTCTCCTGTGGACTCAGTTGAGATAGAGATCTATTGAGTATGACGTCCATGTGGCTGAGCAAAGGTGAATGTGTCCCTAGTTGTTGAGCCCTAGTGGACGTGTGGATCCCTTGCTATATTGTCTAAGTGTAAGATTTACTTGTAACCCTAATTGTGATGTAAAGGGTACAAGTCGGCCCCACCATATGTGAAAGATAATTAATGTTTATTGTAATAAATAATTATATTTCTTAGTTATTGAGGTCGGCCCTGTTGTGCCAATGGACACACCTATTGATGGGTCTGGTCATGTATAAATAGAGGTGATTTCCCCATTGAGGAAACACACACACACTCACACTTGTCACTTGTCATTTGGAAATTTCAGCAACACTCGTTAGGATGAAGTGCACACCTCTCTTGGGTGCTAGTTTCAAGGTTGTAGAAGCACCCTCTTATGTGCATTAGGGTTTATGTGTTGGGGGATCTTCTCTTGAGAATATAGCAAAGGATTGTTGGGTTTTCTTCCCTTGAGTAGAAGGGTTTCCCAGGATAAATCTTGTGTATCTTGTGCATGGTTATTCTTCTTGTGAGCTTGGTAATTGCAGCACTTGTGTATGGTGTAGCTGCATTTGTTTATGGTTCAAGTACATGCTAAATTAAATAAACCTCATGCTTGAGCCTAGCATAGTGAAAATTCAACATGGTGTCAAAGCATAGGACTTGAAAAATCCATTGCACAAGCTTTCAAAGCCAATCATCCTCTTTTCTGCAATCCATACGACCCTCCTAGGGTTTCCAAAAAAAGTACAGCCCTCTCCTTTTTTGGTTGTTTCAGAACCCTACACTGAAACGTTGGGGCTAAAATTGGCATAGGAGTGTAAGGCCTCCTTCAGCGCATCTCCAGAGACACTCAGAGTGCAATTCCGAGAATTTTGGATTGTTGGCCCTAGGGTTTCTAGGGTTCCGCAATTTTCTGCAAAAATTTCAGTTTTAGGGTTTATGCAGCTCACCAGTGTTCTTGTGAGCCTCTAAAGGCTTATTGTTGGCAGTCATAAGTCCAACGAAGCCTAAGGTTGCTAGCCTAGCCTAGCCGTTAGGTTTCCTAGCCTAGTTGCTAAGGGTTTGTGGAAGAATCTGCAAACGATGAAGAACAGAACCTTGGTGGAAGATAGGCTTGATGGATCAAGCAACTTCAGTTCCTAAAAGTCAAGACTACAGATCACCCTGGAAGAGGATGACCTACTGAGTTTGATACAAAAGACTCTACCGGAAACAACTACCGATGAAGAGAAGGAAGAAAGGAAGGAAGATGACGTCAAGGCAAGGAAGATAATCATCTACTTAGTAAGAGATCATCTCCTACCTCATATTGCCAACCTGAAGACAGCTTATGAGATGTATGAAGCATTGAAGAATATGTTTGAGAGTGACAACACCCTCAGAGCTCTTACATTGAAGAGCCAGCTTCAAAACATCAATATGACAAAAGCTGACATCATTGCTACCTTCTTCATGAAGATTTCAGAGATCAAAGATCAGTTAGGTGCCATTGGAGAAACTATATCAAACAGAGAACTTCTCTTGACCACTCTCAATACTCTTCCAAGACATTGGGAACCATTTCTTCAAAGTATCAGTGGTAGAGCAGAACTACCTACCTTTGATCGTCTATGGACAGACTGTACCCTAGAAGAAATCAGACTTATAGCTAGAGGAGTGCAAGACTCCCCTCATGATGACAATCATGCTCTTGCCTTTCATACAAAGAAAGGAGGAAGAAATAGAAGAAGCTTCAGTCAAGCATTCAAAGGCGAGAAGACTTCATCGACATCAGGTCATGATCATAGAAAAGACCAAATCAAAGATCCAATGTTTCAGATGTGACAAGTATGGACACTTTGAGAGAAATTGTCCTACCAGGAAGAGAGGAAGACAGCATGCCTCCACTGTTGACGTTGATCCAGACCCACCTCGTAAATATGAAGACATGAAAGATGAGGCTTTCTTCTTATGAGCTTTCTCGAGAGGACCAAAAGAAAGATTGAGCATGATTGTAGACTAAGGAGGCCATTTTGGTTGTTATCCCTACAGAGGCCATCTTGGTTATTATCCTAGTACAGGGGGCCAACAAAGTACTGTAGAGGCAGTAGAGGACCTGAGAAGACATGGAATGTCTCCTAGATAGCAACACAGGAAAAGGATGATGTCACAATTCCTCCAGGACATATGTTTATCCTTTCGACTTCAGAGGGAGTCACTTGACTTCAGAGGGAGTAGAACTATTTGAGAAGAACGAAGAGACAGTACCTTCTCCCCCTTTAGCAGTTTAGAGGGAGACAGCCATTGATCTAGTTGATCCACTTACTCCAGTAGATGCTCCCAGAGACATTGCAGTAGGCCATAAAAGGCCTTCCTGGGCTCAACAAACTCTATGGGAGGCAAAGGGACATGCAGCTCCTTGAGGCACATTCCAAGAGAGCAAGAGACCACAAAGATTATCAAGCTATATTTCAGCTATGAGCCACATCATTGATACTGAACCTTCTTGTCATGGAGAAGCAGCAGGTCAGCAGGTTTGGCAAGATGCCATGACAGAAGAGTATCAGTCCATCATGAAGAATGATGTATGGGATATTGTTTTGAGACCAGAAGGGAAGTCTGTGGTGACTTCCAAGTGGATCTATAAGATCAGGCATGCAGCCGATGGAAGTGTCGAGAAGTACAAAGCGAGATTTGTGGCCAGAGGATTCTCACAGGTGGAGGAAAATGATTATGAGGAGACATTTGCTCCAATAGCCCGACACACTTCCATTCGTACAATCATTGAACTAGTTGCATCCATGGGTTGGAAACTACATCAAATGGATGTAAAGACAGCCTTTCTAAATGGTGAGATTGAGAAAGAAGTTTACATCAAGCAGCCAGAAGGATTTGTGATACGTGAGCAGAAATCTCATGTGTGCAGGTTGAAGAAATCCCTGTATGGACTAAAGCAAACACCTCGTGCTTGGTATGAGAAGATGGATGGATTCTTGATGAGTTTGGGTTTCAGCAAGAGTGTTGTTGATCCAAACCTATATTATCACATTGTTGGTGATGAGTGCCTGATCTTGGTCCTGTACGTTGATGACTTATTCCTCATCGGTTTAGAAAGACTTATTGTTGAATGCAAGCATGCATTGACTTCTGAATTCGAGACGAAGGATCTGGGTTTGATGCACTACTTCTTGGGACTAGAAGTATGGCAGAGGACGGATAAGGTTTTCCTGAGTCAAGGAAAATATACAATGGAGATATTGAAGGAATTCGGTACGACAGATTGCAAATCCATGCCTACACCGATGATGATGGATCTGAAGAAAATGAACGAGGCTTCTACTGATTCAGACGAAATTGATCCACATCTTTACAGACAGTTGATTGGATCATTGATGTATCTGGTTAACACTAGGCCTGATATATGTTATGCAGTGAACGTACTCAATCAGTTTATGAGTCAGTCGAGACAGACTCACTGGATAGCAGCAAAGCATGTATTGAGATATCTATGAGGCACAGTTGGATATGGCCTGAGATATGCCTCCAGTGTAGACGTGTTTATAGGGATATGTCGATGTAGATTGGGCAGGGAGCACAATGGACCGGAAGAGCACATCTGGTTGTTGTTTTACCTTGGGATCTGCCATGGTTTCCTGGTGCAGTAGGAAACAGAGCTTTGTGGCTTTGAATATCGCAGAAGCAGAGTATATAGTATTGAGTGTGGCAGTGTGCGAAGCAGTGTGGCTTCGCAAGCTCCTTGCAGATTTATTTGATCATGAGATGGATTCCACTATTATTCATTGTGATAACCAGAGTTGAGTGAAGCTCTCGGAGAATCCTGTGTTTCACGATAAATCAAAACACATTGAGATCAAATACCATTATATCAAAGATATGGTACAGAGGAAAGCAGTACACGTGCAATGCCTTTCTACACATGAGCAAATGGCAGATGTCTTCACCAAATCGCTTGCCAGGACAAAGTTCGAGTACTTTCGTGAGAGACTTGGCCTGGTGGAGAATGCCTCCCTAGCTGAGAGGGAGTGTTGATGATTGCAGCGTCGTGTGACAGTCTCCATAATATGTTCTCCTTTGTGACTGAGTTGAGTCGACCTGTGAGAGAGCCCAGTGTTGGGTGTATCGTTCTCCTCTGGACTGAGTTGAGTCATGCCCCAGTGTTGGGTGTGCCCATGTGATGGGCGTATCATTCTCCTTTATGAAAGTTGAGTCGATGTGGTCCCCTGCCTTTGTACTCCTGTGGACTCAATTGAGTCAGGCTTGAGATGGTACTCCAAATGATTCTCCTGTGGACTCAGTTGAGATAGAGATCTATTGAGTATGACGTCCATGTGGCTGAGCACAGGTGGACGTGTCCCTAGTGGCTKAGCACTAATGGAYGTGTGGATCCCTTGCTATATTGTCTAAGTGTAAGATTTACTTGTAACCCTAATTGTGATGTAAAGGGTACAAGTCGGCCCCACCATATGTGAAAGATAATTAATGTTTATTGTAATAAATAATTATATTTCTAAGTTATTGAGATCGGCCCTGTTGTGCCAATAGACACACATATTGTTGTGTTTGGTCATGTATAAATAGAGGTGATTTCCCCATTGAGGAAACACACACACACTCTCACACTTGTCACTTGTCATTTGGAAATTTCAGCAACACTTGTTAGGATGAAGTGCACACCTCTCTTGGGCGCTAGTTTCAAGGTTGTAGAAGCACCCTCTTGTGTGCATTAGGGTTTATGTGTTGGGGGATCTTCTCTTGAGAATATAGCAAGGGATTGTTGGGTTTTCTTCCCTTGAGTAAAAGGGTCTCCCAGGATAAATCTTGTGTATCTTGTGCATGGTTATTCTTCTTGTGATCTTGGTTATTGCAGCACTTGTGTATAGTGTAGTTGCATTTGTTTATGGTTCAAGTACATGCTAAATTAAATAAACCTCATGCTTGAGCCTAGAATAGTGAAAATTCAACAATATTTGCCCAAAATCCGGCAAGAAAATGTTAGATCTGCAGATTTGAGTGATTATTTATGTATAATCCGACTGCCCTAGGGGTTTTTCAGCATGGTGAATCCATTTCTGCATTCAGAAATGGATTTTAAACAACAAAAAATAGTGATTTTGTGCAGATTTGTCACCGGATTCCAGCCAAAAAAACCATTTCGTAGAACAGTTTGACAACGCCATTATTTTATCAGTAAACATCACTTGCATTCACATTATAACTCAACATAATGCTGGAAATTTATGGTGCATTGAGCAAGATACATCTTTATGTTCCCAAGCATATTTTGGTAAACTGAATAAGCATTGTTTGTCTAAGGTTAAATATCTCAAAAGCGTGTTCATAGTTTGGTATATTCTTCACTCGTACCTAGATTTTCTTTTACCTTTCGAGAGTGGATAATCTTGCCAAACCCTCAGTCAAACCAAGTCTCGAAGCTCCCCTTCCCTACTCAATGATTAGACTTAGTTTGACCCTTAGGAATACCCTCCTTAGGTTAGGAACCTTCTTCCTTACCCTTTAAGTGAAGAAGCAAGACCACAGAGGTGACAGTGGGTGGCTTGCCTGGCAGTTGCCCCATAAGCTCTCCTGTGCAAGGAAGGACTTTCCCTTTAGTGAGAGTTTGAGCGGTAACACCGCCCTTGTAACATTCACCAAGCTCAATGTTAAATATTGTTGTTTTGGCCTTTGGGTGCCCTGCAAACTTCGTTACTTTAAGAAAAGGAACTTCAACCAAGCGTTAAATTTGCAGCACAACAAGCTCAATGTTAAGTATTCTTGTTTTGGCCTTTGGATGCACTACAAACTTCTTTACTTTAAGAAAAGGAACTTCAACCAAGCATTAGATTTGTGGAAGTACAAAGCTCTAAACCCACTTATGGCTTCAATAAGCGAACCATTATCTAAAGGAACATCATTCAACTTGCATAGCTCATGCTTCAACCATAATTCTTAAAAAGCAATTTCTACCCATTGTATTAAGGGATAGAAACAGAGACTACTTTAGATACCGACACATAATGTGTAAGCTATTAAATCAGATACTGATATACATTAGAACTCAGAAGTGAACAACTAAATCAGCAGGACCTAAGAATAAGTTATATTTGCTCATTTACAGGATCCACATACTTAATTAAAATTAAAATGAAAACTCACTGATAACAATCGTATTCCAACGGTTAGATTCACTACACAGTTCCACCCATTACATCCTGTATGGTTTTATCCTTGGATCCCAAGAAGGGCTAGTTATTGAAATACATTTTATGTATGAGATGCTAAATTTATTATTAAAAATACGTGTTCTCTCCCTTCTGTTCTTCCTCTCTCATAAAGATGAACATGAATGACAAAAACACTATTCACTGATTCCCAAAGCCATAACAATCTATCAAATGACCATTTGCAGATGAACCTCAGCGATGGAAAAATGAATTTAAAGTCATCATCTCTAAGGCAGAAGGATACATGCTCCATGCATTCATTGTTTTCGTGTATATTAAATTTCCATGGAAAAATGATACTTTTTCCATGTCATGTACTTGCCATGTCACAATGTTCATGTTTCTATTGCCATGTTACCTTAAATTATGTGTTGCGGAGTCCAGAACTTGGCATTCAATATATTTGATAATGAGCAAACTCAAGCAATTTAGGAAAAAAAAACATCCAAGAATACAACATGTCAATTATTAATTTATTCTAAGCTAACTAAATAACTCACTAATTGCAACAGGGTAAAGCCTCATTGTGGTGGGGAAAAAGTGCAAAATAAGAAGAAAAACTAGTACATGTTTTGTTTTTCCATTATTGGCAGTCTCATTGACCATTATACATAGCATACTCAGTAAATCTCATACATAATATAAGCTGGTGGTGACCACCTTTAACAAGTTTTTGGTTAAAAAAGAGAACCAAATATTCAATTTAGTATAAGCCCAAACTTACTGATTTCTGCATATATTCCAAAACTTATTTAGATAGAATATATATAAATATGTTGGACAATGAGCGCTAACTTGCTAGCCAAGGGTACAAGTGCAGTGACTGTTATCTCTCTTTGCATCCTTGCCATTACTGCATGTAAACAAAAAAGTAATGGTAACTGAGTTGCACACTACAGTTTACTCAACACAGGTATTTTCAAAAAGAATAAAAATGGAAATACAGCCATATGTAGCAGCAGGCAACATACTATGGACATGGAGCTAAAAATACTTGTAAAGGGACCCTTCCAATTTTAGTAAAATAAAAGCAACTCTAAGATTTCTGGAAATCACGTATAGCATGTTGGATACATTAGCCCCTCTCACAGATACTTAGATATTGTAATATCAACGAAACAATCACTTGAAATTATCCCAAAATTGAATTGAATTTAACAAACTTGGGAATTATTTCTGCTCTCTTTAACTGGCATATCTAAGTTTTCCACTGATAGCTTCATTACATTTTCTATATGTTATTGACAATCCTGGAAAGTGTTTACTGCTAAGTTACCATATACACAAGAGTAGGCCTCTGATATGTAGTTCTGCATATCGGGCACGAGAATGCCTCAGATATGTGGCATGTACATCACTGATACATATCCAGATCGGGATACAGCGTACCTAGATATTGGTATGACCTGGGCACCATAGGAATATTTATATGATACATCTAGAGCATATCCGGTGACATATACAAGAAGTAAATTAAAATTTAATTTTAAAAAAATGAAACCCTAATTACTCACCATTTTCAAATAAATAGAGGATTGGGGCCTTCCTTAAACACACATCTTCTTGTCTTTGAGCAAATTTGAGGGAATTTTCCACTGTAGAGAGAAGCTGCACATTTTTATGAGGGTTTCTATACCTCCCTTAATGCGTTTATTAGGCATATATGCACAAATTTTCTTCCAGATCCTACTGTTGCGGTGGAGGTTTGTAAAGAGTTTTCTAAATTTGTGGGATTAGAGGGTATGGGCATAGATGTGGAAGTTGTGAGGGATAAGGGAGAGTTGATGCCACTTTATGGTGGAACTTCCATGGTGAGGAAATCACTCGTGTCCATCATTTAGCAATCAAGCTCTTATCACAGATATAGTTTCCAAAACTTACCTGTTAGGAGTAGTTTGGTTGAAATCTGGTCCAGACCATCCTTTTAACCAGTTTTGAACCAAAACAGTGCCAAAAATTTAAAAAATCAATTGAATCTATCAATTATGGGACCAAAACAGTGCCAAAAATTTAAAAAATCAATTGAATCTATCAATTATGTCATTTTTTTAATTTTCAAGGCTACATGAATTAAGAGGGCTTGCCCCTCTTAGCTATTTAGATCTGTTCACACCCAAAATATAGTCTACCAATGTTCTTATGTCAGTAAATATGTATCTTTCTACACCAGTACTAAGATATTGAACAACTCTAAGTCATGGCTTAAATGTTTATAGCTAGCTCACATTATTCCTATCAATTGATATAGCAATTTCTGATCATAAACAACATCAAACTCAAAATATCAAAGACTGGAAGTTTGATGTTAGTTAAAACAACCAATTCATTCATGAGAAATAAGTAGTGGTTACCATCAAAAAAAGGGTGGAGGTACCCAAGTACTAACCACTCTTGAGAGCAATAATGGACATTGGCGCTATTAGCAATAATTATTTTAACAAACTCATAAAGAGGGATGAAGTTGTAGGTTAAATTTACAAAACAGACCAGGCACTAAATATATATTATATATATTCATGCATAGTTAGTAAACGGCTAATTTAATGTCATGTAAACCCAATCTATGTATATTTGAACATGGACATAGGGGTGTGAGCAAATTTACAAGGATTGAATACATGACCACTACTAGAGACTTGAAAGGCTAAAATAGTTTTAGTCAAGAAATTAATCAATTATATTCTATTTCAATTTTTGAAAATTTAAATTTTTTTAAATTTTTTATATTTTTTAAATATAATATTGTCAGTCCCCAAGGTGTAGGAAAGTCGGTGATGGAGTGTGCTGTTAAGGCACTCCGTGATGTTAAGTCACCGGTTCGAAACCTGCGGGAACAAAAAATCCAGCCATCTTAAGGGTTGGTATGGCTCAGGCCGGGTGCGATCCCCGGGTGGTTTTGACAGCTTAGATGCCCCTGAGTCACGGTTTCTCAAGCCACAGGCTAGTCACAGACAAACTAGCAAACAAAAAAAAACAAAAAAAATATATATATATATATATATATATATATTATTTCCACTCCCAAACTGTCGTTTCCTGCAAATTTGAGTGAAGCTTCTAGTCATACCGAATAGTTGTACCCATGTACCCAACATACCCATGTTCTGAAAACTAGTGTAACATAGGCCATAACCTAGTAATACAATTAATAGGACACTTAGCCATAAATGACCACGTGTGAAGATTACCATCATTCCAACTCTCCCCCTTAATCTTAGCATGGAGACATGAAGAAGAATGATAAAGTACAGAAGAAGAAGTGGGCATACCCAGCTCAATAGAGACACAGTCATAGCTGTAATATGAAGGGGAGTGGGTATGAAATGACCCAACTCAAATATAAGCATGGATGGGTATATGAAGACTCAATAATCATCATAGAACTGTTAAACTGCTAAGAAAATGCCACCACTAAACTACTCATCTTCTAGAGACACATGACACTTATTCGGCCATCTGATAAGGAAGCATTGAAAAGAGGCCCAATTACAAGAGAGAAAAGTGAGCGAGCGTACCCAACTCAATGTAGAGTAGTTGAAAGAAGAGAGTGTGTTTGTGATGACCCAACTCAATACAAACGTGTAAGGGTTTATGAATACCCACCCATCATATAACTGCCCAACTCCTAAAGAAATGCCACCACTAAACTGCTCATCATCTAGTGGAATATGATATTGATATGTGCATCTGATAAGGGAGTGTTGTAAAGAGACATAAATACAAGAGAGAGTGGGGATAAAGCTTAAAAGTGAGTGGGCATACCCAACTCAATGTAATGTTAGCCATAGCTGGAAGAAGAGAGATTGGATTTGTGATGACCCAGCTCAATACAAAAGTGAACCCAATAATCTGTTGAAAGAATGCTATCATTTGGGAGGATATGATATTGAACTACCCATCCAATAAAGAAGTGCTGGAAGAAACATCCCGAATATAAGCAATAAGATTCAACTATGAGCTGCTCATCCCTTGGAGGGAAGTGATCATTGAACTGCTTGTCTATTAGAAAAAATTGTTGCTGACCTACTCATCCAATGGAGGAGGTCAAGAAGGCACATCCCTACAATACTGTACATCTATTGGAAGAATAGTGCCACTACACTGCCCATCTGAAGAGGTGTCAGATGGAACATTCTATAAGGGAGAAGAGATGGAAGTATCCAACTCTAATAAGATCAGCCATGGCAGAAATGAGAGTAGGAAGACCAACCTCCAAATAAATGAAAGAGCTCGAACGCAACCAGGGATATTCAAAAACAACATGAGTGGGTTTATGAATACCCAACATAGATACACCTAAGAGAGCACAACTGAGAAGAGAGTTTGAATATAATATGAGCGCTTGAGCACCACTAAGAGAGTTCAAACACAACAGGGGTGTGGGTGTATGAATACCCAACACAGATGCACCTAAGAGAATGCAACACAAAAGGAAGCTCCAGTACAAGATGGGAGTGGGTTTATAAATACCCGCATCCTCACAAAGCGTGGTCGTGGCTAGGATATGGAAGAGAGTGGGTTTATAAATACCCACCTCCTCACAAAGAGTGGTCGTGGCTAGAATATGGAAGAGAGTAGGTTTGTAAATACCCATTCAAAAACAAATAGGAGTGATGGCAAATGAACTACAAGAGAGAGTTGGTGTGTGAATATCCAACTCAAGTAGGTGATCAATTGTAACCAACATAAAGAAGTGAGAGGGTTTATAGATACACATCTCAACATAGGGTCAAGCCTATGTACAACATCCTCCCTTAAGATGAACAATAGGACAAGAAGAGAAAGCAATAGATCACACCTTCCCCCCTTAGTGTTGAACGCAAGCCATCTAAAGATAGAACCTCCCCAAAACACCATAATACCAATACCAACATGGTTCCACAAACAGGCAAAGGGGATCTCTAGTAGAGATATGAAAGGAGGAACCATTGAAATAAACTAGTCAACTGAATGAGCACCAACGAGCACAATCTGTCAATGGGACTAAAGCATCCATGAAAAGTACATACAAAATGGACCAACATCATAATGTGGAAAGAAGATAATATAAGATAAGATAATTTTATTGATGTCCCAACTAATACCATTGAAGTAGGTCAATGGGATTGCCAAATACAATGATGTTGATACAAAGTAGGAACACAAAGATGGCTCCTATAAAGAGAAGCAAGATGCATAAAATGTTGATCTCAGATAAAGCATGAAAACAAAACTCTAGAACCGGAGAGCAGATCTAAAAGGATGTACAAAGAACATGGATCTAGAATTTGGAGAGCCCAAGAAGCTGACACATCAGGGACCACGAGAGCTAGCTCTCCTAACATTCGAGGCCAAGTAGAGAAAACTCAAAATAGAAGATTGCACGTAGGAGGACCTAGACAAGGATCTAGACTGCATATTGCATTGTTGCTTGGAAGAGGTCGACCTCTGCTAGGGCCTAGGTGAGCTTGTCTAGCTGTCGAGGTGGGATCTGTTGATATTATGGTAGCTGCGAGAGGTATTTATTTCCACGTGTAACCCTGACAAGAATAGAATATTCCGGGAAGAAAGAAGAAACCCTAAAGCATTGAACATAACCCTAGAAGACAAGTCGGCTCAAGGAAATATTTAATATTAAGTATTTAGCCTCCAGAATGAGAAGTCGGCCCAGACAGCTCAGGAAAAACAATATAAATACAAGTAGCCAGACCTCATTTTGTACACACAGCTCGAAATTTCAGCCAGGAAGAAGTGCGCACTGCAGAAACTGGGCAAGTGCGCAAGTCTGGGTAGTAGTTGTAGCCGCAGCTACTACAATCTGTATTCTCGATTTAGGCTTGGACTTTCTATTGGTTATGGTTGGACTTTCTGATCAGTATTGCTTGGTGCATTAGCCTTGGTTGGCTATTGGTTTGCTTCCGAAATCATTCTCTGTCAAGGTTAAGGTGCTCGAGGGTAGCTTCGGCCTATAGTTGGGTGACAATATTGTTATATTGTCTATGGTTAAACGAGCACATCAATTATTTTCTAACAGGATCTAGACTGATAATGTCACTAAGGTCTCCAAGAAGTGGGGATAGTCCCATGAGCTCACAACAATCTAGAAACAAAGCCAAGGTTCTTATCCATCTGTCTCTTGGTGCCCCTAGCAGATGTGAACACCATAAAAAAGGAAGTGATCTTCCAGGTGGAGACTGGTCTAGAAGGTGGTCGAAGAGTATGGGAAGAAATCTTGAGGACCTCCTGCATGTATAAGGCCAAGCATCTCTAGTTGGGGTACTTGAAGAAAGTGAAGAGGCTCTATAACTCCTTGAAAAGACAATGCTACCTCCCTCTGATCTTGTAGTATATCAAGCAGTGGAAGATAAAGTACACCTCTGTCTCAATCTCTCAAAGATGGCACAACTCACAAATCTTGTCTGGCTAGCTGAGCTAGTGCTCTGTCTCCACCCAAAGTCTATGCAAACACAATTTTAACTAGCCTAAGCAAATACAAAGAGCATGAATCCAACAACAATGTGTGAAGGAAGGTTGGGCAATGATTCCATCTCTCAGCTCCATGAAGTGCTCAGTGTAGAAAGCAATCTTCAGATGTAACCCAATAATTTGTATGAACTACTTGTAGATGTCGTCTCAAATGATCTTGTTCAACTCTTGCCTAGTAGGTAAGAGGTGACCCGGAGTGTCAAGAGAGTATCTAAATGGAGGAAGTGGGTCCATCAAAGTACCCACAAACTCTAGAATATCTACAACCCCTGCAAGCCAACAATGTGCACGACCTCAGGGGCTTGCTCAAGCAATCAATTGTAATGAACAATAGGCCAAGTACAGATATCGGCCCACTCCTTCATTGAGTCGATGAAACTCCAAACCCGGTGTAGAAGGCAACAAGGATGAACCCAGTATCAAGTCGAAGGGGTCGAGCTCCAAACTCTACAGGATGATGGGTGGAGGAATTGTTTATTTGCATCTAATGATGCAACAGAGAAGAAGGGTCCACATTCTCTCAGCCAAGGTCAGGTCAGACTCTATTAAACAAGGCCCCCAAACCTTGAAACCATAAAGAATTGTGGATCGGATGAGTGTGTCCATGACAAACATATTGGACAGAATGTCTTGAAAATGGTGATGGAATCACTATCTCTTGAGAAGGGCAAGGGACCCATATCCCTTGTTGACTCGAGGATAAAGAGCATGCCTCAAACTGAAACGAGGCTCTGAGAATTGCAACCCTAAGTGTAGGTGCTAGTAATCTCCATCTCCTCTCCTCTAGGAAAGAAGTGATAATCCAAGAAAACCTTCTTTGACCCATTGAAGATCGTGACCTTTGTTTTACCTAGGTTGATTGTTAACTATCAAAGGTCATAGAACAAGGCCAATGCGTCTAGCTGTCTTTGTAGGCCTTCTGGGGATGAGGCCAAGAGAATCACATCATTGGCGAAAAGTAGAATAGATATCAAAACCTGGTGTAGAAGGCACCCATCTCTGTCCTAGATAAGCTCATGAAGGACTCAAACTCATCAATGTATATCCCAAGCAAGGTGGGGGATAGATGACACTCTTACTTGACCCCAATAGTACTCCTGATAAAGTCGGATACCACGTGAGTTGTGTGGAAACGGCCAATGACCAACTCGTATGGATGCATGACGACAATCAATAAGGTCTCAAATATGTCAATGGCTATAAGACAAAGGAAAAGATCCACTCTAGGGACAAAGTCAAAAGCTTTATGAAAGTATACAAAACAACAATAAACTTTCAAAGAGCGATGTCTTGCCTCCTCAATGATAGCACGAAGGATGAGAATATTGTCAATGGTCTCGTGCACTCACCTAAACCCATCATGTCCTCTAACTTGTAGGTGTTCCCGCTCAAGCTCCTTAGAAATTGTGGCCAACCATGATAGTTTTGTAATTGTTGGGATCAACATTGAAACCTGATTTGTAGATCGGGTAAATGGTGTGTTGGGACCAAGTCTATGGGAAACATGTGCGAACAACATGGTTGAATAGGTCAGCTAAGTGATCATCCAAAGTGTGAAGACCATGCTTGAAGAGCTCAACCTAGAACCCCTCCTCATCTGTTGTTATGTTGGCGTTCATTACTCTAACTACCTCCCAAATGTCTCGATATGAGAAAAAGTAGCAAGCAGGGGGGGCGAGGTGACTTGGATCGAGGGCTGCCCAGGAATATCATAAAGAGTGTAGGTGTGGGAGAACATGGAACTAGGGTCGAGGTCTAGCAAGAGGGAGGAGTGGCAAGAAAAGATGGTATGCCAGAAGTTTTTAGGAGAATGGAAGAGAGAAATACTCAATTCACTTCTCTTTTGTGAGATAAAGAGATGCTTCTTATGGCGAAGGAGGTGGCAATAGGAATTCTTAAGGGTGAGGTAAGAGTGGCGAGAGTGGATGAAAGCGTGCCAAAGCCAGACATGGAGTGTCTTGCAATCCTCATCGTACCATCTATTCATAAGGCGGGAGGTGGGTTTGAGGGAAGGGGAGATGGAGCAAGTGGAGTGGAGGAAAGACATAAAGGTCGCTTCCTAGATGGTGGAAGAGAGGCAAGCATATTTGGCCGAGGAAAACTCTAGGGATGAAAACTAAGACTCAAATGGGAGCATCTAGCGAAGGTGAGAAGGGATCTACGTTACCAAGAGCGTCCCCCCCCCCCCACGGGCTCCGAAGCTTGGAAGCCCACTCCGAGCTGGAGAGCCCAAGGAGCCACCCTTGGAGCGTGCTCCAAAAATCTTGGAGCGCACCCTAGCCTGCTCACGGTCACTCCATGCCAATCTAGGAGCGTCGCGCTCCAGAATTTTTGGAGCACTCTCCCACGAGAGACTCGGACGCTCTCGTGCATAACCAAAAAAATGCATCTTTGTTTTATAAAAAAAAATATAATTTATGAAAGGGGTGGGTACTACCCTAGGCTTAGGGTTTAGGGCAAAGAAAGGAGGATAATAAAGGAGCTATTCCCCCTCCATTCTCCTCATTCTTTCATCTATGTTTGCTTGAGCTTGGACAGGAGGAGAGAGCAAAGGAGAGCTTGGAGAGTACAGATTTGTGTGATTCGAAATGGATCTAGGCCGACGAATGGGTGTAAGACTCAATACTTATAAAATTGAATTGACAATTCAAGAAGGTCAATAAACTATGTAGGAAATGTAAATTTGAAAGTCTAATAGGAAAAAAAACAATGAGAACATGAGAGGAAAATGCAGAATTAAATGTAATTTAATAATTGAATAGGAGAGAAGTTTGAGGTATGGGAAACAAAGGGTCAGGGCTATTGGCCTTCCCCCTACCCCCCAGCTCTCCCTATTTCTTTCTTCACTCTCATTTGCAATGGGTCTTTTTTGTCTGAGAGAGGAAGAGGCATCGAAGCCATGAATGCAATGTAACCAGAGATTGCCATAATGAAAAGACTAAGCCCCATGCGAAGCTAGCTTTTCCCATTTGGGTTTCCAATGCAAAACTTCGAAGTTCATTAGTGATTGGTCGTGTTTGATTTCTTATGTTGAGCATTAATTCGTTGTTCATTTCATTTCTGACTTGAGATATGGATTCTCATGTGTTTAATTGCTGCCTATAATTGGGTCTTAATGAAAATGAAGAACCACGACCGCTCTCAATTGTCCATCCTCCATTTCCCGTCAAAGTCGAAGACCAATGGATATTAAAATTAATTTGTCAAGAGAGTTTACAATGCTTGGAAATATAAATTAATTGCTAAGGTGTTTTCTCATCTACACGGACTATAATTTTCTCTCCTTGGAAAGTCGAATTGTTCATGGGTTGATTAATTTCCCTGGCTAGTCGATTCCTTTATTTGTCGTCGACTTAGCTCCCTCCGGTCGACTCGAATACCACTGGGTTGAATTATCTGGTGTTAGGGCGTCCAAATTAAATGCCTACTCGAGTCTAAATCTGTGGGCAAATTCCTTACACCCAAGACGTTTTTTCACCGACGTCAGGCATCTACCTTCGTGCCTGGGCGAGTTTACATTAACCCAGGGCATTTTATCTTGTGCCTGGCCGACGACACGTTCTCTTGGTCGACTTTCATGTCCCTCGTCAACTCAACTCTTTGTCAGTCGCATTATTTCCATTGTTGGTCGACTTGACTTACGACAAGTTGGATTTACTCAGTCGGTCGACTTCCTTTTGATTTGGACGAGCTAAATTTTTTGTTGGGCATTTTCTAAAGGTTGTCTGACGTTTTATAATTTGTTGGGTGTTTTTAAACAAGGTTGGGCGAATTCCGAAAAGCCTGGGCATTTCTAGATGTCACAAGACGTTTTTAATTGATGTTGGGCAGATTTCAACTTGCAGGGGTGTCTTTAGATGTTGTCGAACGTGTTTGGAAGTTGGTGGGACGTTTTTAGATGTTGTGGTTTGTCCAATTCGCCTTTCAGACAATTTTGTTCACCAATGGTTACCTAATTCACCCTCTGATCATTTCTCTTCTCTGTCGGTCAACCCAACTCAACCATTGAGTAGTTTTCTTCGTTGTTGGTCAGTTCATTCCACCGGGTTGTTTTTCCCCTTATTTATTTAGCCGACTTCACTTACTAGTAGACCTGGATTCCACTCTGGTCGATTGGATTGTCTCTTGGTTGATTCATCTACCTTGGTGAACATGGGCTTGGTAACCGAGTGATGAGCAGAAATACAAGCCACTGGACAGCAAGTTATCCAAAGTAGAGAACCAAGATTGGTTGGCTCCTTGAGAACAACAATTTATCACTGTTGCATTGGCATCTAATTCCTTATGTGTAGAGTCTAGACAGTCTGAGAACAGAGGGGATTGCAGTCGGTTGTCTCCATTGGTTGCACAAAGAGGGCCTTGCAGTGATTAAAAATATAGAGGCTACACCATGGACAAAAAACTCACAGAGCATCGAAATCTGGTCACTAGCTTCAGAATATTTGTAGTAGACAAGATGAGAGATCTTTGTGAAACACAGAAGAACGGAGGCCTAGTGACTTCTGTGTGACATAGTTTTATATATAAGATCATAGCATAGATTAGATTTTAATTTTCCGCATAGTATCTATGTTGGTGAAGCGAGTTGGCTATGAGCATCTCATTTACGAATCATTTTAAGAGCTTGGAGGAGAGAGCAAAGACAACCATCTATCTCAAGTTTCAGCTTTCAAGTTTCAAGAGCTAAAGAGGTAAGCCTTGTTATCGCACAATATGTACTTGCCCAAAGCCCAAGGCAAGTGATGCAAGATTGGCGTAACAAAGGGGTGACCTATCACTGTCACCTTAATAGGAAATCCCTTTATGTTTAGGAGTATGTCAAGATTACCCCAAGGGAGACGTCCCCAGTGACCTAAAGAGCTGATAAAACTAAGGCAAGGATGCGAGAATAATCCCCTCTCACTGGTCATTCAAGTCAAAAGGTTCTTTAGGCCTTTAAGGGATGAAGCAATAGTAAAGATGAAGTGTACCTGCCCATAACAAGACAACAAAGAAAAAATATGGCAGCTTTCAAGTACAAAATGATGTTAGTGCTTCATAAGACCATGAACCTTCAAAATACAAGCTAGCTGATATAAAAATTGCAGCAATATGAAAGTTTACAACAACAATAAGTATTCTATAACAGCCGCAAAAAAATATGCCTTGGAATTGCTTTAAAAGACAATGAAAAGGTAGTTTTAACTAAGCATGATGATAATCAGTTGTCACAAGCAATTTTGGCAATGTTTAGCTAGCATTAAATGTCAATTTTGCAGAGAATTTGTTGCAGTTAGATGGCTGTAGAAATCTTTTGTAACAGCAGCAAGTATTAGTGCTCAAAATTGCAAGAAAACATCATGTAAACTTAGCATTCATCAAGTAGATTGTTTGGCAATTATCACAATCAATTTATGAGTTAGATGCAAGTTATGTACGTGTATGCAGCAAATTAGTATGAATTAACATGGCAATAGCAATGATTTGCAACAGTAGCAAGTTAATTAGTGAATTAGTCTAGTTTAGGGTTAGTAGAAGTTAGCAAGAGCTTCAAGGAAGAGAGTTTGAGTGTTTGTTTGATCAATCATTCACTAAGAGAGAGGCTAGAACTAGTGCCTTATAGGGCTTATGGAGTCAAGTGGATGGCTTCTTCTAAGGCTGCAAATCAATTTTGATAGTGCACAAAGGTCCAAGAGGAATGCATAGGAGAAGTAGTAACTTAAGTCCCTAGGGTTTCACTAGTTACTAAATCAATTCAATGAAAAGCTTGGCAAATAGAAAGTAAGAAAGTAGCAATTTAAGTTTCTTACTTCAAGCATTAAGCATATCATGCAATTTCATAATCTTGTATGAAAAAATAAAACCATACATAAACCATTCAATAGATGACAAAAAATGCAGATTTTACCTACTTGCACCRAGAATAATCATGAAATACCATGCAAGATCACCATAAAAGCTTCCAAGATTGATCCAACTTGCAAAAAAATAGCCTTATACAAAAGTGCGCCTCACAATTTCAGCCAATAGCCCTTCTAGGGCGTAAATTTCAGACCTCTCCTCTTGTGTGAGGAGTTGTGATGAAAAAATGAGAGTACTTTCTCTCTATTTATATAGAACTAATGAACTTTAATTAATTTTAGGTCAAATAAAGGTCGACCTAGCCAAATTACATTAAAATCCAGTTTTTTACATAAATAAAAATAATTAACCCTTAAAATCATCTCCAAGGGTTACATCATGCCCTTTTAGGGTGACGTTGAGCCCCTAAGGTGGAACGTTGGGCTCCAGATGCAGAATGTTTGGCCTACAAAGGCCCTAGATGATGCCCACACGTGTCAATCAGCTCACAACTGTCGTCAAAGTGAAAACCCGAGCTCTGGATGATGTCTAGGGTCATAAAGGTGATGTCATGGGCTCTCAAAGGTCAACGTCCAGGTGGAAGAGAAAGATCCCCTTGGATCTAGGCCTGCCAGGGTGTCTCCAAGGGCAACGTCCTTCTTTCTTCTTGGTGCAAATCTCTGATGTCTTATTCCCCCTGGCTGGGGTTACAACATCCATCTATGGGCTTCCAGCCCCATGAAGGTCCGAGCTAATCATTCCCCCATGTGTACCTGTCCACTAGGCAAGGTCCTGCAGTAACAACAAGTACGCCCTTCAGAGGTTCATAAGTCACAGGGATCATAGCATGTAAATCACATCCAATAATTAAATTACCCAAACATGTGCATCAAACCCCCCTTTTACCCAGACAAATGCTCAAAGACGTTATGCAATTTAACAAGTCAGGTTTGGAGATGGTTTCAAGGTGTCTTATTGGGCTAATCCTCCTTAAGTTTGGGGTGTTTCCCAGGTGAGAACCAATCCAGGTCATGTAAGTGTATGAGGTGGTGTGGGGTAAGCGTTTGGGCATTGAGTGCGGTGATAACAAGGAAATGTAAATCTTACCTGTGGGTGCCTTTATAGAGGGCGAGTTGCACCTTGTCATAGATGCCATTTCCTAACCCATTCACTGCCTTTTATTCTTAGCTTCATTGCTTTTGATCTTTTGCTTTTATGCTTCAAGGGAAGAGTTGAGGGACATTGTCCTGGCTTAATGACCAGAGATGACAGCGTTATCCACAAGCATTTCACGAAGACGAGAAGGTTGGCTCATGATGAGACCCCCTTTCCCTTGGTTATGCCACCAAGAGCTACTACCCTGGTTTGGTGACCAGATAGATGGTAGTGTCATACTGCTACATGCCCATGGTCATAATAGGTTGGCTCATCATGAGACCTCCCATCGACCAACTAATACCTTGAGTGTTTATTTATCTTATGGGTTCCCTTTTCTTACTGAGAAGTTTTTTACTGCTTTCTCGGGAATCCCTAGACGAAGCATCTCAAAGGTTTCATTTTTTGGCTTTTAACTCTTGCCAGCTACTTTTACCCTCTGGGCCTTTAGCCCCTTCTTCCCACAATGCAAGGTACAACCCTTACTAGTATGGCAAATCCCGATGCTCGAACAAAGGTAGGGGGGAAATGAGAGGAATAAAGATGGAAAGTTGTAAGTATGGAGGGAACGGACGATGACCTTTCATAGACCCACCCAATGGTAACCCATCCTAAAGGGAGATCAACTTACTAAAGCATCATGTCACCCTTCCAGGTATGAACAAGTTAAAGAGCATAATTTTCAAGCAAACATTATGAAATGAAGGAGAATTTAACGCAACATATTCAAGTGCTTCACTAATCAGAGTGACACATACCATGATACCCGAACTCATTACCTCATGGAGTAAAACTTACTGCTACTTCAAGACCAGGCTAGTGGGATGGATACTACTGCTGCTAATAAATGGGTTGCACTGAAGAAAAGAGGGGCCCTCTGAAGCCATGATCAAGTCATCCGACTCTCGGTACTCCATGTCTAGGACCTGTGGGCCTCGAGACATGATCTCCTTAGTTATCCCTAGGGTAGGGGATAACAAGACCAAACCCCAACTCCCTCATTTCCTTGGGTTAACTTTGTTAAATATTTATGGTTTTTTCTCCTCTCCTACTCTTTCTCATTCCTTCTTCTCCCCCATTTCGTTGCAAATTGTTCATCTAAAACTTGAGGAAAATGGTCTTCTTTTGGTTTATCATTCCTTTTTTTATTCTCATGGTCTTGGCGGGGAATAAGCATCAGACGGAAGAAGAAGGTAGTGGTCATTCTCATGATGAACCACAATATGAAGATGGTGACGAGTTTGAAGAGAATGAAGAGGGTGAAGAGAGAAATGAAGGTGGCAAAGCTTCATCAACACCCTTGTGGAAATTTGTGACAGAGGTTGAGGAGGGGAGAGGTGGTGGAACCAGTAAAAATTTTTGTCCTCGTGATTGTCATGATGGAAAACCTTTTACCGGTTCATATACCCCTGTGAGGAGGCATCTTTGTGGTGTAATGGATAGTGATGATAAGAAGGGGACCATTGGGATCACACTTTTCCCTAAGATATCCAAGGAAGAGAGACAAAAATACATGGTAAAAAACAAAAACTTCACTCTGATGCCTCATCTGAATTTGGTGGCAACACATCTCCATCTCATGGTTCTAGAACCTATGGATCTAGAAGAACAATAGCAGATTTCCTTGATATTGGAGGTAGGGATGAGGTGGATGGAAAAGTAGCCTAGTTTCTTTACACTTGTGGTATTCCATTCAATGTGCTTCAGTCCCCCGATTGGCATGATCTTGTCAAGGGAATCAACGAAGCCTTCAAAGGATACAAGAGCCCCTCCTATGAGAAAGCCAGAATTGTGTTACCTGACAGGGAAAGAGCAAAAATTCAAAGAGCTCTAACACGATTTACAGATGATTGAGGGGAATTTGGGGTATCCATTGTACGGATGGTTGGACAAATGTTAGAAACCAACATTTGATCAATGTTCTTGGTGTTTTTGCTACCGGTGCAGTGTTTCTTGCAACACATGACTCATCAATCATTACATCTTTTCAAAACATTATAGAGATCCTATTGAAAACCATTAATGATGTTGGTCCTTCTAATGTGATTCAAATAATCATTGATAATGCAGCAAATTGTAAGGGAGCAGGTAAAATCATTGAGCGAGCTCATCCACACATCTTTTGGTTTGTGTGTTTGGTGCACACCTTGAACCTTTTGATGCATGATATTGTCAAGCATAGAGAATGTGGATGGATTAATGAATTGTACAAAAGAGGGAAGAAACTCATCAAATTTGTTACATGTCATACAAGGGTCAATTACTTTTATGGCACTTACTCTAGGTTGCAGCTACTTAAGATTGCAAAAACTAGATTTGCTAGCTATTACCTCACCTTTAAGCACCTATTGAAGGTGAGACAAGCTTTGGGTGCTATGGTAATGAGTGATGCATGGGATGAAATGAGCATTGATAGAGAAAGTGTTGATGCAGTGAAGGAGACAGTTCTTGATAGTCAATTTTGGTCACAAGTTCGGTATGTTTTGCAATTCACCAAACCAATTTATAACATGATCAGGTTTGCAGATTCAGATCGACCAATCACTGGGGAGGTGTATGAGCAAATGGATAGCATGTTGGGGTAGATTAATGACATTGTTGAGCCTAGAGATGCAACCTGTATAATCATATTCGTGTAGAGGTGGAAAAACGGTGGGAAATGTTAAATATTCCACTACATGCCTTAGCATATGTGCTAACACCTAAATACTATCATTTATCATGGATTTCATACCAACACCTAGTGGTGGGTCCAAGAAAAAACCACACCAAGATCCAGAGGTTCAAGCTAGTTATATGAAAACATTAGAAAAAATGGTCTCGGACAAAGAGTGTGACACCATATGGAGACAATTGGGCCACTACATCCTTAGCCATGGTGCCTTTGGGACTGACCTTGCAATTAGAGATCGAGGGAATTTGAATTCTCTAGAGTGGTGGAACATGCATGGTGGTGCTACCCCACAGTTGCAACGTTTGGCAACACGTGCTTTCACAAGTGGTGAACACTTCTATAGAGAGGTGTTGGAGCACCTATAGTTTCATCCATAGCGTCAAAAGAAACAGGTTGAATGTAAACTGATCAGAGAACTCCGTTTATGTTCATTACAACTTGTGATTGTTGTCCCATTACTGTGAGGAGGATAAGATGGATAAAAACTTGAAGCATTGGGACAACAATCCAGAGGAGGATAATTTGGACGATGGAGTATTGCTTTTAGAGCAATTGGAGAATGTTCTTTGGATGATGATGATCATGTTGAGATGACAACGTCATCCACTTCCATGGTCCACATATCCAAGACTCCAAGTACATCACTAGGGGCTTCATCTCAACTTTTGTCCCAGCTATCTACATCTACGTCTGCACAGTTTCATCCTTCTCGGGAGGCTCCACTACCACCACGAGGAGGCCCATGCAACAATCGTGGTGGTGGAAGGAGGATGGGATAGTTTTTTTATGTTTCTCCTTTTTCATTACTTTATATGTCAGCCTATAGTTGATAGATTCATAGTATTTAGCAACAAGCTAAGTTTAAAGTTTAAAGTTCATTGTTTTGTACCTTTCGGTCTTCATACTTCAGTGCAGATGGCCTATTTTGTAAAAATAATTATTTGGTCATGATTCATGTTATTGTTAACAGTTGTTGGATTATAGATAATTGATTTCATTCCATAAGTTAGTGGTCTACTTTCTATTATATGGCTTAAAATTTTGTATGTTGGTTTGTAAGTTTATAATTGTTAGAATCTAGATGGTTGATGCTCGAATGATTAATCATTGATGTACTATGGATGCCATTTCTATCTATATTAATGTACAAATATACATGGTTTTATATATTATGCAACTAATTTGTCTTTCTGTGCGTTTTTTTTATATAAATGCAATCTATCTATATATTATACCAAAAAAAAAAAAACAGATGCTCTTGCTCCGAAGATTTTGGAAAATGACACTCTTGACGCTCCTGATTCATAAAATGCTCCCGCTTCGCTCCATGC